>BGPT01001000.1:20648-49762 GCA_003297045.1 Symbiodinium sp. clade C Y103
CGTCCACCTCCATGTACCATTCCGTATCGCTCCCCTCGCGGCAAACGACGAGCACAACGAGAACCCAAGCATCGGAGATGCTTTTGGGAAAAAACTGGATTGAATGGGAAAAATGAAGGATTGACCATGATTGATAGTTGAGATAGACTATTTTAAAGGATTTATGATTCGCTGATAAAAGATATGGCACAGCCATCCACAGGCGATTGAAGGCTGCTGCAATCCCAAGGTTTTACAAGTTTCATCAAGTACCCACTGGTATTCCTGTGTCGCTGACATTTGAGGATTGCTTTGGGCTTGGGAGTGCCATTGGAAAGAGCCAGTACAAGGCCGAAAGCTGCCACAACATCCCCAAATTCTGGTTGTAATTAATTGGCCGTATGCCGCAACAGGAGTTCCAATGGTGTCTGGAATGGGTGGCACGATGGCATCCGCCAGGCCATACAAAAACGTCAAGAGATCCTTGATTTCGGACGTCGGTGACAGTCCTCCTCCAGCACCGAAGGTTCGGATAGGTTGGATAAAGATTCTGAATCAGTTTTGAATCAGGTGTGAATGGCTCAGGAATTTACTCTATCAGGTGTGAGAGGCTGAGATCGCATGAGATAGGTTGAGATACATTGAGAGAGGCTGAGAGAGGCTGAGCGAGGTTGAGTGGATCTGTCTGTGCTAGATGCACAGCAGAAGACTGTTGCAGGATGTGGAGATAGAAGATTCCAAGGCCGCCACGTCCAAATCCTTAAAGTCTGGCGCAGGCGCAAGGGAGTCGATCACCAGGGAGTCTGATAGGGAACGGGCTGGAGCCGGAGCTGTCAAGACAAGGAACCTCCTGAAAAAGGCTGGTGAAGATTCGGTGAAGATTTTGAAAGTTGAAAATATCTATAAACTCAAGAGTCAAGGAGAGTGAAAGACATGCAAGCATTCTAGAATACATCAGTATAAACTCGTACTAAACGTTATAAAAGTGATACAGTAGACTTCACAATGGCCATTCAAGCCATTTAGAACCCCCAGGCCCACAGTGGGACACCTTTGAGAAGGCGAGGCACTCTCCAAAGCGCATGGTATCTCCATGCCTTGGAATATCAAGCATTCATATTTTCTTCTGAACTGTTGAGTTTTTTTTCTATTTTCTTAGTCATTTTAGTTTGCATATCACTGTAGTGACTGTAATGGAGGCTTATCCTGTTTGAGCAGCTGAATCTTGTTTCAGTTGCGTGGCAAAAACTTCACATTGGATATTCAGGCAGGTGAGTCTTTGACTTCCTCAGCATCCACGGAAGATCTGGAAAAGGCCCTCAAACATCAATCGCTTTGAAGATGGCAAATGCGGGTTACAGTTCGCACACCTGAAAAACACATGCGCTCGATTGCGCTCCAGTGCATCAGGGATTCCTGAGCTTGTCAGCATAGTTTTTAACGTAGTTTACATGTGATTGAATCATGTTGATTTTGTTTAACATGTTACACTCTGTTACACATTTTCTTGAAACAGATCGGAGATCACTGTGACCTCTTCATGACTTGTTTGGTCATGGTCCAGGTCCATGCAGGCGTGTCATCGATCGACTTCCTTGGCTTCACCAACTACTACAAGAAGAAGCGAACCTCCAGGGTGGAGGACATCGAATTTCCGGTCCAACATCAGGATGATTTGGCTGGGAAAATGATAGAAATACATAGAAATACATAGAAATACATGAACTTATAAATCCTGTTCTACATGATGTTTGTGGCATTTTGTTTCCAAAAAATCAAAATTAATACACGAAATTACATGTCTTATGTTATGTCTGATGTTTGACGATGTTTGGATGTTTTTAGATGTTTTTGATATTCTTTGGCGATTGTCCGATTTCCCCATGTCATGCGGAGGAGAATTTGGCGCAGCTGGGGCTGCTGGAGGAGGAGTCGCAACCACCAGGCTGGATTCTGACCTGCGCGAGGTGATTGCGAAAACGCAATGATTTGAAGATGTTTATTGCTGGAGATGTATAAAATATGATAGAATATGATAGATAATCAGATGTAATAAGAGATATTAAAATATGTAGATACGATATGTAGTGAAAAATGTGATGAAAACGATGTACAATGATCTGTGATACAATGTGTAGTGAAGATGTGTATAGTTGTACACATGGTAGGCACATGCATAAGGACATTTTATGCATTGGCTACACATATGTTTTCTGGATATCTCAGGGCTTCCAATCTTTGTTTCATCGCAACTTGAGCGTTGTGTGCGTGGAGCAGCTCCAGCTCGAGCCGACTGTGCTAGGCTTGAATCACCTTGACAATGTGCTCCACTCCGCCTTGGAGGCCGAAGTTATCCGAATTTGATGCGCAAGTTGAATCCAGTTGAATCATGTTGAATTGGCTTATGTCGGCTTGATGCTGTTTGCCCATGATCATGTTGAATCACTTGATTGTGAACAATGTGAACATAGGACACCTTAGAGCACGGCTTGCACATTTGTAACTCAAACATGTCGTGCAATGGAGTTCAACTGACTTCAGGTGGCACAAGAACTCCTCACAGATGCCACGAGCGCGGCATTAGTTCGCGCAGAGCATACATTGCCCCTAGGTTTTGATATGTTTTGACTAGGAGTGGTTGAAATGGTCGAAATCCCTGGGGCTTGTTTAGAGAAACCGGAAGCTACACAATCCTTTCCACATAGTCCTGTTTGTAGCAGGCAATTTGGCGAATTTCAGAGCTCTTCACCCCTGGATCCCTGTGATATTGTGATTGTGACGTGGTTGACCGCGTGCATCCATGTTTCTAAATATTTCCCTTCACTGCTATTCCCCGGTACTCCTTTCTGCCTCACCTAACGTCCGATCACTTTTTGGAGGATGACTTGAGAACAGCAGTGGACACTGAAGTTGGACATGGGTTAGATTATCTTGGATTATGTTGGATTTGATTCGACAGATTCGAGCAACCCTTTCCAAGGAATCTGCGGCTACGCGGCCTCATACGAGCTGGTGCCGATGAAGTGAATGGAGGCACCTGGGCCAAAAATCCACAAAGCGGCAAGGGCACGTTTGTGCTGGGGATCGAGCTATCGCTTCATACTGAGGCCTGGAAGATGAAGAGGCTGGCCATGGCCATGGCTCGCCATCGACTGACTTTCTGATTTTCTGTGATTCTCTGCCGTCAAGACTTCGAAGTCAAGGACCAATCTTTGGTTCTACACAGTCTTAGAAGAAACAGGTCGCATGACATGAGCCATGCCCAAACGTGCATACCGTCCCAGGGGTTCGACTTTCTGTGCATGTCACTTTCTATTTGTCATGTTTTGTTGTGTCCTGATTCATGCTCACATCTCTTCAGCTTCGTCATAACTTTATGGCACGAAACGTCGAAATCGTCGCGAGGTTCAGGGAAGCGGATCAAGTCCCAAATGCACTGCTGGCCATCTGGGTCCGGGACCAGTCTCTTCAACGAGTTCTCAGCCCTTGAAGGTTTGGACACCGACAAACATGAACAAACATGAACAAACACGAACCAGCACCACTACACACCCATGAAAATCATTGAATTCAAAAGAAGACAAACAGAGTTCATTTGATGTCAGTGATTTCAAGAAGAAACACTGAGATAAGAATCTATTTAACAGAAAACACATGGTATACTCAGGGAGATAGGGTCATATTACATGATATTGATATAGGCATAGGGGAAAAAATCCATAAAAATCCTATAGATCATGATGATATAGCACGCATGAAATGTATGAATGTTGAGTTTTTTTTTGTGTGTTTGATGCTGGACAGGATGAGCACGAAGCAGACCATGTTCTCAGCGATGGCCTCTCGGCAAGCCATGATCCTGTGGTGCGGTTTTCTCATGATCAAGCATGGCAAGTGCCGCCGGTGTCCATCAATTCCAATAAATTAAACAATGTTAGTGTGTTTCCGATTTGTTTCCGATTTGTTTCTATGTATTTCCAGCGTTGCAGCCCAAAGGTCAGCAGAAGAGTCATTCTTTTGCCAGATTTTGGAACGCTTCAAAGCACCTGGGGTGCCAGGTGAAACTTTGCAGACTCTGCCTCATCCTGCGATGAATGGCCGCAGTATTCCGCAGCGAGGACAAAGAGAAAAAGTCCCAGTCTGAGTCGACGGCACGGCGCTGGAAACCAAAACCTTGCGACAGTGACCATACAGTGACCATGAATGAACATGTAACCTCAAACATCCTCAGACTCATTTGCATTTGTGGTTTCCCTGAGACAACACACTTTGAGATGGTTGCACATGGTTGCACCACATTGCACCCAACAAACCATAACAAACCTAGGAGTGAAACCTAAGAGTATGTGAAGAATATTGTGGAATGATATTATAGGGGCATACAGGAACCAGTTCGTGCTTGGCTCTTGGCTCTTGGTTTCCGATCACTTTTCTGCCTATAACAAAAAGAGGCCGTAATTTTGGAAGACGTGCTTGCGAGAATGCCAGCTGGCTGCCATCAGCCGAATTCGTTTGGACTTTTGCACCATGCACCTTGTTTTTGGTTGGACATGGGTCCAACTGTGCAGTTTAAGGCTTGGATGTTGAATCCAAGTGTTGGCACAGGCTTTTATCCATGCCTGCATGAAGGTGTGTTTTTTGTACAGTCGCCAGTCGCTTGACTTCCGCAAAACTGTGGACGGAATTTGCGAATTCATCAGATGTCACAGCAGTTTTCCCTTGGAAGTGGAACTGGTTTGCACTTCGACAGGGACGTCAGATTTTCCTTCTTCTGCGCTTGCAGCACATCAGGTATTTGGTTCAGATCGGATAAGGCAATCCTGAATATGGGGTGCCATTCGGATCCATTCATTCGGATCCATTCGGTAGAGCCATTTGGCCCGGCCATGTCCAGCCTGCAGATCAAAGCCACAAGATACATAGCTCCCGGCTATCGGATTGTGTCACATTGTGACACAGGGATTTCTTTTTAGATCTTTTTAATATATATTTATATATATACACATAGTTTACTGATGTTTACTGCATAAAGATGAAATAGCTCTATAATATACTAGTACATACATATATTCCATGTTTGTATGGTGTGTATATATATATATATATGTGTGTGTGTGAATCTGAATATATTTATTTATTTGTTTATTTATTTATTTATCTATGTATTTATGTATTTAGTTATTTGGTTATTTACTTAATTTATCTATGTGTGCGTGTGTGTGATACAATCGGTATGTTTGTAGCGCACAAATAGTTCCCCCACCTGCCAGGTGAGGTCTAGATTTTGACAAAGGTGCCACCTTTCTTCTCCTCCTCCTTGCTTTCTCCTCCTTCGTCCTCTTCGTGTCTCCTCTGCCAGCTCCGGATGCTGTGGGCCACGCCTGGACCCAAACAGAGAGAATGTCAGAGAGGATGCCAGCTAGAATGTCAGAATAGATCTCAGGTAGAATGCCAGATAGAATACCAGAGATCTCAGTGGGCACTGCCGGACCTCAACCGCGAGCGCCAGATCTCAGTGCTGCCCACTGAGATCTGGCGCTCGCGGTTGAGGTCCGGCAGTGCCCATGCCAGATAGAATGTCAGAATAGATGCCAGATAGCATGCCAGAAAGAATGTCAGCTTATATGCCAGAAAGTATGTCAGATAGAATGTCAGAATATATACCCAATATATACTTCCAGGTGGTATGTCAGAAACGGATCACTCGAAGAAAGTAATTGGTTCTTTTCCAAGAACCCCAGCACCCCTCAATGCTTCCAGTATTCTGAAGAGCCGATTGGAAGAACACAGTTTCAGACAAGCAGGCACCAGTAGGGAGCACTGCACATAGACTTGGAATGCACAAGGCACAAGGTGATGTGGAAAAAGGCTAAGGCGGGTAAGTATCATTTGGCTGCTCCGGCTCGATTTAGGAATATGACCAGCATGATTCAACCTACGGACACATTTACATGCACAAAAGTTTGCCGGTTCAAGCAGCATGTGGTGGTGTATCGTCGAGCTAGCTGCAACTCTAAATGTGCAACAACCTTTTGGACAACTCTGTTGACCGAGGTCCCAGATCATGCTTTCATAACGGCTGAAATTCCCAGAGAAAGGCAACATTCAACAGGCTGGACAAGCTGGACTCGGCTGGACAGGCTCGGCTTGACCTGCCACATCACGTGACAAATCAAGCCGTCCGAAACTGAAACTCGTTGCAACGAGATGCTGAAGGATGTCATCACGAGTGGCACAGTGCTTTCACCGGCGTCAAGACATATAGTCGACGTTTGAATATGGGAAGGGAAGAAAAGATAAAATCTCGGGGTAGGGAATGGGCTAGTTGATGCTAGTTGTTCGTGCAGGAAGCACCTAATTGCCGTACCACCTCAATCGTTTAATTGGTTTGGTCCCAGGCGTTCAACTTCTCAAGGGATATCCATCTCTCTCTCTCTCTCTCTCAACTAGCACGGATTCCATTCCATTTATAGTACTTTAACTCCCAAAAAGAAAGAAAAGTGAAATCCCACTAAAATAGTGATAGTTTGTAGTTTGCTTGTCTATTTTTCGGGGGGGCCAGAGAAACAGCACAGTGTCCACCTGGCTGAATACTTTCCGCTCGTCAGAGCCCACGGAGCCCCCCAAGCGGGGCCCAACGTTCGTTCATCATCCGTTCCTGCTCAGATCCTGGAAGCGTTTCCCTTGGCCCATCATTGGCAGAGAAAGTTGAAATGGGCCTTGACCACAAGAAACTGACAAAGAACCATGTAGATCCATGTAGCACAACATATCAAGTCAAGTCCTTTTTGAAATTATTCAAGGTGACAATGACCTCAACTGTTGACTCACCGGGGACCACCATTGGCTTCGCTCACTTAGGCTGATATTTTAGAATTTGTAGAGCAGCATCCCAGATTGCATAGTGACAACACAGCTGATGAACATGTCAATTTGATGTGAATTGGTGTGTATGCATGTGAGGTGGAGGTTGAGAATACATGACGGCAGTGTGGAACATGTTTGGCCTCATGGTATATCCACAAGGTTGCAGGTACAAGGGAGATGCATCCAGTGCGCCAAGTTATGAATCCAGAGTTCAACCGTGAGGGGCTAGACGAGTGCCCGTGAACCGGATCAGAAGAGGTGTTTGCAGAATGTATTTGCCAACAAGCTCTGCAACTCGTTGATACTTGTTGCTTTCAGATTGATGCAGCTCCCATTTGCCACAGCATTCCCTTTGTCTCCTTAAGTATGATTGGAGAATGTTCAAGATTCCCTGTTGATATGCAGGTTGGTTCAATACTTAGCACCTGCGTTCACAGCACTCTTTGATGCACCTGGCCGTGCGATAGATGAATGCCCCCTTTGGACGTGCCGTGAAAGCGGCCGATTTTTCCAAAATGGAGTCACTTCATCAGCGCTTTGGACAGCAGGAGGAAATGCTCACAAAATGAGAACCAACGTATCGCAATTAAACCTCATCCAATGTTACCTCGGGTTGGGAAAAGGTGGAACCCATGCCTGAAATTGTGTGAAATTGTGTAGGTCGAATTAGGTCGAGGAAAGGTTGTTGGAGCCTACTGACTTGGTACCTTTTTGTTTATTTGTTGGCGGTTTTTTATGTTCAGACTTCTTCGTTTCAAAGAGTGGTTGATATGATTTGAAGGGGTCACTTTCACGCAGACTTTCCATGCATATTCCACCCTATCCTGACGTGTATTTCGAACAATGCAACTCTTCTCAAGAAAGCCAGCATTACTTTCTCTCTCTCTCTCTCTCTCTTGATCTCATCATTGCCCTCACCACCATCACCACCAGCAGCAGCAGCAGCATTGCTTTTGGTCACTGCCAGCATCGGCAGCATTAGCTTTTTGATACTTTTTGTTTGTTCTCGTTGCTAGTATCAGAGTATATTATATAATATTAATATATATGTATATAATTATATATTTATTTATTTATTCAAATATGAAGCACATCAGAATCATTGATTCTGATGATCTCTACTCGACTCCAAGACCTGCCAACATCGGTCCATCTCTCCCTGGCCTCGGGTCTGTTCTCCCGTTGCTCAGATGCTCGTGGTGTTTGATGTTGCAACATGTTGCAACTACTCTTGTATTGATGCTTCAGCCTCAACCTACCTTGGAATTCCAACAGTTGTGATTTGCGGGAACAATTGGCACAGCTGATTCCCCTGCATTACCCTGCTTTCCGCTGCAGTGCTGACTACCGCAGCTGCCGACCCCCAGAATTTGTCATGGAAAAAGACCAGGAGATGAGATGCTTGGGGTAAACTGGTGAAGCTGTGTAGATTGTGTAGCCCAGCTGGTTAAAGGGAAAGCATGGAACCCCATGCCATCAGAAATGCCAAATTTCATGAAATTCCCTAGTAGATGGCGGGGCACACGTCATCAACCTGATCAACCTGATCAACCGGATCAACGTGACATCCCCGCAGCGGCTCACAAGCGCAACACAGCCAGGCAGGTGCTGGCTACATGGCGATGGATGAAGAGTCCATGATACATTCCCATCAATTTCCCATTAATTCTTATAATCAAGACTCACAACTCTACACGAGACCATGACAGGAGAAAGATGATAAAGTTGGAGGGACCACCGGTGAAACCAGTCAAATCTGTTGAAGAACGGAGCAAATCTTCTGGACCATGGGCAGCAAAAGACATCAAGAGCGGATCTTGGTTTCTTATGGTGCCTTTTAGCATCATTCAGAAATTGTCAGAAATATAAGAGTTGAAAGGCAGCAGGTAGCATCACAAAGCAATTCTATTATATTACTATATATTACACATTTTGTGCCGGTCGTACCATGTCGCATCCCGAGTTTGAAGCTTAGCGAAGTGTCGGAATATGTCGATGTCACGATGTCGACACGGCGGTGTCGATTCGTCGATGTCGCGGCACGAGGCCGGTGGAGTCACCGCAGGAGTCAGCGCCGGATCCCGCGGATCCCGCGGATCCCGCAGATCCCGATGCCGAGATCTCAAGGCGCCTCGCCTACCTGCTGAGCGAAAATGAATTTGGGAATGCTTTTTGTTTTCCTACTTTTCTGGAAAGAATGGTGTAATTTTTGAATCTGGATGGAAATGGAGGATAAGGGGGGAATTCACAAACTGAACGCCTCTAGAAGAGTGTGTACCTCAACAGTGGAGAAGCTGCTAACACCGCTATGTTTTGTAAGGCACGTGCTGTCAAGGTCCAAACACTTCCAAATCTGGGAATCTACGGGCGGGAAGAGTGCCATGCTTGGCAGCAGAGTCCCCTACTGACGCACTGATCCCCGCATCGCAGGTACGTTCCAAGGCGAGCTTGGATGCCGATGGCTGGTTCGGACGTAATTTTTGGAATCAAGTGATGTCTGTGATGTTTCCGAGCCTGGGGTCCAATTGGGTCCAGCCTGCCTCTGTGCCCCTGCATCTTTCCAGGAACATCGGTCGCAGAGCCTCGTTTGTGCAAGGCAACTGGGCCTGGAATGTTTTGGAACGTCTATGTAATTTTGCCATCAAGAAGAACGAAAGGAAACAGAAAGGAATCAGAAAGGAAACAATAACAAACATGTCCGGTGGCTTGGGTCCGGAGGATTTCAGAGGTCGCTGCAGCTTCCATGGTCCCGGTTGTGTTAAGGGGCCTTGTGATGCCTTGTGATGCCTTATGATGGCTTGCGATGCCTGGTGATCCCTCCTTCACTGTTCATCCAAGTATATCCAAGCGTGCCATTTTGTGCCCCACCTTTCATTCGAGGAATGGGAAACGGGTGCTAATGATTTGCTGTGGGTGCTTCTTGTAGGTGATGATGGCGACTTGCATGACGTCCACGAATATGAAATTCAAAGCCCGGACGCTGCATCTCGGGTGCACTCCTCGGACCTTGATTCGGAGGCGCCGGGGCCGGGTGAAGACAGTGGTCGTGTTTGACGAGAGTCCAATGCACAAGTCTAACGGCAAATAATTTGGCAAGCATCCCAAGCTGTTTGAGATTCTTTCTCCACTTGCAATGGTTTCGCATGAAAGCGATTGCATACCTTCACATTTTTCACAGAGATGGAAAGAACATGAAAGAAACATGTTCTGGAAAGAGACAGTGGTGCGCCGTGAGGCCGACAGCCTTTGCAACTCGACAGAGAAAATCGATAGCAAAGCACACAGTCAGCATTTCTTTGACTGGAAGATTTGTTATTGATTTTATATGATTTGTAGAACCAGTGGGCAGATGCCAGTTGCTTATCACGGAAATCGAATGAAACTGATGCGTTGACATGGTAGCTACCGGCAAGGCCCTTCTTCGACTAAACTTAATCCTACTGACAGAATTGTCGTTTCTTCGGGCCAGGGCTTCCGACTCCAGTTGACACGTCATGACACGTCTCAAGTTGCCCATTTTCCTGTCAATGCCAAGATGGTAGCAAGCCGAAGCTGATCCTTGGGTCAAACTTCATTTCGGCACGACGGAACTCCGTCACCACTGGCATCCACGACAAGAGGCCCAAAGCACGATGGAGTGCATTTGAATGGTGCTCAACTTGACAGAAAACCCCATCTATTGATCTCTGTGGTTTTTACTAGGCTGGATTGTAGTGCAGAGCCCGAGCAAGAGAACCTATCATAATCTACCCTTCATTGGTTGTCGGGTCAATCCTAGCGCAGCTTGAGTAGCATGCCCTGGTCAAAACGGAGTGGGGAGCCAGATTCAGACGCGAAGCTGGTCAGAGCAAAAGATTGAGTTGGAGATGATGAATTGTGGTATTTGGATCAATTTCTATTCTTTGAATTTGGGAAACTTCAGATCATGTCACTTTTGTCACAGGCCGCACTAGTACGCACAAGATTGTGTTGGCGTTTGTGTCACTATGTGTGTCAGTGTGTTCACCTCGTATACTGTGGTGGGTTCTCAATTCCGATCTGCAGATCTGCTCGGATGTGTTTCCATTTCCTTCGGAATCCGCTGGTGCGCAATGGAATGGGAATCTTGACCCTGTGGCCCCGGCATGTTTGCAGAACAATTCAACTTGAGTTGCAAATGGTAAGGTTGCAGGACTCATGCATGCCTATTCGTGCTTGCTGCTTGCATCGAAGAATCCAAGATATACAGACTAACATAGATCAACCTGGAAACCGGGACACATCATGATGATCAACTCATACATACAGGCAGACACGGACACAGATAGACAGACATCCGTACATCCGCAAATCCATCCCTCCATCCATCCATCTAACATACGCACACACAGAATACACCGTATGTATCCGTATGTATATTACGGTATATTATATTATAGAATTCTGATTATATATATCTATATACATAACATGTTGATATATTATATTCTTACCCCCCCCCGCCAAAAGAAAATGTAAATCTATCAGTCCACCAGTCTTATCCATGTCTACATCTTCACTGGTATCTACAAAATGTGGCGGCTCTGGGAAGGAATTGAGACTACTATTTTCAAGGAATTCTGCATTTTTCTGACGAAAACTCTTTCTGTTAGGGAAGTAAGTAGCGGTTCTTCCAAAGAATGCCATATATGACTATATGATGCTAGATATTTGAAAGGGTTGATAAAGGACTTTTTCTGCTCCAAATAGTAGTATCTTGTTGAAGAAAGGCCTTCACTTGTTCAAAGAGAAACTGCGAATTTGCAAACATATCGTTTCTTTGGAGGAATGCTGCTGTGCTTTCTGAAGTGAGCATATACTGCACTTCAATCGTTCAAAGTATGGGTGCTTTATCAGAATGAAAAGTCCATTTTTCAGCAAACAAATACCACATTTTTCCAATGTACACTGGTTTCTTCTACTGAAAACGGCACCTCTTTTGAAGGAACCATACATAGATGAAACAAAACTCACTTCTTCAGGAAATGGTGCATCCTCGACACGAAATACTGTTTGCTCAAAGGAATGTTGTGCCTTCCAAAGTGGACAAATATTTGAATTGTTAATCCAGGTATGTTGCATATTTTGACTAGCTAGGAACACACAACTTTGGAAAAATTAGCAAAAAGAACAAGCTGAGAAAACTGTCAAAAAAAGAACTTGCGTTCTTCCGTTTTTCTTTAGTTATCTTCTGGAAACTCATGGCGTGTTCAGTGTTTTTCAGTTTTCGTTCAGCTGTCTTCAGTTTCCATCGGTGTTGGTGATGTCTTGAATTGTGGGATATTGTCACGTGGCTATCTGAGATATTGTCCCACTACTGGAGAGTGGGGATATTGGAGCGGCGCAGCAACTTTCCGCCAGGGTGGATGCTATCTTCACCTGTGTAGACATCGATGCAAGAGCTGGAGGTCCCCAGAGGGTCCCCAGAGGGTCCTGGGTCCTGAAGAGTTGATGCGATATGTCCTGCATGTCCTGCATTTTGCATATGCTGTGACTGAAGGTAGATATGTGTTCCGCATGCATACTCGTACATAGATACATACATACATACATACATACATACATACATACATACATACATACATACATACATACATACATACATGCATCCATGCATGCATACATGCATACATGCATACATGCATACATGCATACATGCATACATGCATACATGCATACATGCATACATGCATACATGCATACATGCATACATGCATACATGCATACATGCATACATACATCCATACATGCATACATGCATACATACATACATACATATATATATATATATGTGCACGTATGTGTGTAGTCCAGGCAAGAGCTGAATGCTGTGTTTCTGAACTTGTCATCGAATTCATGCAAGTTGTCCAATTTTTCAAGAAGCTGTCCACGTTTCACAGAAATTGTCATCGCTTCACGACCCCGCTAATAATGTTTGTGTTCAACTGCTGTGGAATTGACTGCTCTCGCTGGAATGATACTATTCCGATAAATATGATGTAATTGTATACATACATATACATATGTGTACTTGTATATATGGGTATATTACACGCGTATATGTGTATAATGTCTATATATATATATGTGTGTGTATGTATATATGTATATATATATATACATATCATGTGTGTAGCCTAATGGCTCGCTGATTTGATGATTGTCGCTGAGTGTCTATGATTGTTGACTATGATTGCTCGTCATGATCATTGTTGATTGTTCTTGATTATCGTTAGTTGGCATCAGCGTTCCTGTTCCAGCGCTTCCATGTTTGGATGACGTTGACCAACATGTGATTGCCAGGGACGGGAAGCACTCCTCCAGTTTGGCTTACTGTGGCCTCCAATTGTTGCCTTTTGATGTTCCACAGCTGCCATAGCCGTGGTGATCCGTGGTGGCTCCGGTGTTGGAATGTTGCAGTTCTGACTCAACTGCGTGTTTGATGGCGGAAGCATTGCGGAACCACTTGACAAGTTTTGTAGATAGCATGTTTCTATTTTGCAGCATCATAAGGATGCAAAGGCAAACTAGACAGGACTCAATCCTATGTTTGATGTCTTTTGATGTTTTTTGTACTGAGGTACTCCATCGAATTCCTCATGTGGACTTGGGTTCTCCCACTGCGGCGAGTGCTCAGAGACAGATTCTTGATGCCCCTTGGCTTTCCGGTGCTGCCAGCTTCACAGCTTGGATGGAGGGCTCATGTCCCACATGGCAATTATGGTGCCCTTTCTATCAATTTCCATCAAGCATTTTTCATCTTCATTTAGGATAAATTATTAGGATCATTCACCCCACTCCAAAATTGTGGTACTGATGGCACTGTTCGGGATGAAAGTGCGAAGAAACCGCGGGGCTGCCACAAAATCTCTCTCCGCCAAGGATTGATTTGTTCATCATCACCATCGGCTATGTGCCTGGGACCAACGAAGTACATCGAAGCACCGCCAGTCGCAGTACCCGGTTACCCCATGGTACCCCCTGGTACCCCATGGTACTTGGCCGACTTGACCTTGGAAGCTTTGATCATTCCTTTTTTTCCCTCCTGGAAAGGCCAACTTCGGGGCATGTCAAGATACGTCAAGACGTTGTTGCTCTTCAGGATATTTCAGGACTTTTGATTTGATATGTTTTGATTCTCAGAAACTTCATTCAGTTTCCCAGTGGCCCGCTGCCAGCAAAGATGAACATGCAGTAGAGGAATTGGTTGTCGTGCAACACGGCTAATATGGGCCAATATGGGCCAATCATATCTCAAGAATCCGGCAATATGTTTCATTGTTTTTATTCGGAGCCTTGAATGCGTTTTGCCGGTGTTATGTCCAGATTCCGGTAGCAAATGCTCCGTTTCTCCCTGGAAAAAATGCATGGTGAAGAGAGGATAGCCCGGCTAAATGTAGAGACAACACAGATCAACATAGCCCTTTTGCAGTGGTTTGAATGGATTCTGAATGGATTCAGATGCATCGAGTGGTGAATACTTTTAGGAGGCTCCTGGGAGACTGGTGGTGCATTGGAGCTGAGGTGGAACTAATTCTGTTGGCTGCTGGATGGAACGTTGGCACCTTTGGTTGGCTTCGCGTTCTGCGGATTGTGCGCATTTTGCGTGCCCTGGTTCCAGAAAAATCTCGATTCGGCTGGCTGAAAAAGTGGGGTTGGACATGGTTGGACCAATTTTCGATTTTCGATGATTCTCGGGTGCTATGCTCATCCAGTTGAATCGCTGCGCGCATCCTGAGGTTTGCTGAAGGTCTTCCGAAAGATCCCGTATCTGAAAGAGTTCCTTGGCAATGCTGACAGAAGCCCTCAATTTCAATCGTGTGCAATCAGCGCAAACAGTAGAATGTTTGTCAATTCTTCAATATTGTTTAGTCATCTTGCCATTTGTTGGAAGAGGATAGTTTCATTTGAATTCAGAAGGCCCACAACTTGGGGAGAACCTCATGCCCACTTTGAAGTTGACATTTTGATACATTCTGAGTATTCTTAAGCAACATTAGGAGCGAAATAACACTTCACTCATTCTCCAGATGGAGAGTGATTTGCAGATACCTGCGCTTGCTTCACAACGCGCTTGCCGCGCAGGCTGCAAAAGTTGGTCAACATGACATCGACTTGCATGAAAACTCTGGGTTGGTCCTTCATTTTCTGCTTCGTGATCATGCGCCTCAGTTCCCATAGGTTGCAGATGAATTCAGCGAAGTTTTTTGTGGGGATGATTTCCCATGCAGATATATAGCCTTGATTTACTTTGTCAATCCGAATGATGTGCAAATCCCCACTCGTTGGGAATGATTTCTTTTTTTGGACTGTGATGACCGGACTTTGTTTCCGCTTTGATCAGATGTCAAAATTTGTCGGATCCCATCGTAGATCATGCATCAGATCTGCCATCAAATGCTATCTATGTGGGATTCCCAGCTATTCTTCCCCCAACAAATTCAGGGAGGTGGCCATGCTGAACCGCCGATGACCACTGCCGTTTTTTCATGGTACCGGCCATGTCAGCTAAGCCGCCAAGTTCAACTAAGGACGATTTGGGCAATGTTGATGGTCGAATTTGTGCATCCGTTGCTCAGACTCCACTGTTTGTGCATCGTGCAGCAGTTTGTACCATCAGCAGGAAGGTTTGCAACTGCAATTCTCATCTCACCACAGCACAGTAAAGGAGGTGTTCAAACTGATTTGCTGCAAGGCTCATTTTGGAACTGCATGAGAGTGACTTAGTCAGCATCGGGCAGAAGCAGGGTTTTGTGAAGCTTGATAGGGATCAATGACTTCGGTGGTAGGTTTTGGGAGATCTTGGGAGCTAGGCGCAATTTCTTCGGCCCCTTTATGTTGCAATGCAACTAACTAGCAATTAGTACTCTATGATACTAGTTGTCATACTCTGGTTCTCCCGTTGAACTTTGAAGACACGGTGCAGGTTGTTGATGATGCTGCCTCTATATGTATTTATCAAAACAATCAGACACAAGACACAATATCAAACTTCCTGTGATTCTTGAGTGGTTTGCCGGTTTGCTGTAGATTTTCCATGGTATTCTCCCATAGGTTCCCTTGTCCAACAGAAAAAAAAAAACGCTGCGCCAGAGCTCAAGATGTGGCTTCGGGCGCATGAACCTATGGCGCTTCGGCCGCCCATGGCCATGGCGAAGGTGCTGACCTGGTGCGCTTTCCTGGTGCGGACTTGGGCGCAGATTGAGATGTGCCACCCAGAAACTGGGCCATACTGACCACAGAGTGAAAGTTTTTGATGTTTTGTCACTGTTTGTCAATTTAAAATTTATAGACATAACATCAAAGTTTAAGGTCTGTGGAGTTTGTCATTCAATTTTACTTGTTAATCTCCACAGACATATACAAACTATAGACTGTCATGGACTGTCAAGGGCAGATGGTTTCAGATAAGCAACAATCGCTCAAAGTGAGGAGTGCCAGACCTGTCATTTGTTTGACTTTGACCAATCTTGGCATTGTGCCTTGGCTCAATGGCTGTGCCTCTCCCCAGTCGTTTTCTACGGGGTTGAAAGCTGGTTCCACAATGCTCTGCAGCTCCGTTTATGCTTTGAAGCTAGTTATTCCATGTCGCAAGACTATTTGGTATATAAATGTCTATAAGCTACTGTTCAGCACTTCAGGTTTGGAATGCAATCCTGGTTTCGATCTTTGGGTGGATGGCTGCTTCTTGCCTTGCCCCATTGGCGAATACCGCTACGGATACACCTGCGAGAAGTGCTATGCCAATTGCAACGTCCCTCGTCTTGCCTTAAGCATGGGGAAGCCAATTCCTGCAGACAAAGGTTGGATGTATTACCATAGGCATAATTTGCACTAAATCAGATCATCTCTGGTGTCCTTGCATAACAAACTAAGCTGGGATGAAATGCTTGAAGGAGCAGGACGTTCCTTAGAAGTGGGGTTTGCAAGTTTGCCGCGTTCAGAAGATGTGGAAAATGGATCTGAGCAGTATATCACACTGCCCAGCATTGTTTCGATAAGAACAAAAAATGTTTAGAGAGAGAGAGAGAGATATATATATATATATACATAGATAGGTACAATACAGACATCAACAAGCTTGACTTTTTTGTTCACATGCTTGCACACTCAGACTCTTTCATTTGATATCCTTTGATTCACCGGCATCGTTTGTGTCATGCTGTGTCATCCCGCGCCCAGGTGTGTGTCGGTGGACTTGCTCATGAATGTCAGGTCTGCGCTGATGGCTACACCTTTGACTTCCGCGGCCTGTGCGTCAGACAATGTGGAATTGGAAGACTCTGGGTGTTGGTGTGCTTTCCAAGCTGTTTGCAGCATTTCATTTTTTTTTGTGCAGTAGTTTGTGTTTCTTCTTATTGTATTGTTTCTTTCTCATTTGGCTGTCCCAAACCGTAAACTGCAGAATGACTCAGAATGGTGAGCCAAATCTCATTCGTGTTCACGAGATCCAGCTGATTTCACCAGGATATGCCTCAGCTGATGGACTGAGATGTGATGACTGCGATGCCTACTGTAGGGCCTGTATTGCAGGATCCCGCATTGCATGTACCACGTGCTATTCGGGCTACACCCTGCGAGTCTTAGACACAAAAACCAATACAGGTGAGTGCATGCAAGATTGCCCCAAAGGCTTTTTCCGAGATGCTCCCAATGATTTACGCTGTATCCAGTGCGGAAAGTATTGCTTGGACTGCAATTCGCTGTACAACTGCTTCGAGTGCCAAGCAGGTGCCACACTTTTCCGTGGAATTTGCTATTTGGATCCCACTGGAACGGTGGATACAACGGTGGATCTGCAAACGTATCTGTCATCAGGAGCTGGAGCCACTTGGGATTCCAACGATGCCCCCAGCTGGACACTGCTGACCTCGCAGACCAGACGCCTTGAGGAGGCGATGAACTGGGATCCCAACGGATTTCCGGGAGCCCTCATGAGCGAATGATGATTTCTCATAGATTTGTCATAGATTTGTTATTGATGATAATTTGTTATGAGATGTTATGAGCAAAATTGATGGATGAGGGTGTGGTTCAAGATGTGTTTAGAAAAAGATGTTCAAAAGTCAAGGTGGGCAAGCGCCGTGCACATGAGATGCATGGCATGCTGTCATTTTCTCATATTTTCTCAGCACCTGGTGCTGAGCTTGGAGCTTATCCAAAGGTCCAAAGTCGGTGTGTGCCGATGTTTCACCCATCACCTCTGTACAGATTGCGCGGAAAAAACAGTGATTGAGGCCCCTACTCCTTCAGTCCATTTCAGTCCAGACAGCTAGTCTCCCAGAGAACAGGCAATGGAACGATCGACTTCGTGTCTGTGAATTTAATCTGCGCACGCACAACCACATATATAATATATATATATATATGCACAATATGATTATATCATATATGATATATGTATATATACGATATATATATATATATATCTGTGTGTGTGTGAGTGATGTATGTTATATGATATATGATATGTGATACATTATATTTATATATATATAATATATGTGTGTGTGTGTGTGTGATTCATGATATGTATATATATATATATACACATTATTATATATGCGGTAACACTAGGGCATGTGCTCACTGGAGAATGATGCATAGTGTCACAAAATGGGTCCCACTAGACTAAACTAAGCCGGAGATGTGGCGTCGCAGAATTGTTCCCATGGAGGGCGCAGACAGACTAAACCTGACTTGACAATCCTAATAGCATTGATAGCACGCTGATGCATTATGCGATATAAGAAACTATATATGTAACTATATGTAACTATGGAAACAAATGGAAACTATCACTGCTAAGTTTGGAAGGCGAGTTATGGCCTTCCATAGCGGCAGCGGCCATGAGCGCCCTGTTCTCTAAGGCGAAGGTCTCTTTGCAGGCGACGAGCAGATCCTGAGAGCTGCTTCCACAGTACCTGGGCGGCCTCCCCGAAAGGGATCCTGGCCGAAGTCACTAGGGGTCACTAGGGCCTGGGATATCCCGTAACAGCCTGCAACATCCTGCAACAATCCCATCGAGACTTTTGAGGACTGTTAAGGACTGTGGCATGCTTCAACAAGTTTAAAGTCACCGTGAGTCAAGGAGAGCTCTTCTTGGCCATGGAGCCAAGACGCAGCAGCTGCCATGAATTGCTCCTTATATCATATCGATGTCTTAAACTGATTCAAATTGCAGATTTTTTACGATTTGAAAGATTTTCAAGTCTTCACCAGATTCCTGCAAACCTGAAAACACAAGTCATCCTTCACAAGGTGATGCATGCGAACTTGCTACTCTTCAAGATGCTCGGCGTAATTGAGGTGTCAAGCCAGAACGAGAGTCATGCAAGAGCCTGAAAGTCGAAGACACTGGGGTGTTTGGATGTGTTTGAATGTGTTTGGCATCGGTATCATCACTTCCTCCTATTCCCAAAGTCATTTCCAGGCGTCCCCAAGAAGCCTGAAACTTGCAAATCTAAACTAAACCCAACCCCCTAACAATATCCATGGTCCATCGTCAATATCCAACGATGCTGTCGTGCGGATTTCAAGAGTTTCACCAAGGACTGTCATAGCTGGCGATAGCTGGGGTCGGATTGCGGTACCGCTGATAGAGGTTCGGCTTCCACATGGTGCTGAAGTCTCCCATGGGATCCCATGGGGGCTCCTTTGTAACAAAGGGATGCTAGATTTAAAGACTGAGAAGAAAGTGTCGATGTGCCGTAGATTTTGTTTCAAGAGGAAGAAGTTGCTAGCAAGATCTAGTAAGCTTTAAAGTTTCTTTAAGGACAAACTAAATAGAACTAAATCCCATTAGACATTGAAACGCTGGCAAAGAATCATTCGTTTGGTGCGCCTGGGTGCCACTTCTGAAAGGTTTGTGGAATGAGACAGAGGAAATTGTGGATTGAATTGAATTAATTGCAGTTGTTTAAATGCAAGTTGGGACTACTGCAAACCAAGGAAAGCAGAGTTGACTCTTACGGACATCGTGGGACAAATTAGGGTCGGTAGATTTTTTTAGGTTCGCCCAATGAATTGCAAACAAGGCAGCCCTCCAAAATTAAAATGCCTTCTCTTCCAGAAGTTCAGCAGCAGGGATACAGGGAAGACTTACAATTGAAGGACAAGCCTTGCATTGCTATGCATTGCTTACATGTACTGCACAGAGGAAATTGGCGGAAGCCATCAGATAGCACCGTCAGTGCCATTTCTCGTATCAGGCGTACCCCGCCACTGGCATCATTTTCGTCGGGAGTTTGCTCACACTCGTGTTCGGAGTGCCCTGGCAAAATGAGAAGCACCCCTAGGGCAAAGCTGGGGGGAAGTCATCTAAGTGTCACGGATACGGACAACACGCAGCGTACACCAAGTCAAGCTTGGTTGTCACATGCCCAACTAGACAGGGTTCTGCAGGTGGGCAGAATATGTATCAAACGCTAGCATTTTACATGCGTATCGGTACAGTCAGAGCCGTGCACCTTGGCAATCACAGGCACAGGCATGCATTCAAATGTTCCAACACGATCATTTGTCGATTTATCCAACCAGATTGTCCAACCAGATAGATATGCACACAAAACCTTGCAAAGGCCGAGTTTTCAAACCGAACCCTCGGCAAAGCCAGAGAGGGAGCTCAGCTAGGCAAACATATTCAAAAACGACAAGTTCAAGTCAAGATGCCGTCAAACCCATTCGAAGAACCTTTACGAAACTATCAAGATACCACCGATGCCACTGTCATGACCCGCAGCAACAATAAATCTTCGCATTACGGCGTAATCCTTGTGCAAGGGAACAATGCAAAATATGGCGGCGAAAGGCGTGAACCTTTGAAAAAGACGTTTAAAACAGCGCGCAAGAACAGGGCAATACAAATCATTGCTGACAGCGCTGGAGCCACGCAAAACATTTTGCGTTGCAGCTTTCGGCGTGTTCGAAGCAACCCCCAAGCCAACCGACAAATACTGTACCAGTAAGTCTGCCTTTTGCAAGCCCACAAGCAGTGTCCACTGTATGATTACGAAAAGGAGAAGACTCCAGCCCAACCAAGAAGTCAGTATGTTTCAGTCATTTTCAATCTGCTTCCTGGACACGGCACGCACAGCCGCTGCAGCGTTGCATTATCTTCTTTCCCGAATGCGTTTGTGTAGCACAAGGGTTCTCGTTTCTCTTTGGGGTCGGAGGTAGGTTCGTTCGCTCGAGGTTGGAAGAGGCAGGGGGATCAGACATACCTACGAAAAGAAGAAAGAAGAGCTTATGGCTGATAACCAGTTTTACAGGACTATCAAGCCAATAACCCACAAGAAGTTCTCACGCCTGTTGTTGTCTGGAGCCAGCACAACGATAGTGGTGGATGGGTTTATGTACATGCAGTGAAACCCAGGAAAACAAATACCTACAGGCCCAAAAATGACAGATTTGCGGCAGCTGCCATAGGGACAGCCATAGGGCCTTCATTACGGAGGGCCCCCGATCGTTTCCCTCTGAGGAAGCCATGGCGGATCCCAGGTTGCTACCTATTGAAAATACACATCTATCCGTTGATATAAGCACCCCACTTAGTTCCGGCAGGACCCGAAGCGGCAGAGACAGGATCCAACCCCTTCCGCTTGGTAGGGTTCTCACACCATAGGTTCGGGTCTCCTGCTCCACGGGAGGGTGGGCCACAAGCTCGTCCTTTGAATCAGATGAAGGTCATGAAGCACCATTTCACTGAGAATGTTCAGGTGGAAAATCTTCAAATCAATTTTGCGAGATAAAACGTCCATTTGCATTCCCAAGATCCAGCTGCGACCAACCTTGTTGAAGCAGCGGCCGAACTCCGCCACCGCGAGGTTTTGTCCCAGACTGAAGCTCCTGCTGAGGCAGCTCCCGATGCCAAGACCAAGGAATTGTTGGAGGAATTTCGTGCGAGCGAGAATCTTGAATACCAGAGGGCGCAAGCTGTCATCCAATCCCATATGAAATCAGTACCTGGAGAGAGTGTTCAGCATGAGGAGATTAAAAGAAATCAGGCACCAGAGCACGTCCGCCTTCAAGAGACCCAGTTGAAGGAAAAGATTCAAGCTTATCATAAGGTCATTGATGCCAATTATAGACACCCCAGGCCAATTGAAGCGCATGAAATCTGTGAACTTAGTATAGAAGGAAGGCTGGGAAGGCCGTTGTGTTCAAATTGACCGCATTGCTCAATTGGAGCAAATGGCCGAACTCAAACGCAACATAATTTGAAGTTGCAAGGCAGCTCGCCCAGGCTCGTCCAATTCCGATTGTCGAGACCGCTACTGCTATTTTGCCT
Organism: Symbiodinium sp. clade C Y103; assembly: GCA_003297045.1. Classification (NCBI taxonomy): domain Eukaryota; class Dinophyceae; order Suessiales; family Symbiodiniaceae; genus Cladocopium; species Cladocopium sp. clade C. The sequence continues at coordinate 42,802 of BGPT01001000.1, forward strand.
GCACAGACTTTCGCGCAGCCCGCAATTGCTGCTCAGACAGCTAAGTCAACTCCTGCTACGCGCCCTGAAACAGTGAATGCTGGCTCGGCCCGTTGGACACCTAGTAGACCAATGGCATTTGGGCCTTCATTTGGGTGAACAATGTTGGGATCACATGGTGATGAGATCGAAATCACCTGTACCGACCCGAAGCTGACAGCCCCAGTAAAAGTGAAGAAGGAACCAGACCCAAGTGAACCGTCCGAAACTAAATGCCCTCGGGAAAGGGAGGCCGATGATTCTAGGAATGGGAAGGGCTCAAATCCATTTGAAAAGGATAATTGATTCACCATCTCCTATGCATGAATTAGAATAAGGACAAGAAGGATCCCAAAGATAAAGAAGGCAAAAAGGCTAAGGGATCCGGTCCTCCCAGCAGATGATGATGGGAATGGTGGTGACTCTGAAGACAGTGATGAAAAGCTTCGTCGCAGGATGATCAGGTTTCGGGCGGGACATCTGGAGACGAAATCGGATGACAAGCCAGAGGCCAAGGAAGCTGACGCAATATGACGCAATCGAAATCCCCGGTTTCCCAGTGGCAGAGACTTGTGGGAACTGGCGGCTCACGACCCGCGAGGCTGTGGTAGCAGCATCAACCGATCCTGACACTGCTCTCAAATGGGTTGGTGAATCATGGAAAGAACATCAGACCGTGAAAGCGCTCCGGAAGGCTGCGCCGTTTGCCACATTAGATGCCAACCTGCTTTCTGCATCGTCAACATGGTCATGGGGACCGTCGATATGTGTATATCATTACTGGGTTTCTGTCTTTGGTGTCTTTTAACACCATCGACTGACAGAAGGTGCGAATTGTATGAATTTGTATTTCCGGATTCGCCGACGCGCGGGCTGTGGCTAGTGGAGCGTCGTTATCTCCAGCTGCGTTGGATGGCCGGACTTGTAAATCCAGGCTGTGCTGTTGGCATGGGCGCAACAAGTTGGGCACCCCGTCCCCGTTTGGAAGTGTCAGCTCGCTTCGGAAGGGTTGAAGAGGCGCATCTCGAGAGTGATGCTGTCCTCCGGCGGTTGACCAGGTTCAAATCTGGCAGCAGGCTCGTGGTTTGCTTGGGTCCGAGGACACAGCTCTGACTGTGGGCTGATGCGTCTCGCCGTTTTGGTCAGGGGGGTTGTATTCAATGTATTTCCAGCCAACCTGCGATGTCCATGGCTGTGGCAGTTGCACTACAAAAGTTCTTCTTCTACTACGCTCCATACACTCCACGCTCTACATTCCACACCCTGCATTCCACTCTTTCCACTTTTAAAGTTTGCACGTCACACCCTACCCCACCACCCACTCTGTACCCCATGGTCTGCAACGCTACGGGAACAGGGGAAGAATATAGAGGGCTGCTGGAATGACTTGTTCAGCTCGAGTGCTCTAGGTCATGCGCGTTCAGGTTCGGGGTTGGATCAAATTTTGTTCCAGCCTTTGATTTGGCTGGTGCCGGCGGCTCCGCACCCATGAGCATTTGGTGTTCGTTTTTGTTCAAAACTGTTTGGGGTTTCCGTTTCGTGGACCCCAGGTGCTGCAACTCATTGTCGCCGTTGTGGTAGACACGTTCGCAGAGAAGAGAGAACGAGACGTCCTCAATCGTGCAGAGGCGCTTCCTTGCCTTATTTGTTCGTGGCCGCGAATGGTGTAGTAACCCTTTTGACTGAATGATTCCCACCTTGTTTCGTTGAAACGGTTAGACCGTTTTGGACCCATGGTGGGCAATGGATGTTTTGGATGTTTTGGGGTGGGCCCAAGATTGCAACCAGGAGATGGAAAACGACATCGAGGAGGACAAAAGGTTTCTCCAGCGACCCGGTTTGCGCATTTTTTGGACATGTTTTTCACAAGGCGCGCTGAATGTAGCATGCCAAAAATGTACCCACTTTGCAAGAGTTGGACATGAAGAGAACAGACAACAGAAAACAACTAATATATACTAATATTGTTCTGAGATCTGAAAATTTGTAGAGGGGATTGTTTTGTGGCACGGTTGGATAACGTCTTGTTGCGTTTCTTGTTTCCAGGTTTGGGTTTATTTGCAGTTGAGTGACTCATGAGGCGAATTTTCGACCGCGTGGATGAGGATGGTAGTGGCCTGGCATTACACCAATCTATTACGTTTGGAATGCCAGGTATTCATGTGCAATTCGAAAGTCAGATAAACCCCAGTTGCAACACGTGCGTCGTCCGTTGTGTGTTGCACAAGTCTTTGGCGGCGGTGTTTTGCACCAGTGTTTGGAAGTTTTGCTGGTGATCACCGATTTGATTTTTGTTACAAATTTAGGCCCCAATGTTTTCGTTTCATTTTGTTTCATTTTGTTTCATGTTGGTCCATTGGAACACCGGCAAAATCATAATGGATGTATTTTGGTTATTTTGGAGGGTGAATGCTGTGCAAAACTCGACATCGACTAATTCATGTTTGCAAAGCCCGTGCTGTCAGGTGGCGAACTCACACTGGAAGAGTTGATAGAAGGAGCAAAAAATGCCCCTACGAAAAAAATGAGAGATGTAGCTGAGATGTTTGTTTTGATTCATTTTGATGATTTTGGTTTGATTGGTGCTGTCACTGATGATCACTAATTTTTTCCTCCCTTGCTTCCTTGTATTGCTCGCAAGTTGTCTACCAGTGTCATTCTTTGCTTTGGCAGTTTTCGGTGTTTTCTGTTTGTTACATCAGAGATGCTTTCTCACCTGGGAAGGCAGTGCTGATTAGCAGTAGCAGTTTTCTCTAGTCAAGAAAACACTAGCCGCACGAAGCACAACGCAAAGCGCCAAGGATCCTGAGTTTCAAAGCAGGCTTCGGGTCATGGATATCGATGAGGCATGGATGCAGATGGTTCCTGCTTCCGGAGGTGAAAGGAGTCCAGACAGGATGGACTCCTGACAGATGTGAAAAGATGTGAATGTGTCCTTTGAACACAGCACAGCACAGTTTGGAGTTGCAAGATGTTGCTGGACAACTCAATCAGTCTCGATCTCGACGGAGTCGATTCAGTTTTGTCCTACCTTCTATTTTGGTTTTACTGACTCTACTTCTTCCCATTCTCTCCCCAGATTCTGTTTTCACAAAACCTGGAGCCAATGGTCATATTATTGTCATATTACTCTAAGTCTTGGTTTCTTGACGCAGTCTGACTTGCAACAGCTCTTCATGATGATCGATGTCAAAGGCAGGAATTGGACGCAATAGGCACATGAATTTGTTTGTTGTAGCATTTTGTGGCATGATGGCAGCAAATTGGAAAGTGGGCAGATTGCCTTCTGCATGCCCGTCACTAGATGTCGTGAAAGCATTTACATGTTCTTCCATCCGGTATCTTGTTACATTGTCTCGATTGAAGTTTGACATCATCTCATATTTTCTCTTGAATTTTGAAGGTTGTCGACTCTTGTAGTTTTGGCAGTTTGCGAAGGCACTGGCCAGATCAGTCCAGAAGAATTTATCCAGCCGCTGAGCAGATGGGTGCACGAGTCCAAGATCCACGGCTGAAATACCACAGATTATCCGTTTGGACTATCCCCGACGACATTTAGTAAAAAGGGCATGAAAGGACCAGGAAAGAAAGTTCAAACAAAATTCACTGGTCCAGATTGAAACAAGAGATGTCAAGATTTAACATCCCGGGACGATTCGGTCATTCCGTGATGTCGAATATATGCTACAAGCAGCAAGCACTAGGTCACAAGGTTTTAAGTTGGATCGACGTGTGAAAAGTTCGTATCGAGAGGTCGTGCGCCTGGTAAAAGTGCGACTCGGGCATCACCACCATTTTCAATACCTGTACTGTTTCATCGGTTTAGAGCTGCGCACCTAAGAAAAATGTAATCCTGGACCACAGTACGTGTAGTGCTAATACACTCTTATGCTGCATAGATTGATTATATCATGTTATATACCTATATCATACTATATCATCGTTTCACAGGGGCCCACGCTGCATTGTTGTTGCCTTTTCCCCAAGTAGGCTAGCTACTGGGGTTCCCACTTCGGGAAGGGCTGCTGTGTCCACTTTTTGCACTATATAATACAGGGTGTTAGCAACACTTCAACCGCTTTCAGCTATGTGTAACGTCACAACCGAAACATGCCTTGCCATGGTCCTTCTCCTTGAATTTTCTGTGTTGACGCTGTGCCATGAGGATGTTGTGACTTTTCCCGCCTGATGTGTATAGGTTGAGTACGGCGGTTGCATCTATACTAGGGTGCTCCATGTTGTGACTGTTTTTATGCCGTGCCATGTCCTTTTTCGGTGTCATCGTGTTGAGGACAGCCAATCGCTTCGTGAAGTACAACGTCATGCGCACAATGCATCAAAATGATGAGCACCTTGGCTCGTGAAGCTGGATCATGCTGGGTCCACGCAGTCCTGATGTTCTCACTATAATTCAGACTCCTCTCGCTATGCTCAGCTGGAACGACTTTCACTGTGTGGGTTTGAACCTGGCAGTATCAAGAGGGTGATGGGGAAAATGCAAGACATGATAAAGCCTGCAAGATGATAAGAGAAGGTCAAGTCCAGTGATTTAACATGATTTTTGGAATCATCCTGCTCTAGGGGCACATAGGCAACGAATACTGTGCAGCGGCTTTTTGTCATCGGCACATCAGGGCACATGGTGAACACACACGGTTCCGACCCTGCGCAGGTTGAGAGCATTCACCAGTGCCAAATTTGCGACCTGGCTTGGAGATCCCAACCCGCATCCCGCACCGGCTAATCGCACAGCTCCCAACCATTCCCAACCTACAGGAACCATCAGGAACCTAAAGGATATATCAAATATAATTATAGGGAATAACCGTATGATGGCATATGCAAAATCTATGCGATATGCCATCATAGTGGCAGAAAAAATGTCAATGTATAAATTTTAGGGTGCGCCAANTATAGGGAATAACCGTATGATGGCATATGCAAAATCTATGCGATATGCCATCATAGTGGCAGAAAAAATGTCAATGTATAAATTTTAGGGTGCGCCAATTTGACCAACAGAATGATGGCACACTGGGGGGGTACCCGGTCACAGAAACATGNACACTTTCTTTTTACTAGGTTTTGATCATCAAAGATGTATATACATGGGGAGACTGGATGTCAATCATGTGGTAAAGCTTCAAAAATGGCTTTTGCCACCAAATGCCAGTAGAAATCAGCAGAAATACACGCTCACTAAGCTGGCACACCATAAAAACCGATGGACAAGGTACAGTACCTTGCCAAAAAGATGCAGAGGACCCAGCAAACCACGTGGAAAACTGTCAATCAGCAGCTCAGTTTGAAGCCCACGCATATGGTTAGCTAGGCATTTCCTCTGATTTTCCGATTTAAAAGCTTCCGAACATGCATTTTGCTGCCAAGTACCACTAAAACCAGCAGAAATACACGTGCGNGGTTAGCTAGGCATTTCCTCTGATTTTCCGATTTAAAAGCTTCCGAACATGCATTTTGCTGCCAAGTACCACTAAAACCAGCAGAAATACACGTGCGAACGCACACACTAAGATGGCACACCCTGGAAAATCATTGAAAAAACATGGAGCATTGCCAAAAAGATGCAGAGGACCCAGTAAATCACGTGGAAAGCTCTCAGCCACCATTTTTCGGCTCAACTTGAAGCCCTTGCGTGTGATTCGCTAGGCATTTCCCTTCATTTTCCTATTCAAAAGCTTCAAAGCATGGCTTTTGCCACCAAATTGCCAGTAGAAATCAGCAGAAATACACGCTCACTAAGCTGGCACACCATGGTACTGCACCAAAAAGATGCAGAGGACCCAGCAAACCACGTGGAAAACTGTCAATCAGCAGCTCAGTTTGAAGCCCGCGCGTATGGTTAGCTAGGCATTTCCCTTAATAATCCGGCTGGGCGATGGTTGCATTATGTTGCATTACCCGCAACCTGCAGAGCTGCTCGCGGATGCCGGTGGCACCTACAACGTGCCCGGGCCGTGAAACGCCAGCTGGAAGACTTCAACGCCTTCCTTCGCGGGGCCGTGCGCCAGAACGCGCTCCGCGTCCCCGGCTTTGAGTGGGGGAAGCTCGAGTCAGCCCGCCTCGTTGCGATCGACCCGTCGCCCGCTTTGCCAGGNGGCCGTGCGCCAGAACGCGCTCCGCGTCCCCGGCTTTGAGTGGGGGAAGCTCGAGTCAGCCCGCCTCGTTGCGATCGACCCGTCGCCCGCTTTGCCAGGGCGCAACATGTTTGACCTCAGATTCCGACGACAGCAATTTATCACGTGCGAATGCACACACTAAGATGGCACACCCTGGAAAATCATTGAAAAANCCAGGGCGCAACATGTTTGACCTCAGATTCCGACGACAGCAATTTATCACGTGCGAATGCACACACTAAGATGGCACACCCTGGAAAATCATTGAAAAACATGGAACATTGCCAAAAAGATGCAGAGGACCCAGTAAATCACGTGGAAAGCTCTCAGCCACTATTTTTGGGCTCAACTTGAAGCCCTTGCGTATGATTAGCTAGGCATTTCCCTTCATTTTCCTACTCAAAAGCTTCAAAGCATGACTTTTGCCACCAAATTGCCAGTAGAAATCAGGCAGAAGTACAGCTCACTAAGCTGGCACACCATAGAAACCGATGGACAAGGTGCAGACCTTGCCAAAAGATGCAGAGGACCCAGCAAACCAAACGGAAAATTGTCAATCAGCAGCTCAGCTTGATCCGTATAGTCAGCTAGGCATTTCCTCTGATTTTCCTTTTTAAGAGCTTCTGAACATGCAGTTTGCCNGTCAATCAGCAGCTCAGCTTGATCCGTATAGTCAGCTAGGCATTTCCTCTGATTTTCCTTTTTAAGAGCTTCTGAACATGCAGTTTGCCGCCAAATACCACTGAACCCAGCAGAAATACACGTGCGAAGGCACACACAAAGATGGCACACCCTGGAAAATCATT
>BGPT01001000.1:52536-86434 GCA_003297045.1 Symbiodinium sp. clade C Y103
GATCCCTATAATCCGGATTTTGTTTGATGCATACCAGGTTGGGTTGAAAGTGGCTATTTGAGCAAACTTCAACAGTATCTATGGCGCATTCTCGGAAATCTCTTTTGTTTTGAGGCGTGCACCTTGGATACCTACACTAAGATGGCACATTCTCTGAAATATCTTTTGTTCTGGGGGTATCCCTTAGGTTGGAACACTAAGATGGCACACTACGGGGCTACCCTCAGATTGGGAGGTGGTACGGTTGACAAAAAAAAGTTGTTGATATGCCATCTTATGGTTCCAATNACCCTCAGATTGGGAGGTGGTACGGTTGACAAAAAAAAGTTGTTGATATGCCATCTTATGGTTCCAATCCGGTGTGCCATCTTAGGGTTAATCCCTATAGGTTTAAATATAGTTTTATCATGTTATATCATGTTGGTAGCTGCTGGCAGCTGTTGGTGGCTCTGGTCGGAAGAGGCCCCGGGTAGTCGCTGTCGCCCCTGTCATTCTTCTGCTGAGGACGCACTCAATACGCAAATACAGCGGCCTCCCCGGCTCATTGCCAAAGGAAAAGACAATGCTGAACGAACACAACAGTGATGTGAGCAGGGGACTCCAAGACAATCCACTATCATCCACTATCAGGATACAGTTTATTATATTACATCTGCATGTATGTGTGTGTGTGTGTGTGCCTATATTTTATGTATGTATAAATGTTGATGCTGCACACAAACGGCGGCAATGTCAAGGTGCACATCAGCACGGGTTTGAGATCGCATGAATTGGCCAATGATATCATCTCAGCTCAGCGAATCTGCCAGGATAGCCAGCAGTTTGGGACTTTCAATGGAAACAGGTTCCACACCAAGAAGGCTTGGAACATCTTGGAACACCATCACTCAACTATTCAGAGAAACGCACGGCAAGAGGATGAGATAATACCATATAATGCCTAGCAATACCATATAATACCTAGCTAGAAGCCTGTGGTCCCTTTTTTGGAGGCCCTGGGAAATTCCAGAGAAAATGGTCCCAAGAGGTACGTGTCAAGCATGATCAAGTTCATTCAGTTTCAAAGCCTTTTTGTTCGTAAAGATATTGCAGTAAAGGTTACATCAGGGGTCTCAAAAGGTACACAGCAAATCGCGAGCAGATCGTGAGCAGTGCAAAAACCACACTCTCAGCCTTCAAACCTCTGCACTTCCATACCCTCAGCTGTAGAACCCACAGCGCTAGATACTGTGAATTGCTGCCGCTCTCAAAATCATGTAAATTGATGCAAATAGCTTTTTGTGAGCACGTCCCGCAAAAAGTCGTGCCTTTTTGATGATAAAACAAACAGGAAATGCAATAACCCTTCCGTTCAGGACGCTTGTGGGCAGGAAGTCAATCGCACCATTATGGTATGGTCGGCACATGTCAGTACACAACGTGATATTTTGCTATTTACGAGTCTACGTTGTAGAAAGTTGTTGCTCTTGAGAAAGGGAATGGCAAAAAAGTCAAGGGATCCACCTTGTCCCCCATCTTCTTGAAGATGTTGCAGCATGCCTCGTTCAAGAAGCAATAGCTCATTGACGCGTTTAGGTTATTGCGGGGAGATGCATCACTTTGGCATGGCTTTCTTGAAACTGCGTTTAGATGTGGAAAGGGAGGATTTCAAGACCCAGGCATGACTTAGGCGTGAGCTTCGCTCATCCTTGTGCACTCAGCAAATTTGTTTTCTAGGTGCATTTTTTCGAAGGGACTCCGCAGGTTCACTCTTCCTCCATCATGTTCGAACGTTCATACCTGTGTCTCGGGGCCTTTCCTTGATTAAAGATGATTGCTGGTTGTCATAGTACAGAGCGTCAGCCACATCTTGAGTCCAAGTTTTTTTAACGGTTTTCATATGGTTTTCAATATGGCTTTCAGTGATTACAACAAAGCTGCCACCAAGCAGGACTTCGAGAAGGCAAAAGAAAAGCAATGCGTCTGACGGGACTGAGCCCAAGGCCTGGGCCTAAATCGCTGCTGCAATTTCATGCAATTTCTGCAGCAAACTACGGCAAAATGCTTTTTAGAAATCTTAGACGATTGGGGGCAAAAATGTATCAAAGTGCTAAAGATGTTAAAAGAGGAAAGTAGACGCGGGCTAGTGCCTAAAATGTTGCCAAGTTCTCGCTCTCTTTTCATTTTCATCCACCGCTGTCGAAACTTTTCGAACTTGGCTCAGGATTCCAAGCGCAGCTTGGCCAAGTTCGAACTTGCTCCACCTAACCGGGACATAACCGGGACCTGGGACCAGCAGTGCGAAAAGTTTCAAGATGCCAAGTCGCGAAGTCATATTTTGACCACAAGTGCTACTGATCTGCGGCTAAAGGCAGTATCTTTTCAGATCAAAATGTGTTGGTTCCACATCAGAACACACACCACATTGGGCTTCGTTCTGTGATATTGTGATGTTGTACGCATGCATGTTACCATCAAGTTCGTTGAGCAACACCGAGAGGAATCATGGGATGTAGTCAAACGGTGAAACCATCTTGAAACGTCCATTGCTAAGGTATGGTCTCCGATGCCGTAACCTCAGAAACTCAGGGCTAAACCTGAGCTCTGAAATGCCTTGAAAGGTCCTGAAAGGCCAATGGATGCCAATGGTCCAATGGTAAACCCTCCTCGTATATCACACCTGCCCAGTCCCAAGCCAATCCAAAACATCACCCTGGTCAGCATGATTTCTGCAGGCCTCCAGCGTGGTCGCTTCTGCAAGACAACTCAAGAGAGCAGAGAGCAAGAGTGAACTGATTTTCACTCACACCAAAAGCAACAGCAGCCTGGAGTCGAAAGACATCAAAACCATTGCCGAAAGACTTGAGCAGATGGAGGCTGGGATGCCATCATGTGTTGACACATGGGATACCATGCTGGCTGTCCCATTAAGCAGTTTGTTTTACTATTTTACTTGATTGCATGTGTTATGTCAAATTAGACTCAATGAAGAATTATGAATGGATTTATTATAACGGTTCGGTAAAATCAGTATGATGGAAACCGTTTGATGTGATGGAAAATGGCGACGACAATGGTTACATAAGTCATGTTAAATCAGAAAATTACAGTCAATGACTCAAGGTGTGACGGCAGCTGTGTTACTGACGTACTCCGCCCATAGCAGAGAAAGGCTTTAAGCTTTAAACTCTTATCAGCTTCCACCGTATCAAACGACATCAATCATACTGGTTTGCCAGTTTGTGTTGCATGATTCATTTTGTGTTTTGTAGTCTTACTGGTACTGTACTGAAACGTTAGAAAGCCGCCTTAACACAGCCGCACAGAGCGCAACGATCGCATGAATATCATAAACTCATAAATGAATCATCAACAAGTATCAGCGGATCATACATTATGCATCATTGTGCCATATGATGCCTGAATTTGGTGCATCAAACGAAATCAAACGAATTGCACCTGGACATTCAACTGGTGGGCTCCCTGATCTGGTCCTTGGCCTCGATTCCCCGGACTGGCTCCACTTGTCTCAGACTCAGCAGCGGCTCATCCTCGACAACCTCACCTTGGGGCTGCCACAAGAGGTGCAGTTAGAAGCGGTGCAGTGCAGTGGCATGTTTTGCACATCTTGATGCATTTTGTCATCATCTTGTCATATCATGATGTGGCGAACTAGAGCAACTAGATGCAACAAGGGTGAGTTGTTGTTGATGGTCACTTGTTGTTACTTAGACATCGAATGTGGCTCCATTTGGCTGTGCCGCATTCTGGCTATTTCTGGTTTTCATGGTGGATCCATCCACGCAACAGTTGGTTTGATTCGATACTTCAGATACTTCAGACATTTTGGAAATGTGTGTGGGTTGGTGAATATGTTTGGATTATGGATGATCATGATGATCATGGTCATACTGGAATTGAAAAAATGGTTGGAGGGATCTGGTGGGTATATTGAAGTGTGCCAGGCCGGCCGCCTTCAAACTTCGCCGCCTTGGGAGCAGGGCGCGGATCCCAACCTGTCGCAATCCCTGAGCCTGAGCACCTCGGCAATGAGCCAAGCTGTCACATGCTGTCAGCATATGTCAGCATTGTCAGCCTGTTAAGATCTGTTAAGACCGCTTCAGATTTGCAAAGATTTGCTTAGATAATGTGAAATGTGTTGAGATGTGTCAAGACTTTTCAAGGGTTGCAGCGATGCCAGAGACACCTGCAGCATCATGCGACACTTGCCAGTGTGCTATTTCCCATCACTTTTTTTGGTTTGGCTGTGCTATTTGTAATCTATTTGTGCTCGAGAAAGCCGTTCAATCTGATTATTATGATTCAATGACACCGGTGACTCATGGGTGGCTAATTGACCATAATTGACCATAATTGACCATAATTGACCATAATTGACCATAGTTGACCTCGGACTTGTCCTCATTAGCCATTTGGCTTCGGACTTTCTGTTTTGACATGTTTTGACCATACCGTAAGGCAGCTTTTCTGGCCACAGTGTTGGGCAGCCCAGTCGCCGAGCGCTTGCTGGGAAGCGCTGGGGAAGTGATTTTGCAAACCCGTGGATCACGTTTCAACGAGCGCCTTTGAGTGACCGCAGCAACATGCAGACATGCAAGATAACTATGTATATGTATAATCATGTATACAGTATAGCCTTTAGGTGGCTTCAATCATGCATTTGACAAGCAATTTGCTGTTTTTTTTCGACCTGAAGATTCGTTTGTTGTATGCGGTAAGCAATGAATTCTCTTGAGATGAGGTGGTTGTTCATGGGCCCTACCCACGCTGTCCTGTCTTCATGGCCGCTTATCCTTTTCTTCCTTTGTTTTGCTTGTCAATATTGTCAATGTCTCGATGTAGCGACAAAGCTAAGATGAAGGAGGAACAGAGTGGAGAAAACTCCACAACATGGAGTGAGACGAATCGACACACTGTAACACACATACATTCACGACATTTGAAGGCCACGCATCCACAAACGAACATTGTCAGCGGGCCACCTTTTAGTTGCTAGATCCCGTAGATCCCGTCCAAAGTTGCTTTGAGCTTCGCTGCCTGAACCATGCTTCGACCCTGCTTCAACCCAACTTCAACTCGATTCCTGACCCACAAACTCTCATTCTGCCATTTTGATGCATTTTGACGCATTTTGATACATTTTGCCATCAGATTCCAGTGGTAGCAGTTCCCAGTTTTGAGCGAAGTTGTGAAGAATCTTGGGGCCTTGGGGGAGGGGTTCAGTCTGTCCTGGGGGCCGTTTCATCTCAGGGCGGAGTGCCTGGAGGCTAGCGGAGCGGCCATGAGACAGTCGCATTGTTCTGGGTGTTGTGTTTTCTCAGTAGGATCAGACGGATCACCTCAACTTGGGTCAATGTCATAATGAAAACCCAAACTTGCTTTAGTGTTTCTTTCAGACAAACTAGCCAAGGTCATACTAGAATGCTACTGCAGCCACATTTCAGTGTTGCGGGGTGTGTGAGGATTGAACATTGCAAAAGCCAGGCATTTCAGCTTGCAGTTGGTCCAAACTGGCCTAGAAACACATCATTTTAGAGTGCAGTGTGTGACACATATCGTGCAGTCCTTGAGGCGATCACATGTGTCATTTCTTGAGGCCCACATGCCGTCGCCAGAATTCGCCAGTCGTCAGGCACAGTTGCCCGACATGGATCATTGGCGTCTCCACCAAGGGGCAGTGGCGTGTCCAACACCCACAGCACCCAGAACACTCAGCAGCCGGAAGAGAAGGACAGCAGTGACAGCCGGAAGACAAGAGCAGACAGGTGCTATCCGGTGCTTACAAAAAATCATGAGAAAGATTAGAAAGGATGAGAAAGGTAGCTTGGAGATGCTTGGAGATGCTTGGAGATGCTTGGAGCCCAAGCATCCCAAGTTTCTCTAAGTCCTTGAAGTTGTTAAATGTGTCTATATGTTGATATTGACAGTGAAAGTCTGTTGCACTATTGTTCACTTGCAGCATTGTGCTGAAGAATGCTACTCTACTAGCTCTACTGACTCTAATGATTCTGCTGACTCTACTCATGATGGTTACGGTGGGTTACGGTCCACTTTTACGGTCCACTTGCCGTCCGAATATTCTTCCAGCGGCAGGAGCTTTCCATTCCCTTTCCTCCGATGCTATCCAGAAAGGCAGGAGCTCCTTTCACCGGGCCCGACCGGGGCTCGACATTCTCTCGAAAGTTCTCCAAGCAGCCCGTAGACTCGTAGCCTATTCGTAGCCTGTAGATGCCCTGCAAAAGTTCATCGGAAGGTGTCTTCAATCTCCGAAAGTTGCTGCTGGTTCATACCATTTTCTTGCTGCTTGCCACCTCCCAATGGCTGTTCAAGGATTTTGCATGCTTTCAACTCTACCATTTCTTTTGCACTCGGTCAGCAAGAGCTCAGCAGCTGAGACAGCACCTACTTGCGGTGTCATATTGTAGTATTTTCAATATCTCAATCCACGCCGCTTCATTCCTTGAGGGCTCCCTAGCACTTCTTTTGGAATGGGCTATTTAGCATCACGCCATCACCTCATTGAGAGAGTCCTACCGAAGTCCTACCCCCTCACATCCTCACAATTCGCGACAGAACCTGATTTTGCACGAAGATCAGCTGCGAGAAAACGAAGGAGAGAGGGCACATGAGGGCAGAAATGGGAGATTTTGCACACCAGACCAGTGCTGTCCAGTGCTGTCCAGTGCTAGTCGCTGCGTCGAAAGCAAGATTTTTCCAAATGGGCCACATGGGCGCAGAGATATGGAGTGTTTTTGTGTTGAGGTGGTAGAAGTTCGATCGCATTTCTGGGCACAGAGCCCGCTGCTGTCATCATTCCAGCAGCAAGTTTGCCAGCAGGTTATGTCTCTGATCGAGAGCTTGATGCTGCCTTGCAGAGCACAATGGAGGTGGGGCGACACCCACAGACTCCCGTTGACCTTGACCCTAACATCCCAAGACTCCCAGAAATGAATCCATGGAAAAGATATCATGCGTAGAGATACATACGGACACGGATGGTCATCGTGCATTATGGTGCGTTTAATGCGGCTGTGCCCACCACAGGTGATGGAAGATTTGCTTCAGAACGCAACCAGTCAGGCGTGTGTCAAGGCTGCAGCCACATTGCGCATGCGCCTGCAAACCTTTCTCAGCCAACAAGGCGCGGGCCAAAGCAACGCAGCACTGTTCTGCCTGACTTTCTGCGTGCCCGTGCATTGTGTATGTGTATCTATGTTATGTAACTATAATATACACACATATATATAACAACGAGGACCTATGTATTTCTTTTTTCTTATTTTTCTTCTATATATGATTATATATGTATGTATGCGTGTACACATGCAACCTTGAGCACCGAGATTGATATTGCGCGTAGGAGAATCAAGAGATTCGGAATCGGCAGAAGCACTTCCAAAGACACCTCCGGAGGCCCTGTCCGGCCGGAAGGCTCAAACCCAACTCACAAGTTTCTGTTCTCGTACACTTCGTAATTACATATATTACTTCTTGCTGTTTGAGGCCTTTTTCGCTGTGTACTTCTGGTTTGAAGAATTATATGGCCCAACTGGCCCCTGCGCACAGGAAAAGCGCAGTCGAGCACGTGCTAGAAAAGACAAGCACTTTCAAAAGCAGCACTCGCAAAGATACAGTATCGTCAAACTGCACTGATTGAATCAATACCATGGGTCCATTCATCGAGCGTTTGTGTAATCTGTAGGTGGGAAGTATTTTTACAAACTGCAGCGTACGGGCATGTAACCGTATGTATGCAGCAAGTGCGGTAGCTACAAGCACAAAAACATTGGGAAATTATGGGAAATTTGGGATTTGACGATTCCAAGCAACATTGAAACAAGTTCAAACAGCTTCCGAACGCCGAATGACGTGTCCCATGTCCCATTGCCAGGACCCGGACGTGGCTCCAGGCAGCGAGCCTTCCCATGTTTTGACGATTGTCGGTTTCAGCGAAGGTTTGATTTAAAAATTTTGAAAGTGCTGAATTGATTTGACTACTGTCAGTGACTGTCAGTGCTATCACATTCTGTCAGTGCTGAGTTCACTTAACGTATCGTAGCCGAATATGTTTGCTTCAAAGATGTTGCATCAAACATTCAATTGCCAATTGTCCTTGGCTTTGTGGATCTTTGCGGATCTTTCTAGTCACAGGCCCAAGGTTGAAGAACGTGAAGCAGAGATGGATCGGCGAGGCCCGTTGAGCGGTGGGTACTGTGGCAGCTTAGACATGATGGACCCAAAAGGAGAAAATCGGAGAAAACAGGCAGGAGGTGAAAGCACCGTCACCACCATTGTGTTTGATGGGCTCAGGTGTTTCAACACATTTCAAGGCGATACAAAACTCCTGAGAATTCTTGAGACCTTTGTACACTTTACATCTCTTTACATCTCTGTACATCTCTTTACATCTCTGTACATCTCTTTACACACTCCAAATCGAAAAAGTTGCACCCTTGTAGAGGTGCCTCACAGAGCGGCGTTGAGACCAAGAGCTCCCCAACATCCGCGCCTGTTGAGTCAGGACCTGATCCCATGGAGATGGCATAAAGATGACAACATGATGACAACATGATGCAACGTGGCATTTGCATAATCCACATACCCGACGCATGGTCCACTGATGTCCACTGCACCAGACGTCGCGACTTTGGACCAAGGTTTGGGTGAAGAAGACGTCCCTTCACAGCTTTAACACTGAGCCGCCGGGGCAGGACTCTGGAAACCTTTGCCCTGGCCACAGCGGCTGCAGACTGCCTGCAGGTTCGGTTGGTACTTCAAGTTCCTGAACGTTTGTTCTGTCTTTTAAAATGTGTAGTTCGCTCGTGAAGAGCAAGAGTTGCGCCTTGTTGCCGAAAAAGGAAAGATCAATGAGATCAACAAGCCCAAGAGAAGCCAGAGCGTGAACAATGATTCTGATTCTACAGGCATTCTGAACGACTCTGAATGAACGTATCCTTGATATTCCTAGATTCTATATTCTCTAGGTTTTGGGTTGGTATCATGACACCTGAGCTGCTTAAGTGGACTTGTCTTGGGCGGCAGACCAGCGAAGCTGGCTCACTGCCGTGAATTTTGTCACCGGTCTTCTTTGGCTCAACGAGCCAGACCAGCCATGGCTGAGAAACGGTGCTGCCAACTCAACCTGATCCGCACCCAGTGGCTCACTGTGATTCACAACAGCGATGCCTGAAATATCTGCAAATCTGCTGTTTCTTGTTCTGAGCATTTTCAACCAGTGCACAACCCTTGCATCACACAAAACATCACGAAACATAGAGCCAGCATTCTTTTCCGTTTCCTCAGTTTCTCGTGGTGCGACTGGCAGCATCTGGCAGCTTCACGACGTTTTCAATGTTGCTGGCCTAGAGACCCCGCCAGCCGGCACATCCCCGTGCAGCCTCGCAATGCGAAAGAGGAAGTCTGCAGTCTGTCAGCTTGCGACCCCTTTTATCACGCGCTGAGCACAGAACTGAATTGCACATGGCTCATTCGCTCATTCACGTTCATTCATTGTTGCCTTTGGCTGACGGTAGCTCATAAAAATATTGATGTTGTGATTTTGCAACACCATTTCGAACCATGCCCAGTCCTATCGGTACTGCTGTCAAAATCAGGCGCGCTGCAAAGTAAAGCCAGTCAGATCTGCATTTGGCCTCGCATCTTTGTATAGAATACATTAGAATACCCTATACCGCCTATACTCAGACAAATTCATTGCTTTTGGGTACGTTCAGCGAGGAGATGCAAAGCCCAGCAACGTCCTTTTCCTTGAAATCCATGTGCCCATGGCATAATATGGCATCCCATGCTGCGCATGCCGGTTGCGACACATGGTGCTCGGGCGTGCTGCAGCTTTGGCCCAGGCCAGTGCTCAAGCAACGGGGCTGGGCTGTGGAGATGCCCAGCAAAAACAGATGATGCAGAGGGGCTGCTGATCAGCTGCTGATCAGCTGCAAATGAGCTGCTGTCCAGAGCCAGTGGTCAAAGATTTCCAAAGCATGTCACATACTGCGATAAACTGCAGCTTGATGCAGCTTGTTACAGCTCACATCACAGGTTTCTGAACGTTTCTGTGAATGTTGTATGTTTGCTGTCCTGGTGAGGCGATTGCTGTGAGTGGCGAGTTCCCCCAGGTGCGCAGCATCTCTCGGCATCTGTGGGATTTGTTTGGTGAATGGCTGAAGTCCTCGAGAGTGACCCAGTTTGACAAAGCCATGTCTTCAGTTTGAGTCTGACGGTCTATGACTGTATCGTACCTATTCGTATCTATCATCTGATTTATTTCTTGTCATCATGGTATGAAAGTTGCCAGGAGCCCGTGGTCAGCGTTGCTGGACGACAGATCCCTTTGACGGTACGGCAGTCATGATTCGCTGCGGATACGAATAGCCATGCAGATGGCGTCCACATGCGTCAACATGACATTTTGGTGGACCTTGAAAGCTTCTAAACTCTTCTAAGCTGGTGCTTTGAAGTTATCATTGTCGTTTGCCATTTTTGCAGAGACCATAAAGATCCAAAAAGATCCAAAAAGAGTGCTTGTCAGGGCCCCGTCCGGGCTTGTTGTGATGTTATCCCAATTCGCACAATTTGGTGCCAGGCAGTGAGGAGTAAGGACCGACTCGATTGGGCTCAGCTGAATGACAGGCACAGGGGATGACAGGTCCTTCCGAGAACGAAAAATGGGCGTGAAATAAACTTACATAAGATAAATAACCTGAAACTTTTTTAAAAGCATCTTGAAACATCTTGAAACATTGACAGCATTGTTCCTTGACGATCTTTGCATCCTTGAGTCAATTTGATAGTCTCCAGAATGTGTTTGTTGACTAGTTTCCTGTTATAATTTTGTCGTGCCTCGGGCTCGGGGGGTATTGGTCCCTTGCCTTTAATGGAACATGTGATTAAAATTATCTTTTTGCAACCGATGTCTTGTCAGAGTTGCATCCAGGGCCCAGGAAGAAGTCCCGTGACGCTCCTGTGACGCTAGGCTTTTGGGCCGATGTGAGCTCCCTGCTGGACAAACAGCAGGCTGTCAGCCTTTGCGTTTAGAGCGCGTCCATGATGCCGGGGGGGCTCAGAGCTTTAACGGCGATATGTCGAGATTTGTCGAGATGAGAAATGGTGAGTCGCAGAAGCCGATCATTTGTGTCTAGCCTGGGTGGTGAGTCTTTTGCTTTGTTCCTGTGGTGACGGTGGTGATGGTCTGAACCGAAGATGTTCCTCATTCTTGAAGAATCAGCATGACATGATTCAGTTTTGGTGTTTTTCGATCTTTTTCCACTGGTGCCTCCTACCAACCTCCTACCTCCTACCTGCCATATTCCGGCCCCAGCGCCAAGATCAAAGAATGCCTTGGCGTCCTCCTGCTGACAGATGGTGGCGATACCATCAACTACGCAGGTGCCGACACAGTGCCGAAGCCCAGCTGAAGCACCCGCTATCTCTGGCTCGGTGCCGCCGTTGGCCCCGGGAGGCGAAGCATGCCAAATCCAGCAATGCCAAATCTCCCAGGCGCATTCTGATGGCTGAGTTATAGATGATGTACATAATATTACATACATGTGCATACTTGTATGATTTTTATGTATTAAATATGTATTGATAATGTGTATATATATGTATATATATATATGTGTGTGTGTATATGTATATATATATATATATATGTATATGTCTATATATATATATATGTATATGTCTATATATATATATATCAGTTTAGAATCGAAGATTAACTCATTTGTTTTCTGTGATTTAACCTCGCACCAGCCATACGTAATATAACACATTTGTATCTTACAAAAGAAGATAGAAAAGTTTGAATAGGCCTGTTTCATGTAACATAATTTATTGTACTGACATGTAGTTTGTGATTTACAGGCTATACAGGGTTTAGATAATTTTTATTTGATTTCATGTAATATGATTTGATTTGATTCAGTCAGCTTGTTACAAAGCAATGTTATATGATATGTTAGGAAAATGTTGCAGATCATTGTGCCTTTTTTTGCATATGATGATGGCTGAAAATTTGTTCTTCATGTCATGATATTCCGCCATACTTCGCGGCCTTGGAATATCTTGTAATTGTTAGATGGTTGGAAATGCTTGATTTTAGGCAGCTCCTTGCAGCTCCAAACAACCGCCAGGCTTATACGCAACTTGCTGGGAACTCAGCATGCAGTGCATGGAACATAGACATGTTGATGCTTTACAAGGTAGACAAGGAATCGACTATTTCCCCAGAAATCGGATCGTTGAGAATAGCTGAGATGATGTGGTATGGACTTATGGACAGGATTGCCACAGAGCCTAGGCTTTGACCAGCAATTATGGGGCCATGGAGGTGCAAACTCTATTTTGGTCGGCTGCAGGGATCATAGCATGTTTGCTTGCGTCAATCACCAACATATAGCCTTTCTCAAATGCTGCCCAAACTCTGGCCCCCTACCTCTGCTTCCTCCAAGCACATCCACTTTACCATGCCGTTTGCCTTTATCACTCCCTTTGCCAGTTTGAGGGGCGAACCAACAACAGAACCAGAAGAACACATAAGGTTATTGAATACGATTCGATACTATCGAAATACTCAAAGCAGATGTGTGGTGTAGATGTGGGCCGCAGGCAAATTCACATCCATTGCCACATTGAAATGCATTCCAAGTATGTGTGCCTGCAAGTGGCAGGTATACAGCGTGTTGTGCTGGGCATCTCAGTTGTTGGGTCAATGTCTGGCTATGAAGTGAAGATGTTGAGATGACAGCGTTTGTTGCAAAATGATATTTTGCCGCCAATGCTGTCACATTCATTAAAAACAAAGCGATTTGATAGATAGATAGACAGCTAGATAGATAGGTAGATAGATGACATACAAGGTCTACCAATACATGGGGCTGATGGGGATACCCGTCAGCCAAGGCGAGGCCCTGAAGGTTCTGCCAAGCTTGGAGATGGGGAAGGACAACAGGGACGACGACTCTGATGTCGGCTTGGAGAACCCAGTTGCACTACGATCACCTGATGGGCCCACGGATCATGGAAAAGAGCCAGGTGGAAAATCATGGAAAAAACATGAAAAAACAGACTCTAGAGCGTCAGCCCTGAGCTGTCTAAAATCGCATTCTTGAGACTTGACATATCCAAAGGACTGAAAAAATATCATACCTTGGCTCAAACATGTTAAGTGCCTTATATCATTGGTCTTTTCCTGGTTTTGAGTTTTGAGCCGCCGGCGCCTTCGCGGACATCGTTCTGGGATCTCTCGGTCTTGGTCTTGTGTTAGCCCGAGGTAAAGATCAAGACTATTGGACAACTTCTGGGAAGATGAAGCAGGACGTGCTGATGATGACAGCATATATATGATGATTGCTATTGCTAGTATCTCCATCATCATTTAGATAATCTTGCAGGGAACCTTTGAATACCTTAATTCGATCTAATTCGATCATCTTCAGCTGAACATGTGTTTGGTTCAAGCTTTGGCCACCACCGTATAAGATCAGACAAGCTCAGACACAAATACTGTAGTGACAAGCCTTCAAGACCTGGCAGACAAAGGGGGCATCTCACTTGAATCTTGAATCGTTCCAAGGTACTCCGACCAAATATTGAAAGAGGAATCCGTGATGAACCAAAATAAAAGAAGGTTTTCCCACTGTTGGACCTACTTTGCCCTTTTTTCCCACAAGAAGTCTGCTCTCACCAGAGAGATATCAACCAACTCACCAAAGCTATATCAAAAGACCCCCGCAACTTCGAGACATTTCGAGACAATCAGCTTAGAGAAGTCAATGCAGCTGGCACCAGCGCTGCCATCTGGTCCTCCAGTGCCCCTGCGGGCTCCTGGCGCTTCTCGAAGTCCCCTGCGGGCGCAGACGAAGTGCGCGGCTGTGTGGGTTTCCACCACAGTAGGACCCTTTGCATTTGAAGAGATTTCGGGATAGAAATAAAATACATCCAAAATACCGTGAAATATGATGAAATATTCATACAATGCTTCCAACGATTCCAGTTGGCTTATTCATGCAACATGTTTCTGACACCTGCGCACCTTCCCCCTAGGCAATGCCAGAGAATGCATCACTGCCAGGACTTGCAGTTGCAGCCAGACGGCGAGTGCAGCTCCAAGCCATTCTGGAGGATGCCTCAAACGTCCATACTCAAGCGATTCAGAGATGGGTGCGGGAAGTCATCATCGGCTGTTTGGCAGAAACCTGCGGGGGCTAAGATGGGTGTGGCAGTACCTGGACATGCCATGCCTGGTGTATGGATGAGAGGTGAGTATGAATGGAAGTGTACCTATCCAATCAATGGTCAAAGTCATTTTTGACCAAGAATGTATTGTATTCTTGGTTCACTCGGAATGTGGAGCGTTGCCACGGTTTCCTCCAGTGGAGTGGTGCTACTTTCCCAGGATCACCAGAGAGTCCGTAGGTTTTCTGTTCATCATCATGTTCCCTTCATGTTCCCTTCATGTCACCGAGCAGCTGTTGGAATGAGGTTATAACTTTTGCCCGTATGCGCAGCCTACTGCAAGCAACGGACACATACGGGTTGTCACCAGCAATGCGGAGGCGTGTGCTTTGTGAGAGTGTTGTCTCTTTAGAGTAGTGAGCCACGGGTTCAATCTCCTATTGGAAGTTCCTTGCAGCACAAGCCACACATTTTAATTTCAACTTATTCCTTTCTGAATCTCATGGCTACATTCAGAAGATTGGAACAGGACACAGAGTCCTGGAGCTTGGTATAGGGTCAAGGTGCTGTGGGGCACCATCCGGGAGCACTCCAAACTTAGTTTCAAACTTCTCGCCCAAGAACTACGACGACACGGTCTACACGCGCGTTTTGGTTCTTTTTTGGTTCCTTTTCATATTCTTTTCATTCAGTGAACTTCGTTTTGCGCCGACCTTGCTCTGTTGCCTTTTTCACTGACCTCACAGCCCATCGTTCTCTTTCTGCAGCTTACTACAAATGATTTTACTTCGTGTGATACCCATCGCACTCCAACTCTCCTGACATTTGCCCTGGCATAGATCATGAGACATTTATATTCTGATCATTCTGACATTTGAGCTGGCAAATTCAAATATTTTGACAGATATTCAGGCACTTACATTGACACACGCTCCCACATGTAGTCTGACATGTGGGGTTACATTTCTTTTGACCTACTGTATATGTCATATATGTCGACATTGATCCTGAAACATATTTTAGTTTTAAGTCTATTCTGGCTCATTTTCTAACATCTATTCTGCCAATGTTGGACATTCATTTGGACCGGTGCCTATACCAACCCTTTGCCGGGACAGCATGTGACAAGCCGGACTCGGTGTGCCACAATCTGCCCACAGATCGGTATAGGCACCATCCTGTGGGGCAGAGTCCCACGAGCTTGGCATATCGATTTCCTGGGCACACCGACTTCCTCCGACTTCCCAGGAAGATTCTTCGCGAGATCCATTGTGTTTCTGTTCAGGCTCCTGAAGAGATTCTACCAGATTTAGACGCTGAAGCTGCGCGTTTGCCAAGTGGCTCTTTGAAGCTTTGGTTGGAAGATGTCAGAGTCACCGCCTGCGTTGGTTAGGTGCTGATTATGAGACACTGCAAGAGATTGAATCATGTGCAACAGGGCTCAAAGAAAGCACTTCAAACTTCAGACCAACTGAACTCCAAATTTGAACAAATAGGGTACATATATATATATATATATGCCCCACAATCACCTGGTTCTTCGGGAAAATGATGTTCTAATCTAAGCCATTGGATGCACTCCGTCCAATTTCTTTGATTTTCTTTGTGTGTGTGTGTTTGTTCGCCGACTGAAGGAAAGACCTTGCCGAGGGAGAGCCTGCTACAACGCTGGTGGTTTGCCCACATGTGAAGGCATGGCAATCCTTCGAGAGTTTCCAGGAGTTCTACCAAGGGCAGCTGATGAACGGCTATTTTTTTGCGGAAAAGGACAGATGGGTGGGGTGCATCCATCGCTTTAAGACGTCGTGTTGAGCATTATCGTTTAAAAAATAATGAGGTGCAGGTTTAGTCTCACAGAGCCAGATGATGCGATCTAAACACCAAGTTGAAATGTTCAGACAATGGTCAAGGCCAGGGCACTGCTGGTAACGGTATTTGCTGGCTAGATTCAGATGGATTCAGATAGATTCAGATCTGTCTGAATGTGGTGGTACCTTGTAGGGTTTGAAGGGGTGGTCTCACAGCAAATTCCTGTTGGCAGGACATTTACATGGTCTCGTTTCATCCACAGTACGGAAAAGGACCGGCACTTAGCAGATAGCTTTGGTTTCCATCTTGTGTCCGGAAGACATCAATGGGACTACATGTATGGCGAACTCCCTTTAGGGGAAGATTGAGATGCAATTATTTAGATGTATGATTCTCACTTGCTTTGGAACATGTGGCGTGGCGCAGCGCTTGCAGGATTTCAATAGAATCGTAGCCTCCAGGAGTGTTTTTTGATCGAATGAAGCAACGAGCGAAATGTCAATCATTGCCAAAGATTCCATATGGCATTGATCATTCGATTCATATGTATATATATATATATATTTATTTATCTTTCCCATTTCTCTCTCCAGAACATCAGAAATCTTTTGATAAAACCCACCTTTTTCTCGATTAATCCTTTTGGTTCCCTCTCTTGGCACGGTTTTGCAGTGTCCTTTTTGGCGTCGTCCTACAACTTTGTAGTACTTTGTACCTGTTCTGCACTCGTTTGTGTCCCACACGGATACTACGACTTACTACGACAAGGTCGAACCATCGAGACTGGCGATGTCATCGAGGTTGGCGACCAGCAAGCCATCGTGCGTGACGGTGCCGCAGGCCAGGGAATGCGCACTGGTGGAAGAAGAAATCTCTATGAAATCTCTATTTCTTATTTTTTTGTTTTTTGTTTTTTTTTTTGTATGTAGTAGTAATGCAAGCAATCTATAACAGATATCTGAAAAGCTCAAAGAATCATGGTGACCTGGGACCGTGATGGGTTTCAACTGCCTTGTTTGATTCCATGGCTCAGGCTTCAGCGAGTCCGGGAATCCGGTAGCCATGGTTCAGCTCTCCGACGGGCAGGAGCATTGGCAGATTCTTCTCGATCCTGCAACGTGGGCAGAACGTGCAGTCTGGGAAATGGATGGGCCCTTATCACTGCGGTTGTCAACAGACTGGGTTCTGGAAATGCCATCGGATGTTTGTTGAAAAGCAAATGGCCCAGGCCCAAAAGGAATGATTTCACATTAGACTTATTATACCTATATATGTATATACAACTTATGTACAAAAATTGGTACATATATATATATATATTCAACCTTTCATATCAGAGTTCTCCTTTTTTCTCGGGATGATGGGGCCTGCAGCAAAACCAATGAGTTTTGCTTGCTCTGCCAGCATATGACGAAGATTTTCACCACCATTGTAGCGTAGTCAAAGTTTCCAAGTTGCCACATAAATGGCTCAGACAGATGATGCTGCTAGCTGACCAGCTAGTGGCTGATTGAGCTGGGCCACCTGCTCGCCTTCTGCTTCTGTTGAACTCTCTGAGATGGCGATGGAGAGAGAGAGAGAGAGAGATACTTGTATGTATATATATATATGTGTATATATATATATATAATCAACATGTTTCAACATATTTCAGCTATTGCACCTCTCCTGGTGCCGATATTTGCAGCCAGGAGACTTACATCGAATTGTCGCAGCCCGTGGACGCAACCGAAGAATTGGTATCCAAAGCTCCACGGGTGGCGTTGCACTTGTTGCTTGGGCGGCAGTCGAATCACGTGACACTTAGTCAGTTCGAAGAAAAACCGAGACATGACAAGTAGATACAAGTAGAATTGTCTAATTGATATAATTCTAATGAGATTTGTTGAAAAACATGTTAGTCCCTTTTTGGCGAGCAGCTCCATGCATTTTTGTCCATGTTTCTTTGGTTTCTTGATACTTCCAAACCTTGAGACCTGGACCCTTGCATTGATCTTGCTTTCTGGCCTTGACAAGGCTTAGAAACTGCGACTTGGAAGAGGCCAACGATGCCAATATCCACAGGTGCCGGCATCAGAATCAGGTGCTGCATCAGGTGATATCAGGTGGTATGCAAAGGGTTTTTTAACTCAGATTTCAATCCTCATTCAATTGATTCTATTATATTATAGTTTATCCATGTTTAATATACATATATATATATTGTATTAAATTTGTATTGTTGTATTTGTTTGACTTTCGAGCTCTGATTCCAATTGTGACACAGTGCCACCTCGGATCAACGCAGCAACGGCCCAGGCGAAATGGTGTCACCATTGGAGAAGTTGGCGAGGAAACCATCCTGAATGCCATACGCCGTTGTGGATAAAAGGGGCTGCTGCAGCGGGTGGCGAAATGAATTACCTGGTCACTTTACTCATGATCATTTCCAAACATGATAATGACATCCATACCATGATCACCATACCTGTATGATGCATATACATGCCCAACGCACCTTTTTAGATTGTACTCAAAATGGCACGGGGAGTGATGGCATTTGACGGGAGACGTCCGTAGAAATCCAAGTGCCACGACATATGCCCGGTGACAGCAGCTGATCAACTCGTCAATCGCAGACGTCACCGTCTTCACAATGCCTTCACGATGCCTTCTGTGGGTTGACGGCCAGGACCTGCGAAACTTTTTCGCTCCGAAAGCATCGACTTGGACGATTCTGGAGCCATTGGCTAAGGTCATCTAAGGTCAGCAGAAGCTGGCTGGATAGATCTGGACAGCTGTGATAGCCGAGGTCTTCAAGGGGCGTCAGTTACTTTCAGAATTTTCAGAGTTGGTTGGATAAGGACGGTTCCTGCAAGGAGCCTGCGTGACCCGCGACCTTGTCAACAGTCAAGCATGAATGATTGAAGCGTACTTAAGTTTGGGCCTGGGCTGTGCTTAAATTTGGGCTTGGGTTTGCATTCGAATTTGGGCTTGGCCTGTGCTTAAGTTTGGGCTTGGGTTTGTTTTTAAGTTGCCAGGCCTGTGCTTAAGTTTGGGCCTGGCTTCGGCTTAAGTTGCCAGGCCTGTGCTTAAGTTTGGCATGCAATCCTTCGGTGTTCTGGCTTTCTGCAATGTGGACCCCTACCTTCGACAGGAAGAAGCTCCACTATAAATCCATCATGAAACATCTACATTTCTAGCAGTCTCTACTGTGAGTGGTTTGCCAGTTTTTTCCTTAGGAACAAATCGTCCCACTAGCCTGTACCACGTGGTCAATCACCCGGGATGACAGAATTTGGGTTTCCTTTGCTTTTTCATGTTATTTCGCTCCTGTCAAGGTGATTTGATCTTAGGATATCTTGTATGCTGTACTGAGCATGTGACAAAATGTGACAAAGCCGAGGTTGGGAAGCTACCGCGGTTACACCAGCCGAGCACGGAGCCCAAGGATTCTTGCAATTTGAGCTTGGAGATGAAATGAGATGACAATACGGACGACCTGTGCGAAACGTTATGCTCACGTTATTCTCCTACTTGCATTATGTTCCACTCAGAAGCGCGAGGTCTTCTCCGATTTGTTTTCCCGCGTCATTGCAGTAGATGCTTCGGAGGACAGCACTGAGGGTTTGGGTTTGTAGGATACGTGGGGGCGGTAGCATCTCTTTTGGTTTCTGGTATCATTTGGTTTCCATTTGGTTTCTCTTTCTGCACGGTGTTGCCGAGACAAATACCATACAATTACAAATATATATATATATACTATGCAAACAGCATTCTCTGCACTTTCTGCCAACAGCGGCGTTCCCTACGAAGAGTAATTATTGGATGATTGAACGTGCATACGACTGGGAGCCAGAGGCATTCCTGAATTTCAACCGACGCTACAACAAAGATCGCCGCAGTCCAAGTCATTTGTGCGATCGGGTTTTGCTATACTCCTCTGATGTTGCCTGGCTTAATGCATTTGTTTGTTTCATATGTTTCATTTTGTTTTTCATTTTGTTCAATGTTCCTTGGTGACTTGGTACTGTGGGAGCCGACAAGGTCGAAACATCCTCTTCGTCCATCTCCATAGCCGAGTGGACAGCCTGAGGAGCCTGCGCGCCTTGGCGCCATTTCCGACTCCAGCAATGCGTTTGCCGAATCCAATTGACAGATTTGACAGATTTGACAGATGGATTTTCACTGTTTTCACATCTTTTCAGACATCAGAAAGCGTTGCACACGGCCATTCCTGACGATCCTTTGCCATTTACTGTGAGTCTTTTGGAATCAGAGTGTTTGACTGTTTCGGCATACGTACTTCATCGTACTTCTAATAGTAAGGTGTTGACAAAAAAATACCTGTCACACTTGAGGTCAAAATGAGGCGCAGGGCGAAGTTGTTGAAAGTGGCATCCGTGTGCAGCGGCTAAGGTTCGCACGTTGGTATTGTGACATGACAGGTCGTTAGAATTAAATAGAAATCATTGGAATTAAGAAGAACTAATTAGATATTAGCTTTGAATGATTTTGAATGGAGGTGGAGAAGGGGGGCTCCTTTGGAGTTCGTCCTAACAAATGACAGAGTTCAAGATAGAGCTTGGACTCGCTGCGAAAGAAGCGCAGGTGGAAGTAGCAATGGTGGATGCGGAACACGAATATGCTTCCGTGCGCCATCCCATCCCAGTGACCCTGATACCCTGATGGACCAACAACAGATTCAGGGGGTGAACAAGGTGAAACAGCTGTAAAGTTGCGGTCCAAAAATCATCAGAAATCCACATCTATCCAAATTCAAGTGCTGGTGTTGGGTCAGATGTGTCATGACTCTGTCATGACTCACGGCCGTGATTGGACTGGAGCTTGGGTAGCTGCTATTGCTGAGGTTCATCGTGACACCAATCAGCTACTGCGTTATTTCAGGATGCCAGAGGGATAGGTTGATGCACGACAATTGAAAAGAATCAAGTCTGTCTCTGGGAGTGGACAAAACATGATTTCTTGATGTTTTTTGTGATGCTCATCCCAGGGCTCTTCTTTTCTCCAACTTTAGTCTGCAAATACAGCCGTATCAGCCATCATCCTTATCGTTTACAGCTATGAATGGTATGACGAGTCTGCTCCAGTGGAGGAGTTCCCTAAAGTATGTGATTTTTGACGACTTCGGCACTGATGAGGGGGTCATGAGAGCGCCCTGGTGCCAAAGAAGCAATATGAAGCAATCATATGATCATATGCAGTCAAAACATAGTCTTACAATCCTTACATCCAAAGCATCCCTCGGAATCACTCAGAAACTGTTTCGTCTTCAGGGCTTGTAGCCAAAGTTGTTGCATGTTGTTTGCAATTTGTGAAGCTGTATTCGATGTTCGTGCCTTTGATTGGATCATGAATTGAAAATTCTGCATAACTCAGCTAGAAAATGGTGAAAATGGTGAGCATGGACAAGCTGTAATTTGGTAGCGTCCGTTGGTGAAAAACCTTAGAGTCTTGCAACTTCCAGCTGAAAGTTCTCCCCAAGGCAGTGAGGGAGTTCGTGCAGCGGGGCCAGCTACGTGTTCTCGGTGGTGCGCGGATGCCAAGTGAAAGGTACGGAGAAGAATTGCGGCTACCAGCAAGACTCCCAGGCAACATGTGACAACAACATACATAATTTTGGCAGTCCTTCCTGATCAGGTGCCTGAAGTAATGGTCGTCTACAGACCTAATTGCCCTTAGCCTACATACCCAGACTAAGAAGATCCGGGTAATTTTATTTCGTTCAAATGAGTTGAAGTTCTGCAGAGTTCTGTGTCAACTTGTCCGTGTGCCGCGATGCGTTCAGACTCCAAAGTTGTGATGAAAGGGCCTTAGCTTTTCCCAACAACAGAGGAAACATGAACACGGTATTGAAACCCTGAAGTTCTTCTCAAATGTCATGGATGACTGTTTGCATCACGTTCCAAATCTTTTGAAGCTATCGAATTACAAAATGTTCCAAACCCCACTTGCCCATTCTTGATAGCATCACTGAGCACGTTGCATCACCCACGATGCTGACAAAGTCGCTCCATGGCTCAGCGTTGCGTATGGCCACCCGCTGCCGCCCTGTAAGTCGGAACGCTGTACACCTTGGGCCCTTCGAGCCCTTGGGAACCTTGGGGACCTTGGCCCCGTGGAGGCGTGGCTTTGCAGAACAGACCGTCTATCGTCAGCAGCTGCTGGATGGAAACGAGGAGATTCTGACAGAGGCAGGGAGCGCTCAACGGGAAAGAGTTTCTGCGGTCACTGTGCCATCAGCGTCGCAAAATGAACCTGTGATATTTTATAATCATTTATAATATACATTCCACTCATGGCAAGTAGACTACTGTAGCTGCATTTTTGGACCCACATCAAAAGTAAATTAGCTGTATGTATTCTTGGGATTCTTTGGGGCTATTCTGGGCAACAAGTGCAGGTACTATCTTCACCACATCAGGGGCTGCTTTAGGGTTGCTGTTGCCCACAAGCTGTTTGACATTTCGGATGCCAGTCACAACCCCTCTTCTACAGTGATAGGGGGGTTATGACCACATGGGACGGTATGATATAATACTTAAATTCACTTGACATACCTGGCTGAGAGGAAGGCGAAGAAAAGATATGATTACGTGAGGTGAAGATAGATAGAAGTTACATGAAGTTACAGTAACAATAGTAAACCTTCATAATATACTAATTATATAATTTGATCTTATAAGTGAGCTACCATAGGCAGTGAGTGAATAAGATTAGGAGATAAGTTAAGGATACTCAGGATAAGAATTGTAATTTTTAATCTTATTCACTTGACCACGCGGCCTGGGATATTCCGAGATTGCGGCGCAAGGAAGAAAAGAAGGAGAAAGACAGCATCATTAAGGAGCTCACACGCAAACTGAGTGGCCCTTTGGCGGATGAGGATGGCAACGTTCCGACTGGTGAGGACCGGCCTATTGCCATCGAAGTGGATGGCCCTTCGCACTTCTATGCCAATTCCAAACAATACACTGCATATACGAAGCTAAAGCATCGCCTACTCACCAGGATGGGCTACAAAGTGCTGCATGTTCCATACTTTGAGTGGAGGCAGTTGAGGTCCGCTAAGGATCGAGAAGAGTATATGCGTTCCAAATTGAAAGAGGAGCCCAGTGAGTGGTTGGATCCTGAGGATGAAAAGTACTACAACCAGGGTCCAGAAGACCCAGAGGAAGAGGAGTTCTCCGTGAAACCCGAGCGGCCCAAGCCGCCCGAGGCGTGGCCTTCCACGCCGTCGCCTCCGCCGTCGGCCGTGCCTCCCAAGGCACCAGCGCCTCCAGGAAGTCCACCCGGAAGTCCACCCGGTCCACCCGGTCCGCGAAGTCAGCAGGATGCGTCGCAGGCTTCGCAAGGCGCTTCGCAAGGCGCTTCCGGCGGTCCACCGGGCCCGCCACCGCCACCCGAGTTTCAGAACTTCCCTCAACCGCCCAAGGACAAGTCGTAGATGCGCAGAGATTATTCGCGGAAGAAAAGCGGATTGATGATTAAAGGGGATGGTTGGGATGGGGAGTGAGTTTGCAATCCTGATGCTGATTTGATGCGAAATCAGATTCGTAAGACAATTGAGCTAACCCTTCTTGTGCACAGAATCATCCACAGATTGCCGAACTTTCAGCGATGATCTCGGTCCAAAGTCTAAAAGCACACCTTTTTCATTGATTTCATTTGTGGTGTAAAATTGATGTGGTGTAATTCAATTCGCTGCCGTTGCAAACGCTCTACATACCGGAGGTCTTAAGAGAATCAGTCGATCAAAAAATGCGAACCTTTCAGATGAGTCGCACCGCTCCGAGCTAGGCATAGAGCCCATCCAGTACTTGAGGAAACTTTGGAAATCCTTCGAAACTTAAGAGCCTTTGTATGCTTTTGTTGTCTTATTACTTTTTATTGGGTCAATTGCAACACCTCCAAGTTGGGCAAAGGCACGCATCGCCCGACTTATTTGATACTCCTCTGATACTCGTTTGCAGTCAGGTTGGTCGAAGGCCCGGGTGGAAGTATGGTGACCGAGCTGGGAAGCTAAAGATTGGGAAGACAGACGACAGGGCTGAGTGAGTCAGAGTAAGCAATGCTTGGGGCCCTTGGGGGTGGAACATGGTGTTGGAACATGTTGGAACCAAGAATGTTGCGGCATGTTGCGGAAATGTCGAACTTGTTTGAACACTTCTGGATCCCATTCATTCCATTGGATCTTGCTGCCCATGAGGTCATTGATAGCCTGCCACTAAGATGCTCAAGACTTCGGACCAGCAATGGTTTTTTGCATCGGGTGATGTTGTGTGGGGGTGCGCTGTAGGTTGGGAAGGCATTATTTGCGAAGTGACGTGGAGACCTCAGCCTCGGGCTCCCAGCTGCAGAAAATCTGGACTTCCATTGACTTCCACGAATTTTGCTGCCGCAATGCCAAGGGGCAACCAAAGCCAAGTGCCAATGAATCGCATCTTTGGCAAGTGGTTTGACACCCAGGCAGCGGCTGCTTTTGTGCCAAAGAAAAGGAAATCAAACACGCTCCTACTGGCCCCATTTGATCCCACAATTTGCAGTTTGCTTGGTCCAAGGTACACCTGGTTTGAGTCCAATTTATGGGAAAGGCCTGGACAGTCTTATTTCTGCACTGAGCACACAATATTCCAAAACTCTGACAGGCCATTACCACATATCACCACCAGTTGTTTGACACGTGCCCGAGAAAACAAGTGCCGACTGGACTCATGCTTGGCGCATAGTAATCCTCGTCATGACTACCTGATCCGAAAAGGGCGTGTTGTACTCAACATGGGTTAGCCACCTCCCTGGCACATGAAGTTAGGTTATGTGAGCACAGATAGCACAGACAGAGAATGACAGAGATCATGAGGAGACCAATTGCAGAAGTACACTCTGTTTGAGATGTTTGAGCATGTTTGAACCACCTTCCCAAAGCCTGTGCCAGTGATGACGTCATCGAGTTTCAAAATGGTGGGACCTGCGCAACTTCACGAGGCACGCGCTTCAGTTGCAGCAATTGCTGGTACCATGTGGTACCCTACAGTGAGATTGGTGGAGGCTGCGACCGACTCTTTTCCGGATGGATGTCAGGTAGACACAGGAAGGCTAGGTAGATTTCACCAATGTTTGGTGATTATTTTGACCAACAAGCCGTCAGCATGGCTGATTTGGCACTGCAACTGCAGGACCTGGCAAATGGCGCTTGGACCAGACGCAGGAGATTGATTCCGTATGATTCCCTTGTATGCTATGATTGACGACCGACATCAACCGACCTAAAAATGTATCAACAGACCTTGAAATGCGTCAATTGGATTCAATTGGTTCGATCTGGGCACCCGCCAGTTGCTTCAATGGTTTCAGTCTGAGACAGATCAGTGAACTTGCTGCGCACTTATCATACTGTGCAGTTCCATTTTTTGCAAATGTCCATGTTCCTTTTCCGTTTCTGTGAATTTTACTCATTTGGCTCGTTTGTAAAGCAGGCTACTGCTTAAAGTATGGAATGCTTCTTGCAGCTGTTTCAGAATGCAGAAGTTCGTAGCAGGGTAAAGGGTAGTGCCGGGCAAATGGCCACGTACAGCCATTTGGGCAACGGCTACGCCACCCAGGTGCCCTGTGAGAAGTCTGACAAGCCGCTATCTACACAGAGCTGAGCTGTGTAGTAAGTCTATAGTCTATAGCTATATGGGCTCCATAATATGAAATAACCAGAGAAGAAAATATCATGAAGAATGCTTCGTGTTCAACACCTTCGTGCTCAACAGTTCCACTGTCGTTTTGCACGTTTTACATTGTTTCACGAGTTCAATTCTTTGCTGATTCGTGTCAATTCGCGTCCTACATGCGACATTCGATGACATTCGTGACATTCGCTGCAGGTGCCAACGCACCCTGTGCTCCGTCCTCCTGCCACTGCCCCGGGTGCGGTTCCTGCGGGTCCAGGGACTGGGCCCTGTGGGCCCTGTGGGCCCTGCGGGCCCTGTGGGCCTGCAGGATCACCTGGGTCCAGGGCCTTCAGTGCAGCTTGGTACTGCTTGGATTTGGCAGCTGCTGGATATTGAAGGATGCTGAAGCAGAAGTGCATCAGCTGACGCTCAAAGTGCGTGAAGATGAGTGAAAATCGAACACAATGATCGAAAACATGCGAGTAATTTCTGGAAATCGATTGGAGCAGGCTTCTGTAACTAGTCTGTAGCGGTTCTGCAACAGCAGTGGCTGATGATGAGGCAAACCCAACATCCCCGTATGGTTCCTGGGATCAACTGCCCGCAGGTGGATCGCAAAAGCTGGGACTGAGCATGCTGTGATTGTCCTGCTTCCAACCGATTCCAACCCTTGCAAAGCTGTTGCAAACATGGAATTCAAGGGCTGTTAGACCCTTAGCATTGTACATGTGCCAATTTCAAGTGATCTCCTGATGTGAAGGCACGGTGGATGAGGATGCAGACCCAGACTTTGAGGAGATGGTTCCTGGCCTCAATTTGCGATGTCTTCGGGCTAATGGTTGCCATGGTTGTATAGAAGATGTTATATTGCAGTCCTGCCAGTGGCATATTCCCACAGATTTCTTTGCTTCCTTGTTTGAAGGCTACATGTGAAGTTTCCGGGTCTGGGTTTGAAATCCTCTACCAATTATTGTATGTTCCTGACAGGTTGGTCATGTTTGGCCATGTTTGGTCTAATTGGCCGGCTATTGGTGTTGTTGGTAGTAGGTTCTTTCAAACGAGATGTCGCCGTCCGTTTGCCAAACGCAAAACCCATTGTCCTTTTGGATCCTTTTGGTTGCGAGGTGAGCGACCTGCGGAGGAGTTTCGTGGGCTGGCTGAAAAAGGCAGAGCTTGAAACGAAGCAGCACCGCAGTGACATCAGGCGGGAAGAACTCGTGCTGCATACCAACAATTGCATCAACTTCATTGAAGGTCCGTTTGTTGGAGATGAAGGGAAAGAGGAGAAGGAGAAAGAAGGACATGCTTAAGAAGTGATCAAAGAATATCAATATCAAAGTGATCAAGGTTTGGGATGTTTGAGTGAAAAGAATTGAAAAGAGAATTGAAAAGAGAATTGAAAAGAGATGTTTGAGAAATTTTGAGAAGATCGCTGTTGACTCCGACTTCTCCGACTTATCCAGGCGAGGGCGCCAGGCCTTTGAGGAAGAGAAACTCTCAGTGTGGCAGCAGTTCATGGCTGAGAAGCAGCGCGAGGCAACATGGGCGGGATCGACTGAGCCAATCGCCAATTGTTGGGTTTGAACAAACATACATGTTAAATGTATTTAAATGTGTTAAGTGATGCGAAATGCATCGTTTGATTTCTTCGTACATTCTGTCAAACAGATTAGGGAGGTGAACTCGATTGAACTCATCCATTTGCCTGGAAGCATATGTTGCAGTTGGAGTACAGCAGAAATCAGATCACTTGGAGAATCACTAAAATCTGTCGAAATTGTCAGCTTGGACAGGTGGAGAAAATCCGGGAGGATCGTCGCCACGCAGAGGAGGAGATGGCTACGCATCTGAGGCGGGTAGAATGGGCTGCTGCGACTTGTTGAGGGGGATTGCATCGGATTGCAGCTTTCCTTGCCTTTGCACGGTCCGGGCATGCCCGGGCCATTGAAAGCTCTTGAAGAATTTTGTGCTTTCCCATGAGCAATCCAGGCACAAAAAGCGCGCTGAACATTTTGTGGCACAAAGTACGAACAGACGCATTATGGGCATTAGTCATACCTTATGGATCATTACGGTCATAAATTATGGTCTTATGAATTCATTATATTGGTCAGTTTGGTGCCATGTTTGGTGCCATGTGGTACCCACAACGTACCCACAACAGCCCAGAGGCAAGTGCAGTCAGATATCGAGGAGGCCCGACAGCGAATTAGCGAAGAGCGTCTCCGAGCACCTTGACGAAGCATTGCCATGGCATGACCGAAGCATGACCGAAGCACCATGACGTCTCACGGTCTGAAACAGAAAAGAAAACAGAATGAAAATCAGATTGAGGAAGTAAACTATGGAACTTTCATGAACTTTCATGAACTTTTAGACTTTGAGAGGAAAGTGTTTGAGCCCGTGTGCTTCTGTGGGATTCTGTTGTGGATGACAAGATATGGCAAACTTCTGGATGCTTGTGACGTGGCAGTAAGATGCAAAAAGGTTGAGCAGGAAGGCTCTCAAAGACGACGGAGCGTTGCTCACGAGTATGAGAAGTTTCGTTGCTTGCCTGCAGCTTGCAGCGTGCGCCTGAAAATGCATCTGAAACTTCATGGTGGCATGTGGTGACTGTCTGACAAATTCAAGTGGTGGTTTGTCATTGACACCTGGTGACACCCGTGGATGAACTGGATGAACTGGATGGACTGGATGGACTGGATGGACTGGATGGCGATGATCGGTGCTGACGGGATATGACGGGTGACGACGGGTGACAACGGGTGATGACGTAGCATCACTTATCTCATCTTATCTCTAGACGATCGTCATTCGATGTCATTCGTCAAAGGCCAAGAGTACGGCCTTTTCGAAGCGGATCGGCAGCGTTTGGCCAATCCTCAGCTGGCAGCAGAGAGCACCGTGGATCTCAACGTGGGCGGAGCCTTGGCAGATTGGTGCCACGTCATGACGTTGTGACAATATCGGAAACGTTGCCCGCGGACCTTTGTGCAGCACAATCAACATACTGTAATCATAGATATCTCTATAAATACATATTCCATCATATCAACATCACAAATCCACATTCAGGGAGTGTATGTTCAAGTGTGTGTGCGTGTTGTGTGCGGCAATTCTTTTTTCCTCCGCGGATGGTGATATTACGGTGACGTCGAACAAATCGAACCTATTCAGTGGAGCGTTTCACCGGTCAGGCACTGTCTTCGAGACAACCCGGTCCACGTTGGTTCAGCAATCTGGCAGCTTCCTGGAGAGCCTCCTCTCTGGCAGGCACCTCGTATCACCCCATTGAACGACATGGACCATGCAACGATATCATGGAACCTCATGGAATCATTTAATGATTTAATGAAATCATTGAGACAGACACGTTTGACATCACTTGAAATACTATGTAGTTGGAAGTGTGGAACATCCTCACCACTTCTACTCCTGAAGTCTTGAAGTAAGATGAACTAAGAATGCATCTACATATGTGAAGATTCAAGGATTTCGCTCGTGCCATTGAGCCACGGGAACGCTGTTTCTGTGTTTTACCATTTCAACTGCGCTCAGCAGTGCATGGCTCATTGGCTATTGGCTGGCTAAGGTATCAGATCAGTCGGGATCGTCACCGAGTTGCAAAACTCCCAATCCCATGTCGCATACGTTGCCATGTTGCGATCCCCTTCTTGACATTTGGCTTTCATTCTTGCCCTTTCTTTATCACTCAAGATCGTAAGGTCAGGTTTCTCACGAGAGAATGGCTCCACCTCGCGATAAATGGGGATGCGGGATGAAATCCTCATCCTCATCATCGTCATCAGCATCAACAGAACATTCGCAAGTGATATTCACAGTTCAACGTTTAATGTTCTAAAATGCTTAATATGGTTTACAGTAACTTGTGTACCATGTTTGCTCCCATCCTTTATCCCTTCCCTCAACGCACAGTACCTGACATACCTGTCCGTCATTTTGCAAGATTCAAGCTCATTTTGGGTCGTTAACTTGATGCAGACTGCAGAGCCAATTCTGCAAGGCTTTCATCTCAAAGCTCCATTTTAGCTCTTGCGGAACTTAGGTTATGGTCGGATTTTTCTGAACCGTGGCTTGGAGCAAAAGATTGGCTGCCTGAATGACTTGGAATTGGGGCAGGATGGCATAGGATTTGGACCCAC
Organism: Symbiodinium sp. clade C Y103; assembly: GCA_003297045.1. Lineage (NCBI taxonomy): Eukaryota > Dinophyceae > Suessiales > Symbiodiniaceae > Cladocopium > Cladocopium sp. clade C. Next base: position 82,364 of record BGPT01001000.1, read on the forward strand.
CGCCTCTTCAATTTTCCAGCAGGTATAAGTATAACTGTACATGTTTGTCCACCTTTTGTAGCTCTTCAGACCTAGAAGATGAGCCATGGCCAATGTTCAGAAGATCTTTGTTGATGGCCTCTGCAAATCTTCCACAGGCCCGCTAGATGGATTCCCCTAAATCTATCTAAATCAGAGAGTACGGGCCATAGATGGCCATGGGTGGCAGCTGGAAATGGCCCTTGCCAGTGCCACCGTGCCACTGGTCGTGGCCTGGACGCCACACCTGGCGCCGCTGCCGGGCCAGGCGATCCGGACCACTTCCGCACGATTTTGAACTTCCTTCGGAATCCGCACACACCTCCGATGCCACGGGACACAGCCGAGTCAGAAGCTCTGGTACAGGAGCCACATGGAGCCACGGGACAGCCACGGGACAGCTGAGAGGAGTTGGAGCAGCAACTGAGCTTGAAGGATTCAAATGTCGGTGATGTTTGCATGCTTTGGCACGTGTTTGTGCAGATTGTCCACTTTAGTTGGAAGATGTCAGAAATGCTTTCAATGGGTTGGCCGGGAGGAAGCAGCTTTCTATGGTGTGCACTTCTTCCCCTTCCCGTGCCTGGGAGAAAGATAAACAGAGAAAGATACAGCTAGAGCCCAGCAAGTCTCAAAGCAGCAAGCATCCCGTGCGGTGATTCTTCATCATAAGTCATTGGATACTGGGACCCAATCGTTTCCGCCGACTTGGTTCTTGCGTTGTCATTTTGTGACCCTATTTGGTAGTCTCAATGCCTTACTAGCTAGCCCAGCCAGCCGATGAAGAGGTCACAACCAAAAGCAAGATATAGCCAGGCTGAGCTGAGATAAAGGGCATGAAGTTTGATTACAGAGCGCATCGAGATGCATCGAGTATCATCACTTTCCATGTTGCATCAATTTACATCACTTTGCAGTGATGGCACTTGTCGCACTTGTCGCACTTGTCGCACCCCAGGTTAGTCTTTGCAGTGGGAGGCCATGATGGGTACGAACATTTGCGTGCCATGGAGGCCAGGCCGCTGAAGAGAGTCTGTCCAGTCACATCGCAATCGCAGGGAGCGCGAAATTCTTCTCGGAGTCAACGCTTCGTGAGGTCTGCAAAATCAACCCTCAACAGGTCCCAAATGGTTGAATCTCTGTCGGACTTTGCTTCAACAGTGAAGGGGCCATCCAAATCTGAGCCATCCAACCATTTGCAAAAATAACTTTGGTGCTTTTTACATGTAAAGAGTCCCGGCGAATGCAATCTGCGACTGTTGCGACTCGTAAGGTGCTGGATGTGGGAAATCAATGTTGGCGACCCTGCAGGGCCATGGCTACAGAGACCTGAAACAAAATTTGGTTTGCCAAGCCATGATCCAGGAAGCCAAATATTTGACCAAAAACATGGAAAGGATGGAAAACTGTGGAAAAGGAGAAAGGGAAAAAAAGAGAATGTAGGAAGAAGTAGTCAGATAAGGTGGTAATGTAAGGTTGGCCATCGCACATTTTGTCGGCTCTTGTCCACATCGTTTGATGCAAACAACCGGGCTTGATGAAAACTCTGAGGAACGGACCTACTTCGGCGCAGCCACGCTGCGAAACCGCTTGCACGTTTTCGGTGGGCAGAATTTGGACTACAAGGTTCGGTCTCGGTTCGGTCTCAAGGGCCTTTGGAATACTTTGGAAACGGTCTAGGAACACAAAAGCTCCGCAAGTCTAGTTTCAAGGGTCAAAAAGCAATGGAGCGTTTCCCCGACAAGCACCCACCAGCAGTTCTCAGGTCAGAATGTGTCCACCCGCGAAAACACACCGCAAATTCAGGGGATGGAGGATGCAATGTGACATATGTGACATCCTAGTATGGGTTTCTGATGGTCCTGGACTGTGATTGGCACGCTGTGTTTCATACGCATTTCATACGCATCTCATCGCATACATGCCATCCCGGCCATCCCCTGCTGATGCAGCAGCTCCCCTCTAGGCACTTTGTGACGTGGAGATCTATGACTGTCTTCGTGACACTTGGGAGGCCAACTCTGCCTATGTCTGAACATGTCTGAATTCAGATTGTGACAGCAGCCATCTGAATTGAGCACGATTCAATACGATTCACGCATATGCACGCCATGTTTTGTCATGTGTTGTCTAAGATTGTGGAAAGATGGTGAAGTTCTCGTGAAGGTGGGTTCGGCCATGCGCTTTGCGCGGCGAAATTGTGCGAGCTGCGAGCTGGAGGGCCGCATCTACGCCATTGGAGGTCTGCCCGAACTTCGATTTCCCCCCCAGCCTGTACATAGAACGCGAGATGACTTGACTGTTTTGTCATGACATGCCATTTTGATTTTGATTAATTTTGATTATATATGTCATGATGTATCATGTTTTGATGTTCAGCCGGGGAGTTCTGACTCTTCAGGTTTCGATGGCACTCGGATCATTGATTCAGTCGAGGCCGGATGCATAGATGGTACGCACTGACAGGAACAATCCAATCATTTAAAGACCGGTGACCGGACCCAGTCGATTCTTCGCAGGAGAACATGTGTTTCCCCTGCCTTGGCCAAGACAAGCCACCCGTTTTCATTTTTTTAATAGGGTTGGCATGTTGAGCCCATGCAGGCTTATGACAGCCGTTTGAAGTGTCTTGGCACTCAATACTTATTACTTATTATATAACTCATCACTATTTATTGCACATGTCGATTGTAGCTTGAGGATTTGTTGTTGTCACCTGCACATCATGCACACACTGACGGCAACTGGCGCGGCTTAAAACTGTTGGCATTTAGTTGGCATGGATTCACCTCGCATATCCTCGCATCTTCAGAATCTCCAAGTGATGCCAAGGAGTTGGATGCAGATGGAACCTTTGCCGGTGGGTCGTTCTTCCCCCATGGCCACTGTCAATGGTGGAAAACTGTGGGTGCTTGGAGGAACTTCTGGGACAAGGTGTGAAAGCCGCTGAACGTGTCTGAACCAGTGAGGTTCCAGTGGTTTAAATCCGTGTCAAAAGATGTAGAAATGTTGAAACATTTTTAAAGCTGAAAGCATCTTGAAGCCATTTGAAGCCATATGAAGCCATATGAAGCCACTGTGCCCCCTGCATCGCCATGTGACAGGCTTCGAACGGTTGATGTGTTCGATCCTCGTGCCAATCGGTGGGAGTCCTTGAAGACAGAGATGGTCGATGCACGTTCTGCAGGGCAGGTCACGTGGCTGTGTAGACAGCTACAAACCAAACATCACAAAACAGCACAAAACAACATCTCGCAAAATGTCCCATTTCTCCAGATTCTTCCGTTTGCAGGCTGCGAACTGCGTCCATCATGTCTTTGCCATGGGTGGCACAGACAATGACCACAGGACACTGGTTCCAAGCATCATGAGCATCACAGCCCAGAGAATTGCAATTGCATGTAAAGTATAGTGTCCAAGTTGAGACTAGTTGGAATGCAGTCTGATGGGATTGGTTTCAAGTTTCAACGGAAAGGGGTCGTTTTGGAACGCGTGATAATACTCATTTTGGAACGCGCGTTTTATTACTCAATTTGGAACGCGGCCAAATCATCATCATAATCANATCATCAACATCATCATCATCCATCAACATCATAGAAATCATCATCACCACCATCATCATCATCACCATCATCATCATGATCATCATCATCATCATCATGATCATCATCATCCATCATCATCATCATCATCCATCATCATCATCATCATCATCATCATCATCACCATCATCATCATCACTATCATCATCATCATCACCATCATCATCATGATCATCATCATCATGATCATCACCATCATCATCATGATCATCATCATCATCATCATCATCATCATGACCATCATCATCCATCATCATCCATCATCATCCATCATCATCATCATCATCATCATCATCATCATCATCCATCATCATCCATCATCATCATCATCATCACCATTATCATCATGATCATCATCATCATCATCATCATCATCATCATCATCATCATCATCATCATCATCATCCGTCATCCAACATCCAACATCCAACATCCATCATGATCATCATCA
>BGPT01001000.1:87451-118957 GCA_003297045.1 Symbiodinium sp. clade C Y103
TTATCGGACTCCTCTGTGTTCCAAAATGACCCTTAACGGGTACTTCCTCGTGTGTTCCAAAATGATCCTTATCGTGTGTTCCAAAATGACCCGGGTCCCAGTTTCAACACCTGTGCTCTTCATTCAACTGCAGTCTTTTGGGTTTCAACCGTTTCAACGTTACAACCGTTGCTACTGATTTTCTACTTCCAGACTTCCCATGCCAGCTGCTTTTAGCGGAAAGGATTCACTTCTCAGCGGAGTGTTTAGATCCCGATGATCATGTGTTCACCTTGCGCGCGCCAATGCAGGCCTGGGACGCCGCAGAATTGTTCTCTAGGGTCTAGGGTAGATAGCAAGAGGATGTTCAGATTTCATTATTCACGCTCAAGACACCCACACATTGTCAATGGGATTTTGTACCTACTCCTGTCACTTATTGCATCTTCCAGGAATCTCGAATGGATTTCGCTGCTGCAGTAATTTCAGACTCTATCATGGCAGTGTCCTCAGCATTTTCAATCCATGATGTTCATGTCCAACATCGTCATTACCGTCTGCAGTTACTGTCGGAAAACTAAAATATACAAACCTTCAGTTCCGCTTCTGGGAGAAGGGAATGATGTTCATGTCTTAAGTTGTCTCAACTTGTCTCAACTGTCATCTCATCTTTGTGGATTTTTCGCTCTCCTTGTCGCATCGCGGACTTTGTGCTCTCAGGTGACTGGAGGGCAAAATGGCAGCGTGCTTTCATCTTCAGAGTTTTATCGACCAGAGCTTGATGAATGGCAGGCACGGCTCATATTGGCAAATGCTTTCTGGGCATATTTCCAAACAGCATGCTCACGGGCCCCACAAGCCACACCACAAGTTGAATCTGCTGACTAAGACCAAATGATTTTTAGATACTTTCAGCTGTAGATGCTGGATGTTGCTGGATCATCTTTCTCCAAGCGGTTGCTGGTGTCACAGCGTGTCACAGCAGGCTGGGCCGTCAATGGCAATCCCAAGATATGGGCACCAGTGCTTACTTTGCAGCCTTTGATCATCTTCGATACAAGATCTGCAAAGTGGGTACAGTGAGGATCTGTGAGGTGGCTCGAGATTTACCAGCAATCACTCGGTGTGGTTGGCTCGGTGTCCCTCAAGAGCTGAGCATGCTGAGGATGCCAAAGGACACATCAAGGGCATCGCCTTAAACATGTAAGTTTCTGAACGAGTTGAGACCAGATGTTATCAGTACTCTCGGTGCAGTTACTTTACTTCATTTCGTTTGCCCTCTTGGCATCTTCCAAAGAAAGCTGCTACAGCCTCAACTTGGTTTCGTATTTCTGCCTGGTCAGCCAATCCTGCGTCATTTGAAGCATGCACTTGGAAGAAAAGGTCACTGCCAACGGATGTGAAAAGCGCGGGCCTTTGCCCAGGACAAGGGTAAGATGGGATAAGATGGGTAAGGACAATTTTGCAATTGATTGTAATTGAAATTTTGCATCGAAGCTGTCCAAGGCAAAGCCGGTCCAAGGCAAAGCTCACCTGCAGCTAATCAGCTAATGACCATCCACCAGTCGGTGCTGAAAAAAGGTGGCAGCCAACAACATCTGGAAAACCAATGTTCACCCATGGTCCTGCAACTAGTACTGCATAGGTCCATAGGTCTTCATAAGTCATCATAGGAGTTGTGCATATGAAAGATGGTTAAAGGGAGCGATTACATGCCAGATTGAAGCCGGAGGGGCATCTCCTGAGGAATGCGGATGGATGTTGACGGAGATCGACCGACATTAAGCATTTCCAAATTGTTGGGATGTGGATTGGTGCGGGGAGAGAGGCTTTCCACAAAGCGTCTTTTGTGGATTCACAAGCAAGGCTGCTGAAAAGCCTCCGAAGGATTCCTCATGGTGCACAAGACGTCTGAGATCTGTAAAATCAGTATTCTTTTTTAGGGAGATGAGAAGATTGAAAATATAGATTCAGCAACCTGTAAGGTGGCGCACTTCAAAGATGGGAAATTACAAGATATAGCATCCAACAGCAAGTCAGAATTCCAAACTCAACAACACTGCATCGTGGCACAGTGTCTCATGATTTTGAGCCATGAGATTGTGCAATGCTGATGTGGACGAAGCTGAGCGCAACCCTTCTCAGTTCGAGGACTTTGACGAACCGGAAGATGATGAAGGCCTAAGGGATGCTTAAGGGAAGGAAGAGCTCAAAGTAGACCGCCTTGGATCAGCAGAATAGTACTAATAGTACTATCAAACGTTTCAAACATATCAAATGCTCAAGCGGTTTCATGGGAAACTCAGCTGTGTTTGTGATGTCACGTGAGCTCGCATGTCTACAGCATGCTGCTGTGTTGGTCAATGGGAACTGCGTCATTGCGCGTCCAAGAAGGATTCCGGAAGGATTCCGGACTTGTTCCGAACTTTGTCAGGTTCCTCAAAGTCGTTCTTCGACCTCCGCCAGCGGACACTGAGCGGGATGGATTTGATGCCAGCCTTTCGTGTTGTGGTTCTCAGTTTGGCTCGCAAGCTGAAGAACAACACCAAGGACATCGGCCATGACAAATAGATCTGGATCAGTCTTGGAGGAATTGAATCAACTGGCCAGATCTCGTACCAAGTTTGGTTCCTGCACAAAGTTCAGAGATTCTCAAAAAGCACGAAAAAGCGAATTCAATCCCAAAGCTTCCAAGAATACAAAGACAAGATCCCGTACCACTGAGGAATGCCCACAAGAGCAGCATAGTGCTCAGTGCCACATGTGCAGAGCCTGCAGGATTCCATCTTGTATTCGGAGGTGGAAGATGCATTGGGTCGATACTTCAGAGTTTTAGATGCTGATATGCAGAGGCGGGGCATTGCAGCACATGGCGACATATGGCGACACAAACATTTCTCACGGTCATTCTTGAGCTTCCAGGATTCACAAGGAATCCAGACCAATGACTTTTTTCATGTCTGTTCAAGTTTGAATTCATCTTGGAACTGTTTCTCAGAGAGGTTTGCAAACCTTCACGAGATTCTTCGAGATGCTGCAGTTTCTTGGCAACTTCTGTCGGCTGTGATTGGCTTTCACCTTGGTGCCAATGACGTTTAAGTGATTTTAAGATATTTTAAGTGCTTTTCAATTTGGTGTCGCCTTTTCAGCTGGCACCTTACTGTGTGTAACATCAGTGCTTTGGGCATGGAGACTTGCAACAAATGTTTTGATGTTGTTGTCACTGTCTTTGTTCGAAACATGGGCCCCAAGAATCCCAAGGATAAAGCAGGTGCTGCTGGAACCAGTTTAGTTGGTTCTGCACCTGCAGTTCTTGCCATTCACAATGCTGGCATTGGCTTGTTGCATGAGGGCATGCGAGAGATCGCTGTGGCGCCTTGGTTTTTATCGGGCCCACCCCTTCAGATATCTTCAGATATCCTCAGAAAAACTGAAGCTTACCTACTTACTCCTACTTTAGCTGCTCTATCATTTTATGTTTACTGGTTAAACCTGGTTCTCTTGTTGCCTTTGTGGCAGACATTAGATTATGATAGATTATTTGATGCTAGTGATGCAACTAGATGTGCCAGTGATGTACCTAGTCCGGTTCGTCAGTGCCTTGCACCATGCCCGATGCCCGCCGTGCCTTCCCGGCCAGCGCCTGGAGGTGCTCTTGGCCTGTGGCGAGATGCAACGGCAATGCCTCGATCTGAAGCTGGACGCACAGCGCTCTATTGCCTCATCTTCGCAGCACACGCCGCACATCAGCTACTCAAAGTATGCGGATTTCTTGGATGAGGCCGAGATACGCCAGATATACCGAGATTCGGCAACCGATATGGGTGGAGATTTGGTGAATACATGATGATGCATGTGTACAGCCCGATGTGACATGGTGTTCTATTGGCAAGATATGGTGTCACATGGCATGAGGTGATGGTGTTGCATGGGGTAAGGAAGGCGGCAGACTGATGATTCTAGTGATAGTGATGTCGAGCAATGTCAAATAGATTGCTATATATTGCTATGTTCTAAGTTTTAAGTTGTCAAAAAAAACGATGTATGATGATGTATGTTTTGTCAGAAGTGAATCCCGTTGCCTCTGACTGTGGACACGGGCCATGGCAGAGCTTGTGCAAGGCCATGGCGTTGTGTGACCAACTGCGCCGCAAGCATGAGGTGCAGACGTGCAGGGATGTGCAGAGTGCGGTGCAGAGAAGAGAGTCACCTGCCATGGATGCTTCTGGCACAGTCGTTGGCCACAGTTTGGTGTTAATGAAAAAGCCTGGTGAGATGATGCCATCCCTTCCCCCCAAGGAGAAATATTATGAAATATTCCCATATATGCCCCCCGCAAGAAACCTTGATGTAGTACTGGATTTATTCATTTTGCGGGCCCATGAGATCTATGAGAGGTATTGAATATTAGGGGGAAGGGATTATTCATGCAGTGGTCCTGCCAACATTCCATCTTCAATGAGAAAATAACCATTTTTTGGGCAGAAGATGATATATGATCTATGCATTGAAATATATCATATTGAACTATATTGTCATCTATTTGTCTATCCTTTTTTTGTGTTTTTTGTCTCTCTTATCTTACCTTTACTTTTCTTACCTTCCCGTCATTATATCTGTCTGTCTGTCTGTCTGTCTGTTTGTCTATCTATCTACCTATACTTGATCTGTAGCTATGTATACTCTCTATATAGATCTAGATAGTGCATCGTACAAATTAGGGGGCTGCGTCACTGACGGGAGGAGCTTCAGCAGCAGCGCATCCGCGCCATGGCAAAGCTCACGGAGGCCAAATTGGCGGCCGCCGATGGAGCCGTTGGAGCCGTTTCACCCACGAGTCCAGCATCGTGACGACACGCGAAAAGATCCGGCAGGGATCGGGTCCGAAAGATGGATACCATATACATATATAAATATTATATATATATACATATATATATATATCTGTGTGTGTGTGTGTCGCATATGTATATATGTGTGTGTGTCACATATGTATATGTGTGTGTGTGCCATGTTTATAAGCACAAGAGCTATCAAGAGCCTGTAGGAATCTATAGGACCTTCAGCTCCGATCTTCGGAATTGGTCAGATACGTGCTATGTCATGATGCTTCATGTGGCAAACTGCGAAGCTGATGTTGAACGCATGGATTTGGATTAAGTTAGATGATGTTTACTCAATCTTGACCTTAGTTTGGGCTCCCGCAGTCTCCTGTGGTCTTGTTGGCTGGGCTGCATGCTTCTTGTTTGTCCTTTGGACATCTTTGAACTGCTTCGGTGAAACCATCTGACATCATCATGTCGGATGCCAGATTTGCCAGGAGCGTGTCCTGTGGATGGAGTGGCCTCAGACTTACAGCTGGTCTTATGTAAGGAATGATAGAAGCGCTAGATAGAAAGACAGACAAAGACAGCTATGTAACTCTGAGATGCTGCAAGCAAGATATTAAGCCAGATAGGTCACAAAAGAATTGCATGCGCCAAGACTGTCGCACAAGATGATATAGACATATGAAATCTAGATTTGATTACATCATATGCGTCCGAGTGCGTCCGGTGCGTCCCCCGAAGCCCCAGACGTCAGGCCATCACACAAGCCCATCCCCATGGGTGGCGTGCAACTTAGCGGGCAGAGACATGGACTGAGATTCACAGGTGTACACGGTGTACCAAGTTGAGATTTGCATACATTAGGTGTTATATTACATTTTGGACGAGTCCAAACGCCATGATGTTGTGAATGCTGTTGGGATGCATTGGAGTTTACAATCTAGAGTTACGTCGAACCTGTCATCTGCTTCCACAGCGCTTAGGTCAGAATCCAGCCAGACCTGTACTCGCCCCTTGGATCTAAGAAACCAACACGCCAACATGATGTTGATGGACTTAAATATGATCTAAGAACACCTTTCATAGCCGTCATAGCCTTACTTGATACCGATACCATCCGATACCATCCGATATCTCTGCCGGTACTTTGCCCTGTACAGCTCCGCCTCTTTGCAAGGTGACAATGCACGGTTTGTCGACATGCAGCATGTTGCCTCGTGTTCGCTTGTGTGTGAAGGAACCTTGGTTCTTGAAGTTCGATGAGGAATGGGAGAAGTCCTTTCACTCAGACATCGGCTGACATGGACAGCACTGACACAAGTCGTTTGCAGCAATGGTTGCACTATTGTTTTTGAATGTGTTTTAAAGTTGTGGTTGAAATATGATAATAATATCAAATCTTGGGACGGTCCACACGTGGTGCTTGTTGGACTTGTTGGTGCTTGTTCCTGCCGCCTCCAACTCCGAGGTTTGCAGCCGTCAAGGCCGATGTGACGAAGACTTCGGCGACAGGAGTTGATCAAGAGGTGCTGGGGTAAAACGTCGCGCGATTAAGCAAAATAGAACACCTGCCAGAGCAGAATCCCCTAAGGAAAGGTAATGTGGCAGGCAACCCTAGACTCTAGACCCATCATGACCGATCTATTCATTGAGGTGGGATTTGTTCTGTGACACGATGCAGATGTTAGTCTTGATACATCATTTTGATGCATGTTGATGCCCTGTTGTGAAGACAGGTCATGCACTCTGTTGTCAGAAGGCTCTTCGTTTCAGTGAGTGAGAACCTCAGGACCCCTGAAGCACAAAGAATGAATTTGGGAACATGAAGAATCATGAAGAGCACCGATGGATTGTCCAATCAGGACAAAGATGGACATAGCTCAGTCACGGGTATTGTCTTAGCACGCATATGGCTAAGAACTCCGCTGAAGTATACTGAAGTGCTCACGGTGCGCAGTTTGAGAAGGCCGTGGATTTCTGTGACATTTGGTTGACGGATCCATCAGATGTGCTGAGGTCATGAATTTTGCAGCTCTGCCAATGAATGTGATCCCCATCTGCCAAGTTCCTTGGCTGAACCCGCATCATGAACATGACAAGAGAGAGAGAGAGAGAGAGATCTATAAAGCCTCACCGGCGAGGCAACAGAGATCGGGCAGCATCCCTGGCAACTTCCATAGAGGTAAAATGATATAAACCATTTGACGACCTGGAATTCTCTGGGTGGGCAAGTAGGTGCCATCAAGAAATGCAGACCCGGATCGCAACGTCCGAGATGTATTCTTGTTTGTTGTTTGATGTGCTGTAATTATTTACCTGGTCAAACGTCAGCTGGATCAAATCCAAACATCGGTTTAGACAGTCCAATCGGTAGTTTTCAACAAGGAATTCTTACCTTGTTGTTAGAGGTTGCGCAGGCGAAACATGGCAGAAATTGTAGTTTATTCTCGGCGCCCCGTTGAAGGCATCCGACAAGATGTGTTTGCTGCTGCTGTTGGACTTGGGTTTGTCAACCCTGAGGAAAGCGCAGCTGACGCACCCTTCAAATGCGACCAGTTCGGCAGAGCCTGCAATACCGATGCAGATCGAGGCAGGGCTTCCTGGAATGTTGCAGAAAGAATAGAAAGCGCAGAAAGCCTGGTCATATCTGGTCATCCTACTGTTCCTTCCATTGTCAGGATGAGCTGACTGAAGGAGCTGCAGTCCTTGATGATCCATGATGTATAGGGAAATTGCCAGTGTTGCTGTACGACATCGTACTTTGTGGTAAAAAAGACTAAGCACAGCAATATTGATCATTCCTATTCTTTGGGAAGAGGGTACCTATCAGACTGGTCACCAATCATGGGTGCCTCTAGAAAGTCGATCGAGCAGGAAACTGAATCAATGTCAGATTGTGAAAGAATAAATCGATGGGGTTGTTTTGAGTTGCAACTTCACCAGCTGTTGCACATTTTGAGGCCATGCTTGGAACTCTATTGCTTGAAGCCGCTGATGGGGGGAGCAAGGGGAGGGAGAAGGTGTGGCTGAAGAATGTTCACCACCATCAAACGATCCGATGGAATCAGGTTTTCTGGCCGGTCAGCAACACAGGTTGAGCTTCTCCACAGGGGTTTGATAAAGTAAAACGAATGCAATGTGGCAGTAAATGCTACAGCTGTACTGAAATTTGAGAGCAAGTCGCCACCCCCTGTAATCTTTTTGAGAAGAGACTATGCCCAAGACAACCCAAGAGATACACGACAAAGGGAAGTCCCACCTAGTGGGAACTTTTGTGCAATCTCTTGGTTCGCATTGCAGGACTAGATGAACAAGATGGAAAGGAAAGTTGGTGCGGGTTTGTGTCGGAAGCAAAGTGGACGGAAGTCAACAACAAACAAGCAAGACAAGAAGGCCAGCAAAGAGTGGAAGTTGTTCTGGCATTCAGAAGTGGAACAGGTCCCTACTTTTCAAGCCTGCTTTGGAACCATGCCTGTGTTTTTGTTCAGGAAGCCTGCGCGGAGTTTTTTTTTTGCGTTGAACATGACAAACAAGACATGAAACAAACCGGATAGAAGCCCCAAACCCGAACGCACATCAGGAAAGAAACTTGGTAAGATCTGTTTGTACAACAGTCTTGTCGAAGGAAGTTTAGAAGTCAAACTTCCGACAATATGGACAGATGGAAGAGCCAAGATGGGAAGAGCCACAGAAGAGAGAAGCTCAGTCAGGAGAAAGTCAGAAGAGAGAAGATCGGAGAGGGTCAGAAGAGAGAAGATGCAGGTGCGCAAGAAGGTAGGAAAGTCGCGAAACACTGTGTTTTTTCCAATGTTTTGTGGTCCGGAGGGTCGAAAAGTAGGCTCGCTAAAGCGGCGTGCAGAGACATTTGGGCAGATGAGGGATGAAAAATTGCACGCCGTTGTGGCACGAAGCACACTTCGAAGTAAAAAGTGATAAAAACTTAAACTGAAAGGTTCAGAGCACTTTTGGAAGTTGAGATGTCCAAAAAGTGCACGCCGTTGTGGCACGAAGCACATTTCGAAGTAAAAAGTGTCAAAACACCATTCTCGGAGCACTTTTGGAAGTCGAGATGTCGAAAAAATGCACGCCGCGGTGGCGCGAAGCACATTTGGAAGTAAAAAGTGTCAAAACACACCATTCTCGGAGCACTTTTGTTGAGAAGTCGAAAAAGTGCACGGCACTGTGGGGCGAACCACATGTCGAAGTATAGATTTACAAAACACTTCATGGTCGGAGCACTTTTGGAAGTTGAGATGTCGAAAAAGTGCACGCCATTGTGGTGCGAAGCGCATTTCCAAGTCAAAAGTGTGAAAAACTGAAGGTTTCGGGTGATTTGTTTGAAGTTTGGCTGTGACTACACCACAACTACCAGTACAAGCACAAGTACAATTACAACCACAACCACAACTACAACTACAACTGAAAAACCACTACCACTCCCACAACAACAACAACAACAACAACAACAACAACTACTACTACTACTACTACTACTTTTACTGCTACTACTACTACTACTACTACTACCACTACTACTACTACTACTACGACTACTTCTATTACTACTACTATTTTTACTATTACTACTACTACTACTATTTTTACTACTACTACTACTACTACTACTACTATTACTACTACTACTACTGCTACTACTACTACTACTGCTACTACTACTACTACTACTACTACTACTACTACTACTAGTACTACTACTACTACTACTACTTCTACTTCTTCTACTTCTACTTCTACTACAACAACTACAATTTCTATTACAACAACAACAATAACTACAATTTCTATTACAACAACAACAACAACAACAACAACAACTACTACTACTACTACTGCAACTGCAACTGCAACTTCAACTGCGTGACAACTACACTACAACAACTACGTACACAACTACAACCACAACTACAACTACAACCACAATTACATCTACAACTTCATCCGCAACTACACCTACAACCACCACTACATCTACAACTACATCTACAACTACAACCACCACTACATCTACAACTACATCCAAAACTACAACCACAACTACATTACAACAACACTGCGCTGCCTCCAACCACTTGTCGCTTCATCAGTGGGTTCTCTCTGCGATCCATCATTCACAGCAACCAACCTCTCGTATAGGTTTTCTGTCTTTGAAACTTCCGCCACCGCCTTGTGCGGTACTACTGGTATATTTCTCCCTTGTTTCTCTATTTAGTCTGGAGTGTGGAGCGTGGGGTGTAGAGTGTGGAATGTGGAGTGTAAAGTGTACAGCGCGCACTGTAGGGTTTGGACTTTGCAGCGGGGACCAGTGTAAAGTGTGGAATGTGGTGGGTAGAGTGCAAGGGTGGAGTGTAAAGTGATGTAAAGTGTACAGCATGGACTGATTGTGGAATATGGGGTATAAAATGTGGAGTGCAGAGTCTAGAGTGTAGAGTGTGGAGTGGAGTCACCGGGCAAAGGTCCTATGACATCCTTGGCCAGCAAAGCAACAATTTCACACATCTTAAGAAAACACAAGAAAACATTGTTGATGGAAGTACCGACGTGGACCAGGGCCTGCGCCGCTACCGCAAAAACTTTTTGACAAAGCAAAGTGGCAGCGTCCGAGTGTGGTAAGGTGGCTTGTAGAGTGTGAAGTGAAGTCAGGAAGTGAAGCCCGGACTGCGGAGTCTCAAATGTAAAGCGTGGAGAGTCAAGTGTGGGTGGGGCGTGGGTAGGAAGTAGAGTGTGCGGTATGTGCAGACGCTCATGCAGCCCCACATTCCCACGCTCCCAGACTCCCTCATTCAACTTGACACTGTACACACCAAACCCTGAAAGAAAACACCACCCATACTAGGTGAAACAACGAATATCCGCGGCCCCCAGAGATAAACGAGAAGCCCGAGAGAGCTAGCTAAAGCTTTCGCAACCGGCCTGAAGCCAAATGTTTTGCAGTGTGATTTTGTTCTACGGGGCTGTGTTGAAAAGTCGCCTGCAATATGATCATGAAGAGACCAGAACACAAGAAGCAAGAGGACCAGATGAAGCAGAATCCGACGTGTCACGTTTCAAAAACGTGCAAACCATCCCGGAGTCCCCACTTTCCAGCCGTGCTTCCAAGAGTTAAAAGAGCACGCGGGTTTCAATGCGCTTTTCGAATTCGCGGCCAGACTATGAGCCCACATGAAGTGAAATACATCATAGGCTTTTCAGATAAGTTTCTTCCAACATGTTCATTTGCCGGTGTCGCGAGATTGTCTAACTTCTTTTAGCTTTCTTGAAATGCAGGAGGTTTTTCTGGTCCTCAAGATATTGCCACTCAATACCATGAGATGCTCAGCAGAATCACCTCCAACATCATCAACTTGAAACAGTGCAACAAAAGGGTCGTGCTGGGGAAAGACAGGGATGGTTCCAAAAGAATTGAATCCCGAACGGCGGCCAGTCGGCCAATGGTTTCGTGGCATTTTTTGGCATGATGCGATTGCTTGCGTTCACACCTGGTGCCCGCAACAACAGCTCGGGAAGCCTTACCTAAGATTCCAGCGCAAAAGCGGCACGTGCTCGCAACATGTTCATGCAATTGAAAGATTGGAGCGATTGGATGAACCAACCATTTCACACTACGAGCGATGATTCTATTGCCCGTGCTTAAGAGACTGAACCTGTCCCAACTAGAAATTCTTAATCCGCATGCAATCACATGCATCTTTCATCCCGGGAGTTTTGGCTGGGCAGCGCACCCCTTTCTTCTTATTACTTTTCGTGGGTACCCTCCAATGCTAGGAAATGTTCCAAGATGTTCCAAGAACATCCTGCCCCTTATGGTATCCTAGCGAGCTGCCCAGTGGCCTTTGACGGATTCAGCATTGTTTGCTCCTCCAGAAACTTCAGGCTCCTGACGCCCGTGACCGGTTCCACATGACCGCTTTTGGGAGTTTCCCCACTGCTGCTTGGCGAAATGTTGCTATTTATAGATATGATATAAGTTGATATAATGATATAATATATTTTATATTTATACATACCCATTATTGCTCAACGCAATGGAATTGTTGTTCTTGGCGTGTACATCGACACATCTTGTGAACCATCGTCCCGGAAAAGTTGCCTGCTTGTATCTGTTTGTAACTTGGTTTCATGTACTTGCACGTTATCAGCTGTGAGCTCTTTTTTCCTTTGTGTATTGCCCAAAGCCTTGGTTGACCGCAGTCCACCAAAAGAACCCACTGAACTCCTGGAACTGTCCTTCGAATGTCACCCCGGGACCATTTAAACAGTCAGTGCAGCATCCACCCATCCACAGCTCATTACAATTACACATCCAAGACTTCCAGAACTGCTCTTATATATGAGCAGCTGACAAAAGTTGACAAAAGATGCCAAAGATAGATACTGTATGACACAAGTTGACAAAGGTCCGCATTTGGCAAAAACAATTGTCAAAAGCTCACATAGATAGTCAAAAAACGACAGCCGAAAAAAGTTGACAGATGCCAAAGTGGGCAGTTGGCCAAGTCAAAGGTGGCAAAATCGGTTCGACAAGAGTTGAAATGGATAAAACTGACAAGTTGCATGTTGCAAGATTTGCAATCGACAGTTGATAAAAGTAGACAAGCTGACGACGACAGAAGTTGGCAAAAGTGAAGCAGGTTGTCAAGGGTCAAGCATGCGCAATGGAATTTGCCAGTTTGCCAATTTCCCCTGCAATGAGAGCGGCTTGTCCACAAGCAGCTTTTTGCTTATTCATGATTGAAAAGCTGAGAAATGGTAAGCCGAAAACCATTTGCTGTCTACTTGACTGCAACCAGCTGAACAGAATAGAGTATGACTATGACTTGCTTTTTTGCTAGATGATATCTATCAGAGATTGCGCCAATCATCAGTTGCCAACCCCTCCCTGGTTTGCACAACCACGTGGGCAAATATCTTGGTCCGATTGGACGGATCGTTTTGCCTGTATGACCAGTGGTAGTTGCAAGCTTTGGTTTGCTTTCATGCCAAATGTAAACATGTACAGTCAGTCAATGCAAGGATAAATGCCGATAGCTCGTGAAAGTTTTGTTCATGGAAGCAAATCACAGTTTTCATTTACGAAAATCAGGTGCTATTTGTTCTATTTATATATGTGTTAGAAACTTCTGCCTTATCAATGTTATTTGAATTTGGTTCATGTGCGCATGCGTTTTTCAATTGAAAATCTAGTCGCACCACAGCAGTCCTGACAAATGGCGATGGAGAGAGAGATAGTCACATACCTGTAGTCTGTATTGTTGCTGCCGTGTTGGTGACCATGAAACTGAGCATGATTGTTTCAACGTACAACAGCTCTATTCCAACAAATTTACATCCAGCAATATCAATGTGTTCAGAACCAATGATGTGCCACAAAGCGGTTGTTAGTGATTGACCACTGGATCGGCAATATGAATGCTCGGATAACGCTTTGCTGTTTATACTATACTATACTAATTACTGGCGTTGTGAGAATCACAAAGACTAATAACAAGAGTTTGACAGACGTTGCCAAAAGTTGCCAAAAGCCAACAAGAGTTTCAAAAGCGCGGCGAAAGTTGACAGGAGCTTGTGAAAGCCCAGGATAGTTGACAAGAGATAACTAAAATCGACAAACGGAAACCGAAAAAAGTGGACCAAAGTTGTAAAAGTCAAAAAGATTGTGGACTTTGTGAAAATACCAAAATTGGCCAAAAATGAGAGACAATAAGCTCCTAAGACATGTCGGCAATGCACAAAAAGATGCCAAATGGGTGGATGTTCGAAAAGTTTGTCAAAAGATATTATAGCAAACTGGCAAATGGCCAAAGGTAGCAAGACTTGCCAAAAACTTCTCAAAGCAGGCGAAAGTGGAAAAAACAAAACATGCAAAAATTGACAGAAGCTTTCGAGAGCAGCCACAAGTTGGCAAAGTTGACGCTAGCGGGCGAAGATGTGCAAAAAGCGCCAAGAACTGACAAATGTTGACAGAATTTGACAAAGGTGGCCAAGCTAACAAGATGACAAACGTCGACAGAAGTTGTCAGAAGCTGACAATGGTGGCAAGAGCTCACAAGAGATGACAAGGGTTCACAAAAGTTGACACAAATCAATACCGGACAAAAGTGGAGGCAAGGTGACAAAAGACAGTTGACACAATATGTCAAAGCTGACAACAATAGAGAACAGTTTGCACAAGTTGGCACAAGCTGACACAAGTTTGCAATGGGCCCAAATTTGCAAAGCTCAGAGCAGTGTGCAAAAGTTAGCAAATACGGAACGAAATTGATGACAATGGTATTGGCTCCGTCGGCCCCAGCGGCTTCAGAAGCCCCACCAGCTCCAAGCTCCAGCGGCGCTTCATCGACTCTGGGCAACAATGACCCTAGGGCTAGTAGCGCTTTGTGTCGATTGTCTGTTTGTCTGTCTGTTGGTGCCAAACACTGTCACACTGTTTGTGTCGTCGGCACGCAAGGACAGAAGGAATGGGTTCAGGATCGGAGATCAATGAATCAGTCAGAACTCTCCGACACAAACTCCTTTGAAAAAGAATACGAAATAGAAACGACTGAGAAACGAAAGGTCGTTTGACCCTATCCGAAAACGCCAATGCGTCTTGCAGCGTTCAAATAAAGGATAGTGTGCTCACTTGTGTTCCTCTTCAACTTAGGGGGGTGCGTATACCTACATAAGTTTCAGCGTGTGCGCATGTTTGTTTACACATGATATACAGCATAATTTGCAGCGCATATATAATATAAATGAATCAGTACGCATATAATTAGGTGCATATATAGAGATATACGTAGACATTCTGTTATCTATTGCAACGTGTTATTCATATCCAGACCATGATCCAACTCATTGGTGAGGCCCTTTGGAGTTGCCCGATGACTTTTGGCTTCACTGCCTTGCTGACATCATCAATGGAAAAGAATGGCGGCCGGGCCTAGGGTACAAAGGACAGGATATGGGAAGAAAGTCTTAAAGACATGAACACATCACACACACTTGAACAGAACAGTCATTTCGAATTGGGTAGCTAGAGCGCATCGCAGCTCAGTAAACCTGACAGGAATGGGAGCGGTGAGGTGAAGAGAGATTGTGTTCGAACGTTGTTGAATAAATACCACGAAGTATCCAATAAATACAGTCGAAAAATACCATGAAGGTCCCATGAGGTCACTATTCCAGATTGCGGCAAACGTGCAACTCAAAATGGTCAGTGCAAACCATAGCCATGGCCAGTGTTGCTGCCAAATTACATAATGGAGTTTGAAAGCTGAGATTGGAAAACATGGTCGTGCGGGTTCTGGGCTTAGCCGGTGGCCATGGACGGAAAATTGCACATGGAAAACTGTTTGGCAGGTACGTCGATGAGCGTCCCCATGGATATCACAGGCAACTGATGAGTGTCTTTGTTAGTACCGGTCTCATCAGTGCCTCCGGCACCCCCTGCATGATTTGAATGATGTCAAAACCTGGGTGACGTTGGAGCAAAAGACTTGCAAATGGAATAATAGAAGCCATGATGCCATGAAGAATCAAAATCAAAGTCAACGTAATTTTTTTTTGGAAGACGTGCAAGCGTTCAAATGAATTGCCTGCGGATCCGCAATGGGATCAAAACGATGTACTAATTAATATATTAATAATCTAAATTTATATTTTTTATTTTCTGATAAATATTGAATATTTAATTATATGGATTATTCGGAATTTTGTAATTGAATTATATTTTTAATATATAAGTTAATAATTTTAAAGAAATATATTAAAATTTAAATATTTGAAAAAAGATATTTTAATATAAAAAATATGTAATATTTTATCTATAATTTTGAAAAAATTGGTTATAATTTTGGTTCGATTATTTGGTTATTGTTATTCGGATATGGATCTTTGCTTACGACTACCTATTAATATATATATTCGATTACGACGATATTCCGGTCGCGGCTACGGCTATTCGATTATTCGTTACTCCGACTATATGATTGTTCCTGCTAATTGGCTGCGCTTTATTGAATTATAATTTTATTTTTTTTTTAATATATATTATATGATTTTGAAATTAATATTTAATTTTTTGAAATAATTTATAATACGATTTTGGTATTATATTTTGTATTTTTTTAGGTAATTTTGTAATGTGGATTTGATTTATTTTTAAGTAATTTATATATATTATTAAGGAATATTTTATATTCGAAGGAAATTTAGAAATCTATATTTCCGTTTTACGAAAAATGATTTGTAATTTATTTGAATAGCTAGACACTTGAATAGCAATTCCTAGAGATATTAAAAGCTAGATATTTCATAGTAATTGAATCTTGAAAGCTAGAAATATCATAGCAATTGACTGTCAAGATCTAGAGATGTTATAGCAATTGACTGTCAAGACCTAGAGATGTCATAGCAATTGACTGTTAAGACCTAGAGATAACATGGTGTTATAACAATTGACTATTAAGTTCTAGAGATGTTATAGCAATTGACTGTCAAGACCTAGAGATGTCATAGCAATTGATTATCAAGACCTAGAGATATTATAGCATTTGATTGTCAAGACCTAGAGATGTCATAGCACTTGATTGTTAAGACCTAGAGATGACATAGCAATTGACTGTCAAGACCTAGAGATATCATAGCAATTGACTATCAAGACCTAGAGATGTCATAGCAATTGACTGTCAAGACCTAGAGATGTCATAGCAATTGACTGTCAAGACCTAGAGATATCATAGCAATTGATTGTCAAGACCNACCTAGAGATGTCATAGCAATTGACTGTCAAGACCTAGAGATGTCATAGCAATTGACTGTCAAGACCTAGAGATATCATAGCAATTGATTGTCAAGACCTAGAGATGTTATAGCAATTGATTGTCAAGACTTAGAGATGTCATAGCAATTGATTGTCAAGACCTAGAGATATCATAGTAATTGACTGTCAAGACTTAGAGATGTCATAGCAATTGACTGTCAAGACCTAGAGATGTCATAGTAATTGACTGTCAAGACCTAGAGATGTCATAGCAATTGACTGTTAAGTTCTAGAGATGTCATAGCAATTGACTGTCAAGACCTAGAGATGTCATAACAATTGATTGTCAAGATCTAGAGATATTATAGCATTTGATTGTCAAAACCTAGAGATGTCATAGCACTTGATTGTCAAGACCTAGAGATGACATAGCAATTGATTGTCAAGACCTAGAGATGACATAGCACTTGACTGTCAAAACCTAGAGATATCATAGCAATTCAATGTCAAAACCAGGGAAGTCTCGCACGAAAGCTTTGTTTTCACATCTTCAAGTTTCAGTTTTTGAGGGAAGTCTCGCATAAAAATTTCGTTTTCTCATCTTCAAGCTTCAGTTTCTGAAGAAAGTCTCGCACAAGAGCTTCGTTTTGACAACTTCAACTTTCTGTTTTTGAGGGAAATCTCGCACGAAATGCGTTTTTGAAAGTTAGGGGATGCACGAAATGCTGTGTGTTTTGCAATACAAAACGTGCCTCGGAAGATGGATGGGGAAGGTCTGCCGCGCGACGGCTTCGGAAATTTGCTTGCGTTTCCTGTGGGTATCCGCATATTTGGCTTTCTGCTCTTGTTGCAGCTTTCAATTTTGAAGGACGTCTCGCACGAAAGCTTTGTTTTCACATCTTCAAGTTTCAGTTTTTGAGGGAAGTCTCGCACAAAAATTTCGTTTTCTCATCTTCAAGCTTCAGTTTCTGAAGAAAGTCTCGCACAAGAGCTTCGTTTTGATAACTTCAACTTTCTGTTTTTGAGGGAATCTCGCACGAAATGCGTTTTTGAAAGTTAGGGGATGCACGAAATGCTGTATTTTGCAATACAAAACGTGCCTCGGAAGATGGATGGGGAAGGTCTGCCGCGCGACGTGTGCGGAAGTTTGTTTGCGTTTCCTGTGGGTATCCGTACATTTTGCTTTCTGCTCTTGTTGCAACTTTCAATTTTGAAGGAAGTCTCGCACGAAAGCTTCGTTTTCGCATCTTCAACCTTCAATTTTGGAGGGAAATCTCGCACAAAAATTTCGTTTTCAAATCTTCAACCTTCAGTTTCTGAAGAAAGTCTCGCACAAAAGCTTCATTTTGACAACTTCATTTTTCTGTTTTGAGGGAAATCTCGCACGAAATGCGTTGTTGAAAGTTAGCGGATGTACGAAATGCTGTGTTTTGCAATACAAAACGTGCCTCGGAAGATGGATGGGGAAGGTCTGCCGCGCGACGTGTGCGGAAGTTTGCTTGCATTTCCTCTGGGTATCCGCAGATTTTGCTTTCTGCTCTTGTTGCAACTTTCAATTTTGAAGGAAGTCTCGCACGAAAGCTTCGTTTTCACATCTGCAACCTTCAGTTTTGGAGGGAAGTCTCGCACAAAAATTTCGTTTTCAGATCTCCTTTTTTCAATTTTGGAGGGAAGTCTCGCACGAAAGCTTCGTTTTCATATCTTCATTCTTCAATTTCTGAAGAAAGTTTCGTACAAAAGCTTCGTTTTCACAATTTCAACTTTCTGTTTGTGAGGGAAGTCTCGCACGAAATGCGTTTCTGAAAGTTAGCGGATGCACGAAATGCTGTGTTTTGCAATGCAAAATGTGCCTCGGAAGATGGATGGGGAAGGTCTGCCGCGCGACGTGAGCGGAAATTTGTTTGCGTTTCCTCTGGATATCTGCATATTTTGCTTTCTGCTCTTGTTGCAACTTTCAATTTTGAAGGAAGTCTCGCACGAAAGCTTCGTTTTCTTATCTGCAATCTTCAGTTTTGAAGGAAAGTCTCGCACGAAAGCTTCGTTTTCGCAACTTCAACTGTCTGTTTTTGAGGGAAGTCTCGCGCAAAATGCGTTTTTGAAAGTTAGCGGATGCACGAAATATTGGGTTTTGCAATACAAAACGTGCCTCGGAAGAGGGATGGGGAAGGTCTGCCGCGCGACGGTTGCGAGACGGTCTCGGGTCTGCTTAGAACGGTCTCGGATCGGCCCCGCAATCAAAATGAAACTTCAGGCTTCATTTTGACAACTTCGAATTGCTAGTTTTTGAAGGAAGTCTCGCACGAAAACTTCGTGATCACAACTTCAACTTTCAATTTTTGAGGGAAGTCTCGCACGAAGGCTTCGTTTTCACATCTTCAATTGTCAATTTTCGAAAAAAGTCTCGCACAAAAGCTTCGTTTTCACATCTTCAGCTTTCAGTTTTTGAGGGAAGTCTCGCACGAAAGCTTTGTTTTCACATCTTCAGCTTTCAGTTTNAGCTTTCAGTTTTTGAGGGAAGTCTCGCACGAAAGCTTTGTTTTCACATCTTCAGCTTTCAGTTTTTGAGGGAAGTCTCGCACGAAAGCTTTGTTTTCATATCTTCAACTTTCAGTTTTTGAGGGAAGTCTCGCACGAAAGCTTTATTTTCATATCTTCCAATTTCTGTTTTTGAAGGAAGTCTCGTACGAAAGCTTCGTTTTCGCAACTTCAACTATTTGTTTTTGAGGGAAATCTCGCACGAAATGCGTTTTTGAAAGTTAGCGGATGCACGAAATGCTGTGTTTTGCAATACAAAACGTGCCTCGGAAGAGGGATGGGGAAGACCTGCCGCGCGAAGGTTGCGAAACGGGGTCGGGTCTGCTCGGAACGGTATCGGATCGGCCCCGCAATCAAAATGAGATTTCAGGCTTCATTTTGACAACTGCAAGTTGTTGGGTTTTGAAGGAAGTCTCGCGCGAAAGCTTCGTTTTCTTATCTTCAACTTTCAGTTTTCGAAGGAAGTCTCGCACAAAAGCTTCGTTTTCATATCTTCAGCTTTCAGTTTTTGAGGGAAGTCTCGCACGAAAATTTTGTTTTCACATCTTCAGCTTTCAGTTTTTGAGGGAAGTTTCGCACGAAAGTTTTGTTTTCACATCTTCAACTTTCTGTTTTTGAAGGAAGTCTCGCACGAAAGCTTCGTTTTCACAACTTCAACTGTCTGTTTTTGAAGGAAGTCTCGCACGAAATGCGTTTTTGAAAGTTAGCGGATGCACGAAATGCCGTGTTTTGCAATACAAAACGTGCCTCGGAAGAGGGATGGGGAAGGTCTGCCGCGCGACGGTTGCGAGACGGTCTCGGGTCTGCTCGAACGGTCTCGGATCGGCCCCGCAATCAAAATGAGACTTCAGGCTTCATTTTGACAACTTCAAATTGCTGGTTTTTGAAGGAAGTCTCGCACGAAAGCTTCGTGATCACAACTTCAATTTTCAGTTTTTGAGGGAAGTCTCGCACGAAAGCTTCGTTTTCACATCTTCAACTTTCAGTTTTCGAAGGAAGTCTGACACAAAAGCTTCGTTTTCCCATCTGCAGCTTTCAGTTTTTGAGGGAAGTCTCGCACGAAAGTTTTGTTTTCACATCTTCAGTTTTCAGTTTTTGAAGGAAGTCTCGCACGAAAGCTTCGTTTTCACATTTTCAACTTTCAGTTTTTGAGGGAAGTCTCGCACGAAAGCTTCGTTTTCTCATCTTCAGTGTTCAGTTTTCGAAGGAAGTCTCGCACAAAAGCTTCGTTTTCATATCTTCAGCTTTCAGTTTTTGAGGGAAGTCTCGCACGAAAGCTTTGTTTTCATAACTTCAACTTTCTTGTTTGGAACGTTACGCGCGTAGTTCCATTATGTTTTGCAAGTCCGTGTCTGCAAATCGCATTGTAATGGCTGCGTCAAAGTTCCTCCGTGCCACGGCTGTGTGCGTAATACTATTGTGTTTTGCAGCTAGACATTGTAAATCGTATTGGAATGGCTACATCCAGGCTGCAAAGGTGATTTGTCAGTAGATTTTCTCCATTTTGGGGCTGGTGGTTTTCCTATTAAAACTCTTATTAAAAAGGCTTAAAAATCGTACTTTTTTCGGCTTTGGCGTCGAGATTCGGTTTTGGAGCTGCAATTTCTGGCAGCGATGTGCGTAATTCCATTGTGTTTGGTAACTCAGTGTCTGCAAATCGCATTGTAATGGCTGTGTCAAAGTTNCTGGCAGCGATGTGCGTAATTCCATTGTGTTTGGTAACTCAGTGTCTGCAAATCGCATTGTAATGGCTGTGTCAAAGTTCCTCCGTGCCACGGCTGCGTACGTAATACTATTGTGTTTTGCAGCTGGAATTCTAAATCGTATTGGAATGGTTGCTTCCAGGTTACCAAGTGATTTGTCAGCAGATTTTCTCCATTTTGGGGCTGGTGATTTTCCTATTAAAATTCTTATTAAAAAGCTTTAAAAATCGTACTTTTCTCGGCTTTGGCGTCGAGATCCGGTTTTGGAGCTGCAATTTCTGTTAGTTCCATTGTGTTTTGTAAATCAGTGTCTGCAAATCGCATTGTAATGGCTGCGTCAAAGTTCTTCGGTGCCACGGCTGCGTGCGTAATACTATTGTGTTTTGCACTTGGACATCGTAAATCGTATTGGACTGGCTACATCCAGGCTGCAAAGGTGATTTGTCAGCAGATTTTCTCAATTTTGGGGCTGGTGATTTTCCTATTAAANTGGACATCGTAAATCGTATTGGACTGGCTACATCCAGGCTGCAAAGGTGATTTGTCAGCAGATTTTCTCAATTTTGGGGCTGGTGATTTTCCTATTAAAATTCTTATTGAAAAGTCTTCAAAATCGTACTTTTTTCGACTTTGGCATCGAGATCCATCCGGTTTTGGAGCTGCAATTTCTGGCAGCGATGTGCGTAGTTCCATTGTGTTTTGCAACTCAATACCTGCAAATCGCATTGCAATGGCTGCATCAAAGTTTTTCGGTGCCACGGCTGCGTGCGTAATACTATTGTGTTTTGCAGCTGGACATCGTAAATCGTATTGGAATGGCTGCATCCAGGCTGCAAAGGTGATTTGTCAGNTCAGGCGCGATCATGTGTAAAAACGGTTCTGTGTAAAAGCTTCTGTGTGTAAAAGGTTTCTGTGTGTAAAAGCTTCTCTGTGTAAAAGTTTCTGTGTGTAAAAGCTTCTCTGTGCAAAAGCTTGCTATGTGTAAAAGGTTCTGTGTGTAAAAGCTTCTGTGGGTAAAAGCTTCTCTGTGTAAAAGCTTCTCTGTGTAAAAGTTTCTGTGTCTAAAAAGGTGCTGTGTAATTGCTGTGTGTGTGTGTGAAAGCTTCTATGCAAAAGGTAGCTGTGTGTAAAAGCTTGCTGTGTGTAAAAGGTAGCTGTGTGTAAAAGCTTCTCTGTGAAAAAGGTTCCTGTGTGTAAAAGCTTCTCTGTGTAAAAGCTTCTCTGTGTAAAAGGTTCCTGTGTGCAAAAGCTTCTATGTAAAAGCTTCTGTATGTCAAAAGTTGCTGTGTGTAATTGCTGTGTGTGTGAAAGCTTCTGTGTAAAAGCTTCTCTGTGCAAAAGCTTGCTGTGTGTCAAAGGTTCCGTGTGTAAAAGCTTCTGTGTGTAAAAGTTTGCTGTGTGTAAAAGCTTCTCTGTGCAAAAGCTTGTGTGTGAAAGGTTCAAAAGCTTGCTGTGTGTAAAAGGTTCTGTGTGTAAAAGCTTCTGTGTGTAAAAGCGTTTGTGTGTAAAAGTTTGCTGTGTGTAAAAGCCCCTCCGTGCNTTGCTGTGTGTAAAAGGTTCTGTGTGTAAAAGCTTCTGTGTGTAAAAGCGTTTGTGTGTAAAAGTTTGCTGTGTGTAAAAGCCCCTCCGTGCCAAAAGCTCCTCTGTGTAAAAGCTNGGATGTCAAAAGCAAAGGGATGTCAGAAGCCAAGGGATGTCGAAAGCAAGGGGGTTCAAGAGCAAAGGGATGTCAGAAGCCAAGGGATGTCAAAAGCAAAGGGATGTTAGAAGCCAAGGGATGTCAGAAGCAAAGGGATGTCAGAAGCCAAGGGATGGCAAGAGCAAGGGAACAAGGGATGGCAAAGGCAAAGGAATGTTAGAAGCCAAGGGATGTCAGAAGCACAGAAGGCTTGCCTGCATCCTATAGGCCTAGGCTCTGTTCAGTTTTATAAGCTCTAGGTGTTTCAATTTTTGAAACTTCCGACCCCGGCTTGCCCGGGAACTACTTGTATATTTTTATGTTATAATTTTTAATGGTTTTTAAAATTATATATTTTACATGATATTCTTTATATATTTGATATTATATTTTGATTTTTTTTTCTAATGTATTTTTTTTATATTTTTGATTTTTTATTTTTATATCTGTGTTTAGATTAGGGCTTGTTCCCTATTTGTCAGGAGGGTTATTAGATTTTAACAGAATTGCGCGGGGGATGGACACCTTCCTCCTCCTCCTCCCGTTTCTTCCTCGGGCATTGCCGGACTTTATTTGCCAGCTTCAGATCGCAGTGGGGACTGCCGGGCTTTATTTGCTAATTCTAGATCCCAGTGGGTATTTCCGGGCTGTAATCGCGAGCTCCAGATTTTAGTGGGCACTGCCGGACTTGAACCGCGAGTTCCAGATGCTAGTGGAAACTGCCGGATTGTAATCGCGAGCTCCAGATCCCAATGGGCATTGCCGGATTTTAGTCGCGACTGCTAGATCCCAGTGGATACTGCCGGACTTTAACCGGCAGATAGAATGCCAGATAGAATGCTAGATAAAAGGCCAGATAAAAATCAGATAAAATACCAGATAGGATGCCAGAAAGAATGCCAGAAAGAATGCCAGATAGAATGCTAGATAAAATATTCGATAGAATACCAAGTAGAATGCCAGATAGAATGTCAAATAAAATATCAGATAGAATTCCAAGTAGAATGCCAAATAGAATGCCAGATAAAATATTTAATAGAATATCAGAAAAATTGATAAATAGAATGCCAGAAAGAATACCAGCTAGAATGCCAGAA
Source organism: Symbiodinium sp. clade C Y103 (assembly GCA_003297045.1). Taxonomy (NCBI): domain Eukaryota; class Dinophyceae; order Suessiales; family Symbiodiniaceae; genus Cladocopium; species Cladocopium sp. clade C. The sequence continues at coordinate 111,034 of BGPT01001000.1, forward strand.
AAAATATCAAATAAAATGCCAAGAGGAAGAGGAGGAAAGGTCAATTTTGATGAAATCTAGAGACCTTCGGTCTCTAGATTTTATTAGAATTTCTCTTTCCTCCTCTTCCCTATTAGAAAGGTTTGCTAAAAAGAATGTTAAAATTTCTATCTAACTATATGTCAAATAAAGTCTTATGGTGGGTGGGGATCATTCGAAGAAAAATAACTATTTTAAATTTTTAATTTTTTCAAAGAATCGATATTGTTTTTATACGAAAGGATTTTTTAATTTAAGGCAGCAAGTGAATATCCCTCCGAATCCGAAATTTATGTTTTTAAATGAAATGTATAATAATATGGATAATAATTTTTATAATAATAATAATAATAATAGTATCAATATTGATTAAAAATAATATCTAAATATTTTATTTGCTTTGCAAATTTGATAAGAAAAAATAATAGTTAAATATTATGATAAAAATAATTTAAGTATTTAATAATTAGAACAAGGGTCGCCTAATAGATATGATATTTTATCTAGTATAATTAAATTTTTAGTTATATAATTCCTAGCTCCTTAGTTATGGTTTTTAGGGGCTATTCCCCATGGCAGGTAAATATTATAATTTACCCCCCCCCCTCGAGATACAAAAATCAAGGGGGGTCCCAGATAAAAATGTAAGTTGGAAGTTGGCAGGTGAATAGTTATAATTAGTGAGTCCCCACCCCCCATTTGTGGAGGGAAGGGTTAGTAAAATCTAAGTAAGAATCAAGGAGGTCCTAAATTAGATTTATGCTTCCCCTCTTCCCCTCCCCCCCCGCCACCCCCCCCTCCCTCCCTTCCAAACAGATTCAGTCAGATAGGCGCTTTGGTTGGTCTCTCATTTCCTATTTGGTTAATATTGGTTATAAATTTCAAGGATTTCTTGACTCTAGAAATGTTTTTTTTGGAGATCTGGACGTCATTTCCTGTTTGATTGAAGCTTCCGCAGATGTCAGCCAGCAGTTTCGGCTTCCGTGCCGAAACACTTGGTAGTTCATCTTGAATATGCTGCTTTGGCAGCTTTGGGACAGACCGATTCGCCGATCCGCCTAACGAGAACCGTACTAATTGTAAGTTGGGGGTGTCCAGATATGAAAAGCCTAGTATTTCACTATATTTGATCATTATGAAATCCTCTGCCCGAATTTTTAATGAGGAAAGGTGCCAAATGCCCCATCACATCCCATCAAATAATATTGCTTCAAAAACCTTCCTCAAATAGTTTCAAAAAGTAAACCATCACAAATATATGGTGCATAGGAACCATATTAATTATAAGTTGGGGGTCCCTAGGTCTGAAAAGCCTAAAATTTCACTATATTTGGTCATTGTGAGATCCTTTACCCAAATTTTTAATGAGGAAAAATGCCGCATGCCCCATCAGATCCTATCAAATAATATTCAATTACAAATTATTTTCAAATAGTTTCACACAGGAAGCCATTACAAATAACATGTGCAAAAGAATCATATTAATTCTAAGTTGGGGGTCCCCAGATCTGAAAAGGCTAGTCTTTCACTATATCCGGCCATTGTGAGAGCCTCTGCCCAATTTTTCGATGAGGAAAAAAAACACATGCCTCATCAGATCCCATTAAATGACATTCTTTTGAAAACCATCCTCAAATAGTTTCAAAGAGTAAGCCATCACAAAGAAATGGTGTATAGGAACCATATTAATTGTAAGTTGGGGGCCCCCAGGTCTGAAAAGTCTAGTCTTTCATTATATGTGGTCACTATGAAACCCTCTAACCGACTTTTAAATGAGGAAAGATGTCACATGCCCCATCAGATCCCATCAAACGACACTGCTTCAAAAACCGAGCCTCAAATAGTTTCAAAAAGTAAACCATCACAAATAAATGGTGCATAGGAACCATATTAATTATAAGTTGGGGGTCCCTGGGTCTGAAAAGCCTTTAGGTCATTGTGAAGCCCTTTACCCAAATTTTGAATGAGGAAAAAATATCATATGCCCCATCAGATCCCATCAAATGTTTTTCTTTCCAAAACCATTTTCAAATAATTTTAAAAAGTAGGCATCACAACGAAACGAGGCCCACGAATCATATTAATCATAAATTGGGGATTCCCAGATGAGAAAAACCTAGTCTTTCACTATATTTGGTCATTGTGAGACCCTCTACCCGAATTTTTAATGAAGAAAGATGCCAAATGCCCCATCAGATCCTATCAAACGACACTGTTTCAAAAATCATTCTCAAATAGTTTCAAAGAGTAAGCCATCACAAACAAATGGTGCAAAGGAACCATATTAATTGAAAGTTGGTGGTCCCCAGGTCTGAAAAGCCTAGTTTTTCACTATATGTGGCCACTATGAAACCCTCTAACCGACTTTTTAATGAGGAAAGATGCCAAATGCCGCATCAGATCCCATCAAATGCCACTGCTTCCAAAAATAATTTTCAAATAATTTCAACAAGTAAATCATCACAAATAGATGGTGTACAGGAACAGTATTAATTGCAAGTTGAGGGTCTCCAGATGGGAAAAATCTAGTATTTCACTATATTTGGTAATTATGAAATCCTCTGCCCGAATTTTTAATGAGGAAAGATGGCAAATGCTTTATCTATCAGATCCCATCAATTTTTTTAAAAAAAATCATTTTAAACAGTTTCAAAAAGTAAACCATCACAAATAAATACAACACAGGAATCATATTAATTGTAAATTGGGGGTCCCCAGGTATGAAAAGCTTAGTATCTCAACATCTTTGGTTATTGTGGGAGCCTCTATTCAATTTTTAAAAAGAAAAATACCAAATATTATATTATAAGATTTCATTATTATTATTCTTCCCAACATACGTCCACAAAATGAAATTTGATATTATTGAGGAGTCTTTCCTGTAGGGTTTTGGGATCTTGTGGAAATGTTGGAGGGCCTTGCAGGAATATTCAATCCCATCAAATGAATTGCATGCTGGAGATGAGCAACCAATGGCGTACAGGAATTATATTAATTATAAGTTGGGGGTCCCCAGGTATGAAAAATTTAGTATCTCAATATCTTTGGTTATTGTGGGACCCCCTACCCAAATTTTTAATAGGGAATATACCAAATAATTCATTATAAGAGTTCGTTATTGTTATTTTTCCCACCATACGCCCAAAAAATGAAATTTGATATTGCTGAAGAATTTTTCCTATGGATTTTTGGAATTTTCCAGCAAAATTTTTGATATCTATATATTTTCAATACCGCACAGCCGTATACCTCAAAAATACAAACTATAATTTCTTACCTTGCCTCAAAAATATAATCTATAATTTTCAAATTTCAATGAAGAATTTCCTAAATGGCGCCTCGAAAAATGTAAATTATATTCATTGAGATAAATCAGAAAATATAAATGATATTTTGAAGGGGATATAAGTCCAAAAATATAGATTATAATTAGGCAACGCCCCCCGATAAGCAGTGGGGATCTTATATGCATTCTTGGATTATTATTGGTCGCGCCGGTATATTTCCAGTGATTTGTGCTTGAAAAAGGCAGAACCATTTTTGGAGTAAATCGAAATATAATAACATATATATTAATCATTATTTTAAATATCTTTACATATAATATATTTATATAATATATATGGAGGGCATGGGAATTAATTATTATCTTTGCTTCAATAATAATGTCGATCGATTTCTTTTTTTCGATTGAAAGCTTTTATTTCCTATATTCCTGTTCCTTCACCCCTTCTATTTATCGGCACCTATTTATAAATAGCGAATATGAAGATTAAATCGTTGCTTTGCTGCCATTAATTTGGGACTGGCAGGTCGCTGAAATTATAGATGGCCCCGCCGGCTATGGTCAGGACTAATTAATTTTTTTGATTTCAATATTTATTTTCCGTTCCAAAATATTTTCAAATAAAATTCAAATATTTACGACTAACCACGCCCCCGAATAATTGTCTCGATGATATTATAAATCGATTCTTGGTTTCCTCTTTCTTGGGGATCCAAACAATATTTTATCCTGTATATAATTTTCCCGGTGCCCGCATCGGGAATATAATCGCGATATGGGTATATCTCAAATATCTACGGAAAATATTTCATTCGATACTCGAATTTCTATAAATGGGCCCGTGCATTTAAGCAAGGAGCTTTCCCAACCTTCAATATATTCCCTAATTCAGTTCAAATACGGATATTATCAAGAGATAAGATTTTCCAAGTCAGGAAGCCATTCCTGCCACACGATTTGCACGTTCTCACCACTTATTTCACTATCTTGGAAGACCCGCTTCCCAAATTTTTATTGAAAAAATATGCCAAATGCTATATCATAAAATTCCATCATTGTTATTTTTTCCAATATATATCCCCAAAATGAAATTTGGCATTACTGAGGAGTTTTTCCTGTAGGGTTTTGGGATCTTGCAGAAATGTTGGAGGGCCTTGCCGGAATATCCAATCCCATCAAATGAACCGCATGCTGGAAATTATCAACCAATGGCGCACAGGAACTATATTAATTATAAATTGGGGGTCCCCAGGTATGAAAAGCTTTGTATCTCAACATCTTTGGTTACTATGGGACCCCTACCCAAATTTTTAATACGGAATACATCAAATAATTCATTATAAGAATTCATTATTGTTATTCTTCCCAGCATACGCCCACAAAATGAAATTTGATATTGCTGAGGAATTTTTCCTATGGAATTTTAAGATTTTCCAACAATATTTTTGATATCTGCATAATTTCAATTTCGCACAACCGCACACTTCAAAAATACAAACTATAATTTCGTACCTTGCCTCATAAATATAATTTATAATTTTCAAATTTCAATGAAGAATTTCCTAAATGGTGCCTCAAAAAATGTAAATTATATTTATCGAGATAAATCAGACAAGATAAATTATATTTTGGAAGGGGTATAAGCCCAAAAAAAAATATATAATTAATTATCGCCCCCCGATAAGCAGCGGGGATGTTATATTATATGCATTCTTGGACTATTATTGGTTACGCCGATTTATTCCCAATGATTTGTGCTTGAAAAAGGCAAAACCAGATTGGAATAAATCGAAGTATAATAATATATATATATATATATTTATTTATTAAATATTATTATGGATATCTATATATAATATATATATATATATATCGAGAGCATAGGAATTACTTATTGTTTTTGCTTTAATAATAACGTCGATCGATTTCATTTTTTTCCGATTAAAATTTTTAATTTCCTATGTTCCTGTTCCTTCACCCCCTCTATTTATCGGCACCTATTTATAAATAGCGAATATGAACATTAAATCGTTGCTTTGCTGTAATTTATTTGGGACTGGAAGGCCTAATCCATTCTGGCTTATATTTATTATTTAAAATATTTTTTTCGATCTACCGCATCATGCCGCAATATCAAAAGAATTATAATCGGGAGGATCCACTCCAGATCTGACAGGTCGATGAAATTATAGATGGCCCCGCCGGCTGTGGTCCTAACTAATCAGTTTTTTTGGTTTCAATATTTATTTTCCGTTCCAAAATATTTTCAAATGATATTGAAATATTTACAACTAACCACGCCCTCGAATGATTGTCTCGATGATATAAAAAATCGATTCTGCATTTCCTCCTTCTTGGGGATCCAAACATAATTTTCCCGGTGCCCGCATCGGGAATATAATCGCGATATGGGTATATCTCAAATATCTACGGAAAATATTTCATTCGATACTCGAATTTCTATAAACGGGGTCGTGTATTTAAGCAAGGAGCTTACCCAACCTTCAATATGCTCCCTGCTTCAATTCAAATACGGATATTATCAAGAGATAAGATTTTCCAAGTCAGGAAGCCACTCCTGCCACATGATTTGCACGTTCTCATCACTTTACACAGCAGTGACAATGCGATTCGCAAAAAAACACGCAACACGACACGTCTAAAGTACTGCGCCTGCCACGAAAAATGACAATTGAGGTCTCCAAAATATTGCACCTGCCACGAAAATGAAACGCATCTTTTCAAAACGACGCGAAGTGTTACGCCTCCCACACGGAACGACTTTCGTCACGTCATGGAACACGTGGGAATGTTTCAAAGCGCCACGCCTGCCGCACGAAACGATGGTTCGACATGTGTGAAACGTCTAAAAATAGCACCTCTGTAGCTTCCCCCACAGACACGGCGTTCCGGGGCTCACCAACACCGTGGGACGGTATGGGACGGCATGGGACAGCAAAGCCACATGATACGAACACAGGTCCAACGAACACAGGTCCAACCCGCAGACCCACGGTGAAACGAGAACCCTTTGCTGTGCTTTCGGGCAAAAGAGTATCAGGACCTATTGGGACATGAGTGAAATGGGAATTAACCGCGTTCGAATGTAAAATCAATAAGTAGCAGGAAATTTGGATGCAGACATTGCGGCTTCATATTCCGACACCAAATGAAGCAGTCCGGAATGGAGATTTAGCAATTGACGGAAATGCTTAAGCATTGCAATTTTCGTACTGGATCCAAAGCTTCACCCACTTTCTGACAGGTGCTGTCGAAACGTCGTTGTCTGTAGGAAGCTGCACAAATGATGATGTTGCAGACTCTCGAAACGTTGTTGTCTATGGAGAAGCAACTAGTTGGAACCAACTCTCCAACTAGAAACGGGTGCAGATACGATTGCAGTGCCTGGCGGACCAACCATCTACGGAGACATACTGTAGCCTACCAGGCATGTGCAGTTCACATTTCTAAATCCGAGGAGCTGCTCCAAACTACCATTGCTGCCCAGCAGTGCCAGGACCTTGTTGGGATGTGCTGTACAAGAAACGATGCCAGGACAGCAAATATGCAGGTGGGCAGGAAGGGTCTCTGTCGGGATGCGCAGGTCTAGGTCGATCGCAGAGGGGACTAGGGAGCAAGCACAGGTGCCGCAACAGGGACAATCTGACTCTTGGAGTTTTTGGTTAATAGCAAGGACCTCTGCAACTAGTTTGTAACTAGTTTCAACTAATTCTCCAACTAGTTGCAAAAAAGTTGTAATTAGTTGCCGACTAGTTACAGAGTTAGTTCCTACTCAAACTATTTGAACTAATTGCTAATAGTCAGTTGTAACTAGTTGTAACTATTGCTCAACTAGTTACAACTAGTTTAACTAGAACTCTAACTAAGGCATTTTGTATTACTTGCTGGCGTCTCAGATCAGTACTTGTTCACTGTGAAGCGCGCTGCACCGCTGAGCCATGAGAGTGCAGAACACGCTGAGCGCGCTGTGAGGCTGTCAAGGAAGGTGCCAAAACTGTGAAACTTTGGTCTTGCTCTGCTGTGCGAGCCGTTCACACTGCAGATGCTGCTCAATTATGCCTGCTTTGCACACAACAATTTTGCTGCCGTGCAAGATTCCAAGCGTAGTCCGCGTGAGATTGCTCTTGGAGAGAAATGCAAACGGATGCATTTTCACTGTTTGGCTCGAAGGTTTTGGCTGAGGTTCCAGATTCACTGCGTGACTCAATTCAAGTTTGGCACGTTTTTTTTGAAAATGTTTCAGAGCGTCGGATGTGATGACGTTGACCAAAGCTCCACTGTCCAAAAGCCAAAAGACACTATCAACCCCTGCGCGATTCACAGACAGAAAAACTGACAACATGTCGGTTTCATCTGCGTCATGTATCTCGTGAACTCACCGATTCTTCGCAGCCGGTTTCCTCTGCATTTCGCAAATTCACCGATCCTTCGCGGTCGGTTTTTTCTCATTGGATACACCTCTGCCGCAACGGTTCACTGTGGAACTTAACTACAGCTTTCCTACTGGGGAGGCCCCCCTTGTAGGGTCCGGTTTTTGAAGGGATTTGCAAGGCTGAGAATGAAGTTGTGGAAGAACCTTGGCGTACCTTTGCAAGTTGA
>BGPT01001000.1:134133-174420 GCA_003297045.1 Symbiodinium sp. clade C Y103
TGATGGTTTCCAGACTGGTTCTACTTTTTGGTGGACCAATAGTCACTCTGAGATTAGCCAGAATTTAGAATAGATCCGGCATTGCAGCTCTTTATTCCAGACAAGTTGCGAAACTTCAGTCTTGAGCTGGACCAAACATTGACAAGAATCACGTTGTTTCAGTGCCACTTTGCAAATGTGCATTTGAACAAACCCAATCCACACAAGCTACATCATTCAGCCTTGCAATGGACTGGATTGTGATTGTCTTTTCGCGTAGGTATTGACTCAGTTGACTCAGTTCACCCCCCTCAACTGTATGACTTATCTCAACTTTGCTTTTGGACACCATTTGGATCTATTTTGCTTGAAGCGCCTCGTTTTCACTGCGCGCTCAGGTCACGTGATGACGGACATCACAGGAAAATTCACGCTCACATACGATGCATCAGTTTATACACAGGGCACAGCAGCTGAGATCGCCGACTTGCAGGAGCGAGATCTGACTGCCCAGTGATGTCGATGCAGTCCCAGATGCCCACAATGGCCAATGATGTTCCGAAAAGACGACGTGTCATGACGTGTCATTTCCAGAGGAAACAGGGGTCGTTTCTAAGGTTTTTTTTTCTGGGAGACGCGATTCTTGGGAACTCAATCCTGAATTCGGAACAAGAACAGTTGAACAGTTCTGAGCATTTGAAGGACAAGTCGAAGAAGGCTTTCGAGCAATCTCTTGCCGCCCTTCTAGGACTACGTGACTGCGTGGGCATGGACATGGCTTAGCTGTCACACACACACAAGATGCAACCCCCTCCCCTAACCCCCGTCCCTATACAGGATATGTAACCTGAAAATAAGGCCCAATTAAAAAGAAATGAGACCGTCCTTATTGAAGCCAGTATGAGGTCTTATTTCTGATTTGGAAATGACCATTGCAAAGTATTTGTTCACTGAACTCACCAAGGACTGCAATCTTTGAACAAGCATGGGTTTGGAACAAGTTTTACACCGATTTTTGAGGCCCCATTTGACTCCAATCCCACAATTGAAGACAGAACTAAAGTCAACATAAGGTCAACTTTAAGTTTGAATTCGGAGAAGAACCCACTTTTGCATCCAAAAACTGCCATTTTGGTATATACTTAACCTCGCAATGAGGTAGACATATGGCTTGATAATTGACGAATGCACAATTACACAAATTGCATAATATGGTCAGAATGCACTTGTTGTACTTGTCAAAAAATAGCATCGAAATAATGCCAAATTAAGGATGCAAGGATTGAAACCACTGGTGATGACTAAATTGTCATGATTCTTAGTCTATACATGTTCTTGTCCCCGATGAAGCAAATGAGCTCTGTAGGGGAATTGAGGGGGGATTGGGATCTCATTTGTGACCGTTCTGATCCGCACTCTCCAAGGTTCAGATGTGAAACCGTGTCACAGTGTCTCACAATGTGTCAGGCGGTCGATGTGTCAGGACATGGCATGGTTTGTCACAATGTGTCAGGGTGATTTGAAATGTGTCACGACGTGTCACGACGTGTCACGACGTGTCACGCTGTGTCAGGCTGTGTCACAATGTGAAATGCAAGTTACAGTACAGAATTGACTTCAGATGCGAGGACATGGTGTCAAAGGTGAGGAGATCACAATGGTCTGGAAACCAGTTGCGGCATTGATTCAATCGAAAGCACGACGTCAACAGAGTGAGGTGATTTGCTTGTTTACGTTCCTTTGCGCATGGAACTGGTCCAGAGGGCGAGGAACTTCCACCAAACTGCTGTGTGTTTACGTACTGTTCATATCACCAACCTTTCATTGAACTTGTTGAAACAATGGCTTCAGCTCCACAGAATGAGTTTTGGCGGAGTGGCAACGGATAGAACAAAATTGTGGTTGTTGGGTCTTGAGACCAGGGCAGGGGAAGTGTTGTTTGGAGAAAATCCAGTTGCTCCGAGTTGCTGAACTCAAATCGAGAATGTTGCGGACAATGATGGCTCGTTGATGTCGCGGCATAGCGATTTGTTCGCATGTTGCTTGAGAGCCGAATTAATTTAGCCTCAGCCATTCTTTTCCATGCAGATAAGTTTATGGCTATGTGGCTACGTATGGCTTTCCTATGTTTTCCTAGTCCTTTCTCTAGTCATTCATGCTTTGCATGACCTTGTGATAGCACTCCTCATTTCTATTTCTGAGGTTCCCGGTGCCATCGTCATTGACATTTGCAGGCTCTCATTTCCAAGACACTCAGTCAGAAGTATTGGCCTAGCGCTTATTTGCTGCATCTTTGCATACTCTAATTGTATCTGATTGTGAAATATTGTGAAATAATTATTGTGAAAGGGTTTGTGTTGTCGACCGTGTTTCACCTTCGCCAGTGACCGACTGGATCCGTTACAGTCATGTCAATGAGGATGTAGCCACCATGGTAAAGGTTGTGGAAGCTACTTGACAGCAAACTGAAGTGTCCTGAATCCTCCTGCGAATCCTGCAACTCTGAAGCTAGCGACAGTCAGTGACTGCTAGTGACTGCTGGTGAATGCCAGTGACTGTTCGTGACTGCTAGTGGCTGCTGGTGACTGCTAGTGCCCGGTGGTGACTTGGCAGTGCCTGCTAGCTGTGCTCGGCTGTGCTCGGCTGTGCTTGTGTTTGGTGCAAGCGGTACAGCTGCAAGTCCAAGGAGATTCAGCCGGATGTTCTTTCTGCATCATTCAAGACTTCCTTGTCGGAATTTGGAGTGCCTCTGCGTCATCTCTGTGTCATAGGGATTCACAGCTTTGAGTTTTCAAGCCTTTCCTTCGGGACCTTTGTCTTTTTGAGGCACTGTCATGGCAATGTAAGATTCTTGGAAAGGCCATCGCCACGGTTTTTCCAATGCATAGCCCCACCCGACCGACCGGGAAAAATATCCCTGTCCTTCCTGCACAGGTGCCGGACACGGTGGAGGTCATTTCTCTCGTCACGGTGGAGGACATTCAATCTCCAAGTTCTTCGACTACNGAAAAATATCCCTGTCCTTCCTGCACAGGTGCCGGACACGGTGGAGGTCATTTCTCTCGTCACGGTGGAGGACATTCAATCTCCAAGTTCTTCGACTACGAGTCCTCATCCTCCGAGTCCTTCAACCACCGCCAGCCCCTGTGGTGGAGGTGGCTCGGTACACGACTTTTGAAGTTGTTGTTTGGGGCGAACTGTGGATCCAGTTGAGGTTTTCTTTGCAAGAAAAGCCGGGTCCCAGAAATGGGAAGAGCATGCGACTGCAAGCTAACATGCACAAAGGATTGAAACTGTTTGCCCTTAAACTTTGACAACCGCTTGATAGTTTTGGGCAGGTTCAAGTTCAGGCCTTGCTTCCCGAAAGTTGGCTTCCTTGACTATTGGCTGGTTCAACTGTTTTTTTTAGCAGACAACTCAAGTTTCATTTCATTTCATTTGCTTCTGTCACTTCTGTTCAGTAATTTCTTTTTCAAACCAGATGCAAGAACATGCAAGACATGTTGCACACCACTTTTTTCAACGACGAGGCCCAGATTTCTACTTTTTTGGGGATGTCTTGAATTGGGCAAAGAGATCAACGCTCGGATTGTTTGACGATTTGGGTGGTGTCCGTGTTGGTCCATGAGCTTTCAGCCTGAGGAACGTCCCCTGCAAGCACCATTGAGGGAAGCTTCCTTCTCAGCCACTTGGACAAAGATGTGCCAAAGAGTGGCTGAGTGACGCAAAATGCAGAGCGTCACAGACATTCGCAGACTACTCAGTGACTACTCTGTGTGCTGAGTGACTGAAGTGCAGCCGCTGCTCTTGGGGCGTCACTGACATCTTTTCTCTCCTCTTCTCCTCTCAGCTCACTAGCTTCATCTCGGCAGAGAGATCAGACCAACGTCGTATTTCTTTCTTGTCGGTGAGACGTCCAAAGACATCCAAACACGTCCAAGCATGTGCTTAATTATACGTAGCCTACGTGTTAGAGAGTTGCCAGAATTGTCAAGCATTGTTCTTGATGAGACAACTCACGGCCACTGTGTTGCTGAACATGGCACCCTGTGGCACTCAGGCTATGTGATGACTGTGATGACTGTGATGACTGTTATGACTGTGATGGGTTGCCCAACAGTTGCCCAACAGTTGGCCCATGTTTTTGTTTCAAGGCTATGACCTTGTCAATTTGAATGCGACCGCGGAGGAACTGGAGCAGCTAAAGGTGGAGTGGCCACGCCATAAGTGGCCATGCCGGGCCATGTCGGGCCATGCCGGGCCATGCCGCTGATGGGATACAATGATTTATGCAATGTAATGACTATGGTACTTACATGTACTTACTATGTTAGGTAATATATGTGAGTTTGTTGCAATTTGTTAACCTTTCCAAAAGAGACGACAATTGATAGACATTGATAGCATGGCTACAGCACGTGAAGTGCAGATTTCATCCGCTGGAGAGGGGCATGGAGGGGCATGGAGGGGGAACAACACAGACAACGTGTTCTTTTTTGCATTCAATTTGCAGCATTTTGGAGCTACGATGTGCAATTTGCTTACTGTTGAAAAATCTTTCAAGTGTGGTTTCGGGCTTATTCAGGGTTTTTTTTGGGTTGGTTTAGGATTTATTAGTTTAGGGTTTACTTATTATTTTTTTTTGCAAGGTTGTGATTATATTAGGTTTTTGAAGTATATTCATTTAGGTTTGGTTGAGGGCCGGGTTTGTCAAGGTTTGTTTAGGGTTGGTTTTTGGGGTTTTAGGGTTGGTCTAGGGTTTATTTGGAGTTGGCTTAGGGTTTCTTGAGGGTTTGTTTAAGTTTAGTTATACAGTGGTTGCCTTAAAGTTGGCTTATGATTTGTTTGGGGTTGGTTTAGGGTTGATTTGGGGCTGGTTTAGGGTTTATTTAGGGTTGGTTTAGGGTTTATTTAGGGTCGGGTTAGAGTTTGTTTACGGTTGGCTTGGGGGTCGTTTGGAGTTGGTTTGGGATTTACTTATAACTTATATTATTTGCTACAAGGTTTGTTTTTTTTGGTCGTTTTAGCTTTGATTGATTCACTGTTTCCAGAGTTGTTTTAAAGATTTAGTAACTATGCCTGTGACTGTGGTTGAGTCTGGTTGAGGCTACGTTTGGGGTTGCAGTTGTGATTGTTGCATGTCGTTGCTGCGGTTCAGGCCCAAGGAGACAAAACCTAATTTACTGGGCTTTGGCTGTTGGTTGTTGCAGGTGCAGTGTGTGGAGTGCAGATTTCGTGGCTCTGGACGGGACGTGTTATGCTAGGGCAGCTAGGGCAGGGTGAGGTAGAAGACTTAGAAGACAGTATAAGGAGTTTATAAGACTTATTAGAGTGTATGATGCGTATGAGGTAGGTCATGATGCAAGGGCTGGGGGCGGAGCTGGCACACCCCCCCCCTTGAGCTTGGATGTGTGATGCTGGGGTTGGTGGTCAGCAGGGCGGGATGTGGTGAGGAGCTGGGGGTGCGTGAGGGATGATGGTGCAGCCTCCCCGGCTTGGATGCACAGGGACCCAAAATGGCGAACACTCAGATAATTCAAAGGTCATTGGAACCACTTTTGTAAACGTATTTTGTAAAGTTTATTTTTGTTCGACTTTGCAAGTTGTCCCACCTTCTAAACTGGAATGTGCTTTGACTTGACACATTTTGGCACTGGAATGAGGGCTCCACAAGAACAGAATTTGCGTAGAGGTAGAAGTAGGTTCATGTTGCAGTCCTTTAGATTTCCTCACCTTGCCTTTAGGCGTTTTCTGTCTCTGCCCTCATGAGATAAACTAACTTTGCTTTCCGACTCTTTTGTGGTGCTTTGTCTATTCTTTGCATGCCCAGGTCTCAGCATTTTTCACCTTCATTATGTTTCCCTCATGGCCGCACAGGTCCCCAACCTCAATTTAATTCGATAGTTTGAGCTTGAACCATCAGCACAAAAGGACAGATCCACAGTCGAAAGGCTTGATTGTTTTTTTTTTTTTATGGATACCATGTCGTTATTTCTTCATTGCTTCGATCTGATTTGACAGTGTGTCTTTTTGTTTCTGCAAGGATTTGCAAAGACCTTGCAAAGTGCGCGAGACTTCGTTGTTTAGGAAACCTTTAAGTCTTTCAGATAAATTTTTCAGAAGTCTTCCAGCCCTTGTAGGCCACCGGAACCGCAGCCATTCAGAACGGCCTCGCCCTGCTCATTGGCCATTCAGTGATGGGACAGGCCTCCCTGCATCGCTGCGAACTGCCGTTGAACATACACAGTGACACGGTGTACATCATGGAACCAACATGGAAGCAACATGAAGCAACACTGTGTATGATGATGTATGATGTACATTGATGTACACGGATGCATATCATCGATCATCACACTCTGGTCGCTATCATGCACTCCCTGTGCTGATGGTAGCGACCTGAGATCTCGAGAATCTCGAGAATCTTGAGAATCTCGAGACTCCGAGATCTGAAAAAGTTCTAAAAGTCTAGAGACGCTCGTCACTCGATGGTCTCGTCGAATTCGCCGCCAGGAGATCCAAGTGCATTACAGGCCTGTGGAGACACAGGCAGCTTTCCTGCAGCCGCTTGGCCGAAATTTGGAGTCGAAAGAGTTGGCCGAAAGTTGGACGGAGTGGTGAGAGCTGAGAGTCGAAAGAAGCGAGAGGAATTTTGGAGCTCCGGTCATCTCTGGTCTCTCAGTAGCTTTCACTCGTTTCACTCCTTCGAGTCAACGGTTGCATTTTGATGTCATTCCTAAATTTCAGCCTAAATATTTTTGTGGTTGTCTCTGTTGCAGAGTAGTGCTTCTGCGCCTCTGTTGCTTTCTATTTCGAATCTTTGGCAACTTGAGCTGATGCATCAGTTTCTGTTTCTCATGTTTCTAAGGCGATTCGGTTTGGATCGAAACTGTAGAAATCTCTGACAGCTTGGTACATTTTGGGCTATGGAAATCTCTTTGCAGTTTTTCCATGTTTTTCCCTTCGAAACACTTTGTTGATGTGTGGCCATTCGTATGGTACTGTAGTTACTGTAGGTGCATTTCATCCTCCTTGTACATTCTTGTACCCACCTCAACATTTTCAAGCACGCTGTGGAATCAGGACGAAGCATTCGAAGCAATCGCCACAATCGAACCTTTCGATTGCAGTGAAAATCGTTTTCACCTTCCCTTGTCCACAGGACAGGGACGAAACTTGGACGATCAGGGGACGATCAGGGACAGCACACAGCTACAGCTTCACAGCTCAACCGCTTTCTTTCTCTTCGTAGCAGCATTGACGCCGCAAGACTTTGCCGACTTTGCATTGTCTTAGTCATCTGATGTCATCTCGTCATCTTCGCCATCTCTTAATCTCAGTATATCTTGAGTTTATGATAAACTTATGTTCTGTTTTATGGACAAACCTTAAAACAGAACCAAGAGATGCTTCAGCTCAGTTGAACCACTTCAGCCCTTGTCCCCTGACCGCTGTAACTGTGGTGACTGCTTGGTGACTGCTTGGTGACTGCTTGGTGACTGCTTGGTGACTGCTTGGTGACTGCTTGGTGACTGCTGTGACCGTCGTGACGGTGCCAGAGAAACCTGAGATGCTCAAAGAATCTGCAAAGCCCACGCTCAAAGCCCACGGTGCCACAGGACATCACACCGGAGTTGCTCTCCCAGGCTGTCGCCCAGATCACAGAGGTGTGGAAGCCGACGATGAGTTTCTTAGTCTTAGTCATTCCCTTTTCAGATTCATTTCAGATGGAACAGTTCGGAACATTGTGTGAATTTCTCCTGTCCAAAAGTTTTCTTTCGATGTCCCTCATTTCGGCAGAGTTGTCGCACTCCAGCAGCTTTTTTTTTGTTGCAACTCCTCCCGCCTCATTTTGACCTTCCATGATTTCCATCACTTTAATTTGGATTTTGCTCAGACAGCTTCCTGTTTCAGTTTAGGGAAATGGCGTACCAGTGATGATTAGCGAAGTGCTTCTGCTGCAGTCCTGGCAGTCCTGCTGTATTCTTCATGACTTCATGTATCCGTTTGATTTGATCGACCACGAATTGCCCAAACTTGTTTGAGTCTACGGGACCCGTCAGCACGTTTTGGAGTTTCTGTATTCCTCCCTTCTTGCGTTACTGTTACACGATGTTACGTATTTCCTGTGACATCCCAACAAGAAAGGCTCAATTGACGACAGCCATGGACGATGCATCTTGGTTGAACGTTGAAAACATGTTGTCTACTTATGTCTACTTTGTCTGCCCGACGTCCACATGAGCTCGCACAATGTTGACGACTTGTGTTTTCTTTTCCATCGCTGTATCTAGTATCACGGGCATCGTAGCTTACTCTCCAGCTTTGTGTCAGGATCCAGATTTTCTTTGGATTTTGCCTGGATCCTGTTTTCCAAATTGTTTGCTATGCTTTTGAGGCTTACAGAGTGTCTCTCTTGAACTGTAAACGCCTGAATTTTTTCGTCGCACATCGAGGTTTTTATCACTGCAGGGATTGATGCAAACGTCTTGAACCTGAAAGTCAGTGCCTTGCCGAGGGCTCCCGAGGGCTCCTGGAGGGCTCCTGGAGGGAGGGAGTGCAGACAGTGACAAAATGTGACAGTCACGTGAGCTCAACGAGAGTTCACATGATCTATCTTTGGGCATCGTTGTTCTGAAATTTGTTAGAATTCTGAGGCGAAGCAACTGGGGAGGTGACTCAAAGGATGCGCATGTCATGTGGCACACTACACGATGGTGAAGTCTTTGCACTACCAATTGTGACAACAAATGCGGCTCACACGCAACTAAGGCATCATCACCTCCACATGGTTCTATGGAACTCCTACGACGACCACGACAACCACGACTACGAGCACAACAACTACCATGCCATTTACAATAGAAGATGTCCATCCATGTCGCTAGGCCGAAACAGTTGCGATGACTGAAGAGGTTGGAGATATGGCTTTGCTATATAGGACAAGTATTTGACAAATATTGGACAAATGAAGATTAAGCGGATTTAAGCGATGAAGCCAACGGTGGAGGGCAACTTGAGAGGATAGCCGCGCCAGTTCTTCGTGTGAGAACAACTGCTTGAGATGCTGCAGCAGAAGGTGACCGTAAGGTGACCTCAGAATAATTTCCACAGGGACCCATGACAATGAGACGCACCGTGACATGACAAATGGAACTTAGCACAAACTGAAAACTGAGGGGCCGAAGAACAAAAAACGGAGGGGCCCAAAACTGCTTGGAGATGTGCTTATGTGTGTGAATTCTCAGATGTGCCGAAGGAGGTCGCAGAAATTGGGACTTAGCCAGACCCAGACCCACAATCACATTTTGGAGCTCACATTTGGATCATTTTGGATCAGATTTGAGACAGATCCATGTAATGTGGACATGCTGGCGACGGCTGTGTTGGCTGGACCTGTGCGCAGTTTGAAGTTTGGCATTTCAGCCCCGTGTTTTGATTTGGACAGTCACAAGGTGCGAGCTTTGACGATTTCATGCCCCAGGCCAAGATGTCTGAAGCTCCGCTGCAATTCGCAGAGAGGTACAAGGAACCCCTCAGAACCTCTCACAGGACAAGTTTTGCCATAAGAGTGCCATAGTGTGGCCTCTCTATATGCCTTGTGATGAGCTTGGAATTAGCTGGATATGCTTGGATCACAATAAACAAAAGGAACCTGCCAACATAGGAATGTTTGACCTGTGTTTAGGTTGAAAGTTTGCGAGAGTTGTGAACTTAAGTGATACCACGCTCCCATCTTGTACCATGTGACTTTCTGCTTTGCTTGCTTGCTTTTGATTTCGTAAGGAATATGGCTGGTGCGAATATGATGCAGGCACAGCCAATGTGTCAGAGATGGCATGCCTTGACGCTGGATGCGCCCTGCTGGGAACTAGTATTTTTCAGCTTTCTCTAGAGTCTACTGAGTCTACTGGTTTTCATTTTGATTGCTTTCTGTGAGAGACGCATCCGGTGAGAAATGTCCTCTTCGATTTGTATTTCTTTCTCCCATTTTCCCATTTTCTTCCGGCTTTTCTTCCAGTCTCTCCGAGTCTCTCAGTTAAAGTGAGGTCAGAGCTATGACGCTGGGGAGGGTCCGCCGTACTGCTACTGCGACACAGAGGCTGGAAGACCGACGGTGCGTTTCCAAACTGCGACACCTCATGACGTTTCCAAACTTCGAAGTTCTTTGAGCGGTGGGTTGTTTGAGGGCTGCACCACACTGGC
The DNA here is from genome assembly GCA_003297045.1 of Symbiodinium sp. clade C Y103. Lineage (NCBI taxonomy): Eukaryota > Dinophyceae > Suessiales > Symbiodiniaceae > Cladocopium > Cladocopium sp. clade C. The sequence goes on from BGPT01001000.1 coordinate 144,319, forward strand.
TTGAAAAAGTTTTAGAAACCTAGCATAGCAGCGCATTGCAAGATTTCCACAAACCGCTTTTGTCAAAGATAGGACAAATATTATTCGATACGATTCGATATAATTATTCGTATTTATTCAGTCTTCGTTGATCGCAACAGCTCCCCCGATGGAGTTGGTTGTGCTCACATGTATTGATTGTATTGCGGGCGGAGGCTGGGTTGGAACCATGAAATGTCAGGATTCAATGCCCCCCTTGGATCCCTTTGGCCCATTACACTGGACCCCTTGTTTTTGTTTTGGTGTAGATGTTTGGAAGCGCGAGGTACAGACAGGCACAGAGCACAGTTTTGCGCTGTCAATGCTTGAGAGTAGATAGACAGTAGATAAGGATCAGCAGATTGGCTTTACGAATCGGCCCAAAAGCGAATCGCGCTTGAAGAAGAATATCCTTTGGCTGTTCCTAGCAGGACACGCGTGCCTCTCTTTAAGTAGCAGCGGAGAAGTGCTCCTGGCAGTGTAGAGTATGTGATGATCCCAGCGATGTTTGGGTGGGACACACGGAGCTCGAGCCGGAGAAACTTGGTCGCCGGGGAAAAGGTTGGAAGGCGATGCAGAAGTGCAGACAATAGCTGGACTAGAACTTGCTGAGGAGCGATATATAGCGATCAAGCAGGTGTGTAATGGTGTGCATTATTTCAAGCCCTTTCAAGACCTCACTTTGTGAAGGGCGCGCTGGAGCACGCCCAGTTCAAGCGAACACAACAGCATACGCATCAGCAGCCATCATGGGAATCGGATGAAACGATTTTGTCACCACAGGAACACGATGAAACTGCAGCGGCATCGTGGAACATATGGAATGACATCGAAAACTGCGCCAAAAAACCGTTTCGCTTACCTCGTGGGAAAAACGTTAGTGGTACAAAAATGGAAAGACTATTAACAATTTGTCGCAAACCCTCGTGGCCTCATTTTGATTTTTTTCATTGTGGAAACACAGAAAAAAGTCAAAAATACCCCACCAGAAATTACTGGCTTGGTTTGAACATTGCACTGAATTGTCCGCAGCTGAGTTTGTTCCATAGCATATATTGAAGAATTTGGCACCCTTCACCCGAACTGTCCTGTGACATCTCTTGTTTGCAAAGAAAAGAATAACATCATATAACATCTTGCAAAATTCGAAATTACCCAGTAAAGCCCGCTGTATTTCGAATGACCCAAGAAACAGGGGCAACGACGCTGCCAGGTCAAGTGCGCAACATTAGGCTTGACGTGGATGTACCACACTTGCGAACGTGAGATGTCTGCGTGACTCGGTGGAAACTTACCGAAACGAGCGAAATGAACGAAGTCAGCAAAGGGAAAGAAGTTGGTCAAACAAATTCAATCAAATTCAAAAAAAATCGCCAGATGAAGTCCTCATGGAGTCCACAAGATTGTATCTATGTTTGCATTGATGGGTGACTTAGCATATATGTATCCAATTGGACAAATGTATCGAAGCATGTCATGTGCAGAATCTTGCAAATCATGTATTGTCATACCAGAGATTTGAGATAGTCCCATGGAAAATTGGATCTGATCTGGTCCAAGAGGCTGCCTAGCCGCATCGAATCTGGCACACTAGCGACGTTAAGCACAACGATATACGGAGTTCAGCATGTCACTTCTTTGCTGCCTTTCACCCATGTGCATGTCTTTCTTCACATCTCTTTTTCTGTAACATCTTCCTGTAGCCGTCCATACAAGCTCGAAGTGAGACCGCTAATCTCTTGTAGTCTTGACTGTATGGATGCTGCTGCCTGCATGGAGTGGGTCGTGAACCTTCACCTGAGTGTCATGTTCGGACCTTGCAAAAGGAAACCGCGGAACAAAAGCACGTTAAGTTCTGCTAAAAGATGTGCGGACTCAATGGGTTATGAGTTATAAGATTTTCCGACGTTGAATGATCCTGAGATGTCCACAGTGCATCTGTTCAACGGAATCAACAACCCATCCTGGCCCATCTGAACTCTCCCCAGCTCTCTCCAAGATCTCTCCAAGCTCTCTTCGAGCTCTCTCCGAGCTCTCTCCGAGCTCTCCCGAGGTACATGCACGGGGAATATCCGGCCTTGATTGAGAGTGCTCGCAATCAGGGCACTTGCTCCGGTTTAGAGACCACCTGGCACCAGATCTGATCTTAGTTGTCCCATGTTGTCCCATCGAACCAAACCATCAGGTCTTGCATCATCGAAACATGTCCTTGGGCCTTCTACAGCCTACACTATTCCATGAGATGTGTATTTTTGATTATTTTTGTGTGCACGTTGGAAGTGATATGGTCACACCGACGTGGTTTGAAGGGCACACTTTGTAGACTTGCACATAGAAGGGCACACATCATGATGCTTGATATTGTATCTGGTGGGTTCAGCACTTTGGAACCCATTTTGAAAGGTTGTTGCACAGTTTGCTGGCAGAATTGCGCGCACGTCTCAAGGAACATCGAACAGGTTCTGGAATGGCCAGCCCGGATGTGCTGCAAATCTTGGCCCAAAAAGCTGCTTCGGCTGCAGCTTTGTCAATGTCAACACGCATTTGTTTGTCAGTCAACACATTTGTGAAAGAGTTTGTCAAAGATTTTAGCAATATTGTTCTGTAGGACTTTGGAAGTCAAACTTGGGGCAGAAAAACAACTCTGATTATTCTGCCTGGCGTTTCACGTGTGTTTCTCTGTTTTGGAATTTTGTTTTCGTTTGTGAGCCTTTGCACTGTTCAGATTGTGACTGTAGTGGCACCGCTTGTAGTGCCTATTGGACGATTCGAAGAGGAATGCTTATAGGACAAGGAGGAAAGGCGTACATGACGAGCACTGGTGTTTTCCCTCATGTTGGTTCGATTGGTGTGTCTCTGATAGTTTGTGTCTGATATTTGACTGATGGGCCAGGCGGATGTGTAAGGCCATGTACATAGAACATATAAGGAGAGCGCGCCTAGCACGTATGGCATGCGACGCGGGGAATGCATCCATATAGAGGGGTCTGGAACATGTGGGTCCAGGTCGTGCATAGGTGTTCAACATAGAAAAATCAAGACATTCAGAACAAAGTTTTGATGTTGCACGGTGCAGGATGCTTTGGTCCCCATGATGAGTCACGGAGTCATCGTTTCAATTGTTGACTGAAAGTTCCTCCTCCGGAGCCTCTGGAGACAACTTCTCAGACACAACTTCTGCCTCCGTAGGTTGTGTGACGTCAACGCAGAGCTTGTGACGCCGTGCAAGGAAGCTTTGCCGAGTTGCAACTTGCACCTTGAACACACTGAGACGATTCCATTTCTTTCTGCAAGACACAATGTATCAACTTTGACTGTCCGGAGAGATTGCAATGACTCCAAGGCTCTACTTGTCCTTGTAGGTTGTGTTTTCTTTATGCTGTGATATATGGTGAAGAAACTTGTGGGTCTCAAAACCAACATATTTGCAGTCTTGGTAGTTTCTGTTCTTCGGCTGGTGGACTTGTCCGCTATCTCTTTTTGGTGTCCAGTGCAGATAGTGTGGTCGGCTTTTTGCCGCGCTTGTCTCGTGGTTCTGCGTGTTCTGGTTGCGCAATAGAGCCAATCCCAGTTGCTTCTATCCTAAGATTCTTTGTCCTCCAGAAACACCAAGTCTTCACATTCTAAAGTCCATTCCACTTTCAGCCTGTTTCGGCGGGTCTGGCGAGGACCCTGCTGATTTCATGCCAGACAAAATTGCTGACGAAGGCATGCATAGTTTTGGCGGCTTCAGGGGTCCACAATTCAAGACATGCCGCAGAGAGGACGGCGAGAGTCATGCCTGCTTTGGAAGCAAAGTTAGTTGTGTCTTTGGCTTGAGTTGCAGAACACTCATGATGGACGGATAGCCAAGACTTCGATTGTTTCCTGTGAATGACTAGTTGGGGGTGGGTCACTAGATTGTTTTTTTTTGGTGTGGACCTTTCTATTGTTATGTCGGACATACATTGTGCTTGGGGATTTTCTAAACACCGTGATTACTCCTTTGTTGTATTTTGAAGCCTCTTTTTCTGCTAGGATCAAACACCCTTTAACATTACAACTAGTACAAATAGTAAGTAGCAATGCGCCACCAACGATGAATATAGTAAAATTGAACCCTTTGATTCAGTAGGTTTGGGCTGTGTCTAGAGAATTCTGAGGCCGGCAGTCAAAGAACAGATGAAGAGACTCTGTGGATCGTTCTAGTTGCTTTAAGATGCTTTAAATGTTCCAAGCGCCTAACTGAGTCTATCCTTCATCGCTTTGACAGGGTCCAACATCACGTGTAAAGAGACTCTGATGAGCTGGTGGGATGAGTACACCCTCTTGGTGAATGCATCGAAGACAGGCCGTGAATTCCAGGGCATTTGGTGTGATACTACCGCTAGTAAGTGTGATATGAATTGATATGCTGTGACATTTTTTCGATTCTGGAGATCCAAAGTGTAGAGATTTGGCATGCTGCATTACATGTGGATACTCATTTAGGACAATTTTAGGAAGCATGTAGCCGTCAAAACGCAAACATATTGATTCATAGGGAAGCAGGTTGTGATTGCTGATTTTTAACGATTTCTCCACTCCTTCCATGCAGAATTTTCACTTGAATTGAAGTCAAACTTTCCAGGTCGCACCTTCGTCGAAGTATTATGCCAAAATTCCCCAAAGTCCTGATTGGGTCAGCTCAGGGACGCGTCAAGTCAAGTACAAGGGTTTTGCGGCAAGCAGAATAAAGCCGATACCTTTTTCCTTGGTCAAGGAATAGACGTTACTCTTCGACATACATACTTGATCATTTGTCCTCCTTTTTCGGTGCGTCGTAAGTGTTAGCTTTCCTGGCCTGATTTCGACCCTGTTATGTTATATATAGAATTCGACTTGAGCTGAGTCTGACCACTGACCACTGTCCAAGAGTTGATTTGGACTCCGGTCAATGTGCACTGCATAGCTTTGAAAATGTCGTGCCTTGTATCTCCAACTGAGCTGGGTTTCCTGCTTGTACCCGTGAGCCGATACTGAGCTCACGAAACTCAGAGATTTGTGTTGTGTTTGTGACAGTCGCAAGGCTGCGATGGTGTTCAAACCAGCTGGGGAGAGCCCTTGGTCGATTGGATTGTTCATCCAGCAAAGCAGTGTTGCCGCTCAAAACCGGCCACGATTTGTACCTGGGCCATTGGAAATTGAAGTGAGCCAATTTGTCAAAGAAGCAATTTCATTCAGGGAATTTGTTTTCTGAAGTCGACGATAGTCNGCCACGATTTGTACCTGGGCCATTGGAAATTGAAGTGAGCCAATTTGTCAAAGAAGCAATTTCATTCAGGGAATTTGTTTTCTGAAGTCGACGATAGTCGAACCTCTTTGCCGAAGAATGCGGGCAGCAGCAAGATGTACCTAAAACAGGCCACAAGATGACCAGAAGACAGACCCATCATCCGATTTGCATAGGAGAAGGGCACTTGCTGCACTAAGCCATCCTGCAACTGAGGCGAGCCTGACTTGAAACCCATGACGCCCTGCAAGGATGAGTAACTCGGAGAACTCGTTGATGCGGCTCCCTACACTGAAAGCACAGCATTTTCAATTCCCAAACTCTACAATTCTGCATTGCTGTGAATGTTGTGATCTCTGCTTCCGTGCCGATCTTCAGTTNGCTCCCTACACTGAAAGCACAGCATTTTCAATTCCCAAACTCTACAATTCTGCATTGCTGTGAATGTTGTGATCTCTGCTTCCGTGCCGATCTTCAGTTTTGTTAGGTTTTGATCTCTTTTTTCACAGAGGGGTAGGATGCGTTTGTTGAAGTCGGGAACATGGGAGTGTTATTTTTTTTCCAGGGCTTGCTCTCGGTCTCCTTGAAGGCCTTTGCCTTCGTAAAGGATGAAGCATGAAAGGAAGAATGCTGGAAGAAGCATGAAGAGATATGAATAGGCTACTAGATACCATGTTGTGGTATGTGTGGTCTTATCACTGTATTGCGTCCGTAAGAGTAGCAGCAGAGGAATCTCCTCTGTGCTCTTGAAAGCTTCCCAAAACTCTTAAGAGAGGTTTGTGGTGTGAACATTTCTGAGGTCTGACTTCCAACCAGAGAAAATATTAAGCATGTGGTGTGAACTGTCCGCGCAAATTCCGGCCGCGGACTGTGGAGCCTTTGGCTGTGCCAGCCATGGTCCGGTCACCCAGCACTCCTAGTGCTAGAAAGACTGTGCCTGTGCTTCTACGAAAGTGACAATGCTGCCAAGGCATAGCTTTAATGAAGTCTGAAGTCTAAGCTTGAGCTTTTTTTTTATCATAGCCAGCTTAGCCAGCGGCACGAACTTGGGTCGCGACCATCCTGACATTGTGGTATCATGTGGTAATCTTCAGTTTTCCAGACATGCATTTACATGCTGTAGCCAACATGAATATGATCACAGCGGAACCTTATTTGAGGGGGTAGGTAGCCCAGAGCACTCTGTCGCCAAGCAGCAAATTGAAAATCTTGAAGAGCCTGTGAAACCACCAAGTACTGGCTGCATTCGGGGGTCTACACAGAATGAATTCAGAACCCAAGAAGCTTTGCTCATTTGTTCAAACACCATTGTTGTTTGAATGTATCGTTTCGATTTTTAGGTGACTATTGCTACTGTGAGACAGCTACGTCCTGCGAGGCCTCTCCCCTGGTTTTCGAGTCCAAGAATTTGCCGAAAGTGGCAGACATAAAGACAACTTAGCAACGAATTGAAGAAATTCACCATGCAACTTGCACAACCGTTAACCCCTATGAATAGATGTAACCATTGGATGCATCTTGATGCCTGCAAAGAGTGAGCTGGACAAAACCAGTCGCAGCAAACCTACTTTGCCATGGTCACTGTTTTTGGTCACATGCGACGACCATACTATTTACATCGCCCTGTCACATCTCCGTTTTTCTGCTCCAATCTTTGGGACAACTTCCGCAATCTTCTTACAACTAGAAGTATGAGATCAAAGGAGATCTTGCGAGATCCTATGATATTTGTCAGGCGTGTCATGTTGCGTCACGCTCTGTCGTCAATCTGGCAGGCAGCTGGAGGAAAGTGGATGACCACGACTTGTCGTGATGATTTTCTTGGCAGTCAAGCCCCTTGGCTTAGCAGGTCAGACTGAGATAGACTGGGAACCCGGTGTGGGTACCTGGCCTTCACGCCAGAAACAGATTGACCATCAAAAGGCACATGCTATCAGGCTGTGCGGTTAGATCAGAGATGGTCAAGCGAGTCTCAGGGAATGACCACAATGGAAGTTGATTGGAGAAGAATCAGCATGTGAAGCATGTGTTTCCTTTCGATTTATGATGGTGGGTTGAAGAATCAATGAGAAACGTGTTGACACGTTTATGTTGAGTGGATGCCAGTGGAACAACCTGCAACGTGGCCAACGCCTGACGAACTGCAGCCTTTTCTAAACCTGACAATTTTGTCNGTGTTGACACGTTTATGTTGAGTGGATGCCAGTGGAACAACCTGCAACGTGGCCAACGCCTGACGAACTGCAGCCTTTTCTAAACCTGACAATTTTGTCACAAAATGTGCTTGTAAAATAGTCCAAAGGTACAACGAGTGTAGCTTGGGAGCTTTGGATTCGATGAGCTGGCTTAGCGCCTCGCTTTCACATGTAAATTCAAAGAAGGCAACGCGAATTGAACAAGTTGCTTCTTTTTGTAGCTGCTCCCTTCCAGCCCAACTGTCAGGGGTAGATTTTGATGATTTTGCCTCAAGCGACACAACTAATCCGATGGAAGGGGAAATCCCACGAGAAGAAACTTTCTCAAAAAACAGGAGGAAAACAGCCCCGTACCAACCTTCTCGAGGGAAGGGCTTGAAACGGCGCCAGACACTAGACTCACTAGACCTTGCCCTATCCAAGAAGTGTCATGTGAGTACAATTTCGGTAAGATCAGAGGCTTGCGGCGCAATGCCGGATCTACCGGTACACACAGCATGGTGTAAACAATTTGGTTTGGANGAAGTGTCATGTGAGTACAATTTCGGTAAGATCAGAGGCTTGCGGCGCAATGCCGGATCTACCGGTACACACAGCATGGTGTAAACAATTTGGTTTGGAGCCAACTCAGAGGTTGCGTTTTGGTGGCAAAAAACAACACACACTGAACGCCCCAACACCAATTTCAGGGCGAAAGCCGTAGCTTTCCCACTAAAATCACTTCTCACCCGGTCAAACTGCGCGAGAGTAGGCAGTTTGATGCCAGGGGGCCCACGATGATGAGGGAAGTTTTCCCCGTAAATTTTGGGACATTGAATGATATTACACACAGACCCCGAGGTTTGCCCAATAAACACCACTGATTCTTTACCGCCCCCGTCAAACTATTACACCAATTGAAGATCTTCAAAAAGGGATCAAATCACCCACCCCCGTCCAACTATTACACCAATTGAAGATCTTCAATAAGGGATCAAATCACCCACCCCTGTCCAACAATTATGCCAATTGAAGATCATCATCATCATCAGCATCATCATCATCAGCATCATTGTTTGCCCGGACGCTCGTTGGGAGTCCGGGCAAACCTCAGCGTCTTGCCGTAATACTATATATTATATATTTGAATGTCAATAAGATGTAGAAGGGCAGAAGAACAAGTAGAAAATGACGGATGACATGTGCTTCTAAATCTGCAACTACAACAAGATAGCATGACATCGTGCAGATAGCATGAAGGTTGGCCTCTGATCGGATGGCTTTCGGATGCAAAATGCACGACAACGTGCACAGGTCAGGAGGGCTCCATTCGCTGACAAAACACATTTGCCCAGGCGAAACGTCTAAACCACGTTTTCAGTTCTAAACCGCATTTTAAGTCAATTTTCTGTAAACAATTTGTATCAATTTGTTATTCTCTTAATTGCTCCCAGCTCTCTGTTTTTTTTCCTCTTCGCATTTCATGCACCACAGCGAGTTGAACCCTGCAGCCAAGGACAGGGTGTTGATTAAGGCAGGAAGGGTTTCCAGATGCAGTGAGATTTCGACAGATTCTGACAGAAAATGGCAATTGCAAGAATATATATATACATATTACATCTATCTATCTATCTATCTTATCGTATCGTATCGTATCATATCGTATCTTATCGTATCGTATCGCATCGCATCGTATTGTATTTGATCTCATCTTATCTTATCTACCTACCTATGTCTATATATATATACATATGCGCACATGTGGTATACACATGTCATGCTGTATATGTATATATATATATATACATATTTTTTTAAAATATTAAGATGTTCTGCAATTTTCCGGACTTATGTGTATGTATATAGAGACATTTATCGATGTGTGCATTCATTTTTCCAGGACAGGTGTGGGTATGGCCGGCTTGAAACACGCTTTATATCCGGCAACCAAAACTGCATTTGCATTTATATCTTGTGATATGAATTTGGTCTGGTTTTGCATTCCTCTGAACCCGCATGAAGATGGAGCTACTGTAGCGTCCACCTTGCCATGCACTGCATTTGTGGAAACCATACAAGATCACATGTGAAAACCTATGCAACATAGCATAAGATGTCAAAGGCACATGTCGGACATGTTCCAACTATGCACACTTTGCAGAAACCTGCCAATGCTGTAATATGCTGTGGCCCACACTTGAAACTTGGATTCTTACAGGCTCTGAACGCAGCTGCCAACGGTACCAATTGTAACGACTTGGACGTCCATGGTGCATCCCTTACCGACTCTATCAGCTGGTCGGCGCAGACATGCTGCAGCTCGTGGCCAGCATCGATACTTGGAAAGCAAAGTCTGGGAAACATGATGAAATTGATTGTCGATACTCAAATCGCTCAATGGACAGCATGGACTCGACGATGAAAGACCCACTTTTCAAAAGACAAAACACGCCAGAAGGCACAAGGCGTTCAAAGACATGTTGAAAACATCTGAAAACCGTTTCGTCATAAGATCTTGCTTGTGAAAGACCACGATTGAAAACACAATGAAAACACTTTGTTGACAGCACTGTGGACAGATGTGAACCTGACCAAAATGAATCTGCAGCGGTGCTGGATAGAAGTCTCAACATGTCTCAACAAACATCCATGATCGCGTCGAACCATGTCGAACTCCCGTCGAACCATGTCGAACCTGATCGTATCTGATCAACACCTGGTGACGGGATCGATGGGAACAGTCTCAATCCTTCGGCGGTCCGGTCCGCAGCCGGGCCAATGCCTGGAGCTCCAAGGATTTGCAAGAAAGATGCTAAGAGGATGACCCCTTGCAAGAGTACCAGTGATTTCAATGCGGACAAGGCCGGCTCAATTTTGCTCACCATGGTTACACTATGGTTAGACTATGTGAGACTAGGGTTCACTTTCAATATCTTTCAATCTTTTAGTTAATGTTTTCAACTGTAGATGTTGGCATACTGGATATACTGCCCACCTCTTTGTGCTCAACGCGGCAATCTTTTTTCCGGCACAACTGCCATTCCTTTGCTTCAATCAGCTCCTGGTTTCCACACAGCAGCATTGCCCTTGAGAGGGGAGAAGAGAACGAAGAGAGCAACGGACAGCAATGGAAAAGTGATTACATCGATGTGTCAAAAGAATTCAAAAGAGATCAAAGGAAAGCAGAGGATGAAAGGAACTAAAGGAGCTAAAGGAGCTAAACGAGCAAAGCTAATTAAAGCTAGCAACTGAATCACTGAGTTGTCACAGTTGTCACTCGAAGGTGATGTGGGCTTACTGCGACTTCTATTCCAATGGAGCCACGATGCCAAATGATTCCTGACTCAATATGATCTCGATGGAGCCACGATGCTCAACGCCTGTCATTGCGCTGTCGTTGGTCAAGCTCCAGCAGATCTCGCATTGAATTCACATTGAAAGCTTCACAAGGACGACCTAATGTAGCAGTTTGGCGGTGTTTGTTTTTTGTTCGCCTGAAAAGATTGCAACCGCATTGTTTAGATAATGTTCAGATCGTTTCATATTGAAGTGAAGTTCGAGAAGGATTTGCAGCACATGTTCCCTGCTGAAACTGGTCGTGGTTGTGGTGGCGGTTTCAAGTCTGCTAGTTGTTGTATGCCACGATTCTTTTCGATGATTGCATAGTGGTCGGCCAGAGGCAGCTGGCAATTAGTTGTAATTGATCAGTCATACTTCTGATCATAGTGATTTTAGTAGCAATATGCACAAATGCCTGAGAGTCATTCAGAGTCATTTGAATTTTCACAGACCCAGCTGACAGTTCAAGGCGTTGTACTTTGTTGAAAGTGCAATGGGTTATCGGTTGGTGAAACATCCGGCTCATGGGATCGTTGGGTGAGCAACATGAAGTTTCCGTTGTTTGAAACCACCAAAGGCCAACGGTAAGTCTTGGAAATCATCAACACTTTCAATATATATACATATATATATATTGCTTTACATATTACTTTATATCATGTTATATCCTGCTATGACATTTCATCTAGTGACATCGAGTGACTAAGGCCTCCACATGCCAGGCCCAGGATGGGTGCCGCGGAGATGAGCACTGGTGCCTTAGCATCTGAACAGCATCTGAACAGCCTTAACTTCGGGCTTAAGTTTTGGCAACGCTCCAGATCAGATGTAGAATTATGATGAGAATTATGATGAATTATGTAGAGATATATACATGTCACATGTCAGTAACTCTAATGTAGGTACTCTAATTCCATATGCAGTACATACATGTGACTCATGTGACAATATTAGAAACGATAGAAACAGGTGATTGGGCTAGTGACAGATAATGAACAGAATGTGCTACCAGCGAAACGACCAAGAAACACATCCCAAAATCCCAACTGAAATTCTTAAAGGAGTTCACAGGGCGGCGAGGCAACTTCGTACCAAGCCAAACATTTGATCTCAAACAATATGTTTCTACGACCAATTCACATTGCACACTGAATTGCCGAAGCCAAATGTGGCGTTAATGTGATTTCAATGGTCCATTAGAAATCCTCACGTTGGTTCTTTCCAGCATCCAAAAAATGACATGTGACTTGTCCATTCCACAGCGCTTTTGAAGTCTCGAAGTGAGGTGCGACTGCTCCGATCAGAGTTCTTGTGAGGCTGTCGGAGGCACGTGGCACTCGCAGACCTGTCTGAAAGAGATCGATCAATGGTCGCACCTCGGATTCCTCAACGGACTCAACGGACTCAACGGACATGGATTAGGATGGATTAGGACGGATTAGGACGGATTACTCGAGCTTTGCATCGCAGCATGCCCCAGGTTTCTGTCTCGACATTTTTGATGTGGCAAAGTGTTCACAAATGTTCACAATGTGTTTCCAATAGCCGATATGAGATCCAAAAACGGCATAATCATGATGGGAAGGCACGCCAACAGATGGGGCAAACTCTACCGTATTTCATCAGTTTTGGATAGTTTGGTTTCTTTTGCAATGTTTTGCAATGTTTTGTGAACCGACAATTTGCAAAACATTTTTTTGGTGAACCGGGGCTGCAAGCTGGGGCTGCAAACTGGGGCTGCAAGCTGGGGCTGGGGCCGGGGCTGCGGCTGAAGCGAGGCCAGAGCACCATGAGGCGCTTCAAGCAGCTGAAGCTGATGGCACTTGCTCTGGTCATCTACTTCACGGCCACACAAAACTTGAGGCCGTGGGAACCCGAGCGAACCCGAGCGAACCCGTGGGAACCTATGGGGACCTGTAGGAACCTGTGGGAACCCGAGGGTGCAGAAGGATTACTGTACATTACGGAAAAGCAGCTCAACCAGCTGGTGGTTTCCTCTCCACAAGGCATCTGTTACATGGAGTACAACTAATGAGCAACATTGAAGCCATACATTCACCATAGCATGGAACATCTACAAAGAAACAATGTTGCATAGATTTAAAGTGATTTCAGAGGTTTCACATATATTATATATAATAATATATATATATATCTAGGTACTCGCATCTATGTACACATACGTATTATATACACATCTACACATATACACACATACACGTGTATAAATACACACATATATATATATATAAATACACATATACATACATATGTATATACATATGTATGTATATATAGCCTCGTGCAGGGCCTTGGAACTACCGGAACAAGAATTAGCTTGGTTTAAACTACTGATTCCGTGACGAAATTTTGTCGCGGAATTTTCTCAGAATCAACACCATCATACACCATCATCATCTTCATCTTCGTCATCGTCATCATCATCATCATCATCATCATCATCATCATCATCATCATCTGTTCTGCAAGTTCAAGGAACGTTAACATCCCATCCCACCCCACCCCCCCTGCGTNCACCCCCCCCACCCCATGATCATTGTAGGTAGTTCCAAGGCCCGGCACGAGCCTACATATACATATATATATACACATATGTATGTATGTACATATATAGACATATACATATGTGTGTATATATATGTACATACATGTTTACATATACACATATACAATTTACATATATACACATATATATATATACATATTATATATATATATATACATATTATATATATATACATATTATATATATATATATACATATTATATATATATATATACATATTATATATATATATACATATTATATATATATATACATATTATATATATATATATACATGCATATATTATTTGTTTCCTTGCGTCGAGGACCTTACTCAGTGGCCAGCACAGACCTGCTGCAGCTCCTACCCTCAAACCGTGTGCTTTCCGGACGTTGAGAAAATGACCCCGTGCACGCACAAGACGGAATCATGGCTCAACACAATGCGTCAAAAACAGGGTGTCACACATTGTGGTATTTCTAGGCACTCTTGGAGATTTCTTGAAAAGGGGGGGACTCCAAAATTGGACGGTCTAATAATGGGATGATTTTGGGGTACCCCCATTTTGAGAAATACTGTTGTTTTTTTGTGCCGGCCAGGTTTGGTTGTAAGAAAACTACAGGCAGACTACAGGGTCTCAGGCTCCTGACAGATTTTGAAAGCGTTGTCCTTCGAGACTGCATCAAGTGTGACATCAGTGTGACATCTGGTCCTAAGGACTTCCTGGAGACGAAAACCGTCCATTCGTGGTGCGATTTGTATCCGGCTCCAAGCGAGGCGGTTTGCGTTGCACAGGTGCCAGCAGCATTGCCTGCATTCCGTACATTGGCCGTACTACAGGCTGTATACACAGGCTGTAGGTACAGGATCCGCACAGCACGAGGTGGTTCTTTGATGTGTCGAAAAACTTTGGATCAAACCGTTTTTATAACCTGTCAAGAGCCACAAGAGCCACTAGTGACTCACTAGCGCAGACCTTTCTTGCAGAAGACAGGCCAAGATATTCCTTGGCCACACCAAACAAGCTTGCACTGCCTTAACAGTAAGGTGCGCATTGATATACTAGTGCCTTCTCTTTGCCTTCTCTTTGCTCAAGACAAACCTGAAACGTTCGGTTGGGTGTGCAGACTGTTAAAGCAACCGATGAATCAGCGACGAGTCATCGCCTTGTGCCATTTACACCCACACCAGAATCTGATTTCGAATGATTTCCGTCTTCGCTTTGCAGTTTCCCCCGCCAGAACTGCACTTACCACAACGAGTGGTATTGTGAGTGCAGCACAGAAGCTTCGTGCGTTGGCGCAGGTCCGCTGCATATTTTTGGGGTTGTGACATCACGTCGAATCACTTGCGACATTTGAAGACAGTTGAAGACGGTGTGACAATTCGGACGACAGTGGAGCCTGGAAACGTTGAGTCTCACACTGCTCATTCATTCTTCATAATCTGAGGGTGAATAGCATGTCTGAGGGAGAAGGTATTCTTATGTATTCTGGAAAAGTCTTTCTTTAAAATTTTTCAGGCTTGGTAAAAAGTCTTACGAAGACATCAAGAAGGAACACAAACTTGATTCCAAATGAACAACACAATTTTGAGTCCAAAATGCCACAAATTTCATTCACACGACATTTGGCATGAAAATGCTGCAAATCCCATCCGACTGGACACGAAACATTGAAGCTCCAAAATGCTGCCAATACCATCAAGGGAAACATTTTTGGTCCAAATACAGTGTCAATGATAGATTCAAAGTCCAAACATCTTCAAATTGTTTGCAAACGAATCCAGAGTGCAAATACTGTGCAAATGAGATATTCAAGCTCTACAATTGTGCCGATGCAGTGAAGCTAAGTTGTTAATAGCAAAGAAAACAAGCCTGAGAGACTAAACCAATGAAAAGAAAAAACATGTTTTGGAAAAATTGCACTCTTCTGGAACTTCAATGGGCAAGAACCTAGCAATATGACTCGCAACCTCTAAGTTCCTAGACTCTTGGAACCTCTTGGACTTGGATTACACTGTAGCCTATGTAGCGGACTGATCGTTAAATTCTATGTCGTCCAAACAGTACCTGGATGCTGTAACCACTGTGTATTGTAACTGCATTCATGTAAATGTATGTGTTTTCATGTTGTAAACAGCCGTAAACAGCACGCATCAGAACCTATGGTACAATGAAACAAAAAGGTACCTGTGGAAATTTATTGTTATGCTTGGATTTGCGACTTTGGTTTATGCAGGTAAGATAGTCCGTTCGAAAGCCCAAAACAAGTTTGGAGTATTCGGTGTTGCTTTGTCATGTATGCAGGCAGCGTTTTGAACCTCTTCCCCTTGAGCATGGAAAAGGTGAATGAGAAAGCATTTTTTCCCCACATGTGAAATGTCTCTGCAGACCCGTAAATATATTAAATATTAAATCATACTAGACCTGATTGCCGATATGAAACTGACAAACTCAAATCTGATTTGCTCGATCAGTCTTTGTCCATACCAGATCCGCAGAATCTGCCAACCCGACGAACCCGACGCTGAGGCGGCAGATTCCACTCATCGAACTGCACCTCAGAAACCTCCTGGTGGTCACCTGAAGTTCACAAGGCGCGCTTCCGGCGCAGTGAACCGATCCAATACGGATCCGATACCGATAGGACGGCAGAGAGTCGAGTCTTCAAACATCAAATACAGAGTGCAGAGTAAAATATGATTTAAATACAGAGTAAATCAAACTAATCAAACATGTTTGATATTCGAATCTGAATCGGTGCATTCGTTGCAGCATTTCATCACCCATTGCCTCGATGTCGTAAGCCCCGTGATCTGTAACATTCTGTAAGCCCTGCCCCGATCTGTGTCTCCATCTCCTCCACGGGCCGTGGTCAGGCTCTCAAGGAAGCCCAGGACAAGGGCACCTGTGCCTTGGGACCGGGAACACCGACCAGGAACATTGTCCGTTCGGAAAACGGAAAACAATTTGAGTTTCCAATCTTAAAAGTGCCGTTCATGATTACATTAGTTCATGGAAGTTCGAATGCTGGTGAAAGTTCGGACATGTGTGAGCTGAAGTCTGGGCTGAGTTTTCTGGAATCTAATTTAAGAAGTCCAAAGCTAGAGTTGGGGACAATTATCGGAGAGTTGGCAAAGCACAGCTACAATACTACCAATGATTTGGAATGAACCTCACAGCATCCAAATCTTTCTCACTTCGGGACTAAGGTATATCAGTGCTGCAAGTGTTTTCAACTTTCATAAACCAAGGCATTGCATAGACCTACTTCATTGCTTTACTTTGCAGGTTTGCTGGTCTCGTGGTTTCCCGATCGTCATAGCCTTTTTCAGCCGACTCCGTACATCTCCTCGGATTCTCTTAAATTTTACTATATAATATATACACATAATATACACATAATACCAGTAGTACCGCACAAGGCGGTGGCGGAAGTTTCAAAAACAGGAAACCTATGGGAGAGGTTCGTTGCTGTGCCTGATGGATGGCAGAGCGAACCCACTGATGGACCGACAAGTGGTTGGAGGCAGCGCAATGTAGTTGTAATGTAGTGTCGTTGTAGTTGTGGTTGTAGTTGTAGATGTAGTTGTAGTTGCATTTGCAGTGCAGTGTAGTGTAGGGTAGTGGTAGTGGTTAGTGTAGTTGTAGTTGTAGCTGTTGTAGTTGTAGTTGTAGTTGTAGTTGTAGTTGTTGTACTTGTTGCAATTGTTGTAGTTGTTGTAGTTGCTGTAGTAGTTGTAGTTGTAGTTGTTGTAGCTCCATAGTTGTAATGGTAGTGGTTGTTCTGGTTGTAGTTGTTGTAGTTGTTGTAGTTGTAGTTGTCATGTAGTTGAAGTTGTAGTTGAAGTTGTAGTTGAAGTTGTGGTTGTAGTTGTCATGTCGTTGAGGTTGTAGTTGAAGTTGTAGTTGTCATGTAGTTGAAGTTGTAGTTGAAGTTGTTGTTGTAGCTGTTGTAGTTGTAGCTGTTGTAGTTGTAGTTGTAGTTGTCATGTAGTTAAAGTAGTAGTAGTAGTAGTAGTAGTAGTAGTAGTAGTAGTAGTAGTAGTAGTTGTTGTTGTTGTTGTTGTTGTTGTTGTTGTTGTTGTTGTTGTAGCTGTTGTAGCTGTTGTAGTTGTAGGTGTTGTAGTTGTAGTTGTAGTTGTAGTGGCTGTTGTGGTGTAGTCGTTGTAGTTGTAGTAGTTGCAGTTGTAGTTGTAGTTGTAATTGTAATTGTAATGTAGCATTCCGAAACGACGCACTTTTGCAACACTTCCTCAAGTTTTGAAATTGAAAGCATCAAAAACGAACCAATTCTGCGAGGCTTCCTTCGAAAATGACAAGTTTAGTGTGCAGGTGACGGCCTCGTACCAATGCGTCTTGCGACTTTTCCATGGCACGTCTCTAAACTACTGCGCCTGCCACGAAAAAGTAAAGCCACGTCATACAAAGTGCTGCACCTGTCACACAAAATGACTTTAACAAACCTGAAGATCTAATGTTCCAAAACAGGAAATCAGCGCCCTGTCCTCTTAACATCTCTGCTTGAGCGCCTGCCACGAAAATGCATCTGTGCAGATCCTCTTCAAATGTCCCACGCCTGCCGTCGTTTTGGCAAATGCTACAAAACCACGCGTTTAGCTCACGTTTGACAAGGTGCAGAATCCTTTGCGCCTGCCACACAAAACGACGTCTGGACATCCAAAAGTGGTCCGAACCCCTCAGTTTTTTACGATTTTCACTTCCAAATGTGCTTGCGCCACAATGCCGTGCACTTTTTCCACATCTCAACTTCCAAAAGTGCTCCGAACGTGACAGTTTTTAACACTTTTCACTTCCAAATGTGCTTCGCGCCACAGCGCCGTGCACTTTTTTCGACATCTCAACTTCCAAAAGGGTTCCGAGACCGACAGTTTTTAACACTTTTTACTTCCAAACGTGCTTCGCGCCACAACGGCGCGCAATCTTTCATCTCTCATCTGCTGAGATGTCTCCGCACCCGCCATTTCAGCGAGCCTACTTTTCGACCCTCCGGAGCGACAAAACATTGGAAAAACACAGTGTTTCGCGACTTTCCTACCTTTTCGCGCACCTGCATTTGCTCTCTTCTGACTTTCTCCTCGTCTGACTGTCTCCATCCTCTGACCTCCTTCATGGCTGTGCTTTTGCATCTGTCCATTTTGTCGGAAGGTTTACCTTCTAAACTTCCTTCGGTAATCACATGTTTCACATTTTTCTGTTTCCAAGATTCTTATTTGCTCAGCGGATGGCTTGAATGCGTTACATGGTTAGTGTCATGCTTTGTTAACGCGCACACGTAGTGCACATAGCGTAGTGCTAGGCCTCCTGCTCTGTGAAGACCTGCTCTTTGGAAACCCCGCTATCATGCCACAAAATGCGCTGGCTTCGCGTGGTCCCACTTGGTGAGACCTTGGGGCAGGATCCGTTCAAACTTCATAAACTTCATAAAAAACACACACAAAACAAACTTCTCCAAGTTTTTGGAGTGATAAACTTTAAGTCATAAATTTCTTGATTTTTTTTTTGTGATTCTCCATGCGACTCTCCAAGGTGCCGATGTTCAAGCTGGCTGGGGTTCCCTCGAACAGGTCATCTCATGGCCTGGAGGCGAGCCGGTGCCAACTCTGATCGGGACAGAGGATAGTCGGCCAACTTCATAAACCTTATGACACGTTCAAAATTGGTTTAAAAAAGAGGAAATTGGCCAAAAATCAATAGATCTTGAGATATCTTGAGATATTTTGATTCACTGATTCAATATGATTTACAGCATGATTTAATATATTCTATCCAGCTCTATCCTCAGTGAATCCGCAGTTCTCGGAACTTTAGGGATTTGTGTGACACTCAAAACATTTCCTCTACAGGGAAAAATATATGGATACATAGCAATGTCTTGCGTTTGCAACTGACGATGTCTTTTCTTAGCTTAGCAGGAGCGGTACTCGGAAATCTTCATAGACGTGAGCTTCGCCATGATTTTGATTGCTAGTGAGAGATGCCTTTCTTCCTGTTGATTGACCTTTGCGCAGAACTTTGGATATTTGAACATATTTTGCATTTGTGCTCTGCAAGAATATCATAGAAGGATACTTTTGCATTTCCTTTCATTTTCAGAATCTCCTGATGCACTTTCAGCAGGAAATAAGATGCAAGCACGACAGTACTGACGGGTCAAAGATGAAAACGTGATGAACTGGACACCCTGTAGGAAAGAGAGGAGCAAAATCATGGAAAGTATCCAAAGACTCAAGGAAAGCCAGGTTTGACGCTTCAAGTCATCAAGGAATCTAGATCAGGGTTAAGAGGGAAAAACGAGGTGTGAACCAGGCACGAAAGTTGCGTAAGCAGTGCGTAAGCGGCGTGACCGACACAGTGACAGTGCAAGAGGCTGGTGCTTTCCTGCAAAAGAAAAAGCGCACAACAAGACAGACGAGCACACACACACAAACATATCAATGGATCCAGGAAAAACACATAGAAAAATACGAATAGCAAAGTCATGTATGAACAGGCTCAATTGCTGTTTGGCTGCCATTCTGAGTCTATTTCTCGAACATTTGTGAAGATATGCCATCTCCGGCATTCTGTTTGTCTCATAGGTTCCAGATGGTTTCAGAGTTAGAAGGTTTGGTTGTTTGACCATGTTTGAGTACTCGTTGGCCATCAATTTTGTCATGCCTGCGGCTGCGTGTGTTCCCTGGTGCTGGAGGTTTTTGCTGTGACTCTGGCAAGACCATGTGCGAGGACCCTCGTGGCAGATTTCTTACCCTGGGATCAAAGGCAGCAACTTTGCAGAAATCGAGCACCAAAGCACCATTCTATGATATTCTAATAAGTACTGTGTATATATATATATATATTATACATATGATGTTCTATATCCCGTCCATCATACTCTGTCATCCTGTACTGGCACCGTGATTTTGCTTGAGCGGTGCTCAAAGCCTTGAGGGGCCTTCAGGATTTGCGACCCGTGGACTTCAAAAGTGAGATTTAGAATGCCTTGAGGCTCTTGAAACAGCAAAAACATAAGGGACATGGTCACTTAGAGAACTATCACCAAGTCAAGATGTAACAAGTCCGCAGCACGTACATCCCGCCGGATCGATCTGTGTGCCGTCCAGGATTTCGCTGCGAGGTGATCAGATGGCAATTTGACTCGAGTTGTGCAAAAAGACACAAATGCGTGTCACAGTGTCACAGCGTGTCACAGCGTGTCGCAGCACAGAAAGCGTGACAGTGTGGTGACACTCCAGTGACACTGTGCAGTTGCGTGACAGGAAAAACCAGAAGATCATTCCGTTTTATGGGTGTAAGAATGTGTGAGACTACTGAGGCTACCAAGACTGTGCCAGTCTTGTTTGAAGAAGAGACAGTGTTGCGCAGCTCGTCCTGCGTCGCATGAATTTCTTCGCGACGTCAGCACAGCTGGTAACAGCACAGTGGAGGTCTGTGTATCCCTGCAGAGCCGCGCGAAAATGCTGCATGATGTAATCTGGTGCTCTATGTTTAGATCTGGTGCTTAGATTTGGTTTGCATGTAATCTTCCAGATCTGCACTTCCTCCACTTGAGTTCACTTTTGCATTTGTGGATTTGTTTGTGTCCAGTCTCCCTTATTCTGTACTTTGCCCACCTTACAACCAATGACATATTGACCATGATTGACGTGACGGCTCAGGTTTGGCCAGAGCCAGTATGCTAAACTCATTGTCATTATTCACTCATTATACTCGTTGTCATTTTCCATCAGACCACAGTTGATGTTTCCTCTTCCAACGGATTACATCAACCGACCGATTATTACGCATACGATTTGATACATTTTGTTGCAACTGTTGCAACGACTGTTGATTGATGTTGATTGTTTTGTTCTGTTTTGTTCATGATCCTTCATGATCTGAAAGAATCACAACGCTGAGACCAAAGCTTGAATGCTTTGATTTCTGAAGTTGGATGTCGATTCGATGTCGATCTACAATGTGGACAAGCTCGTGGAAGCCCCTCGGGTGGCACATGGCGGCACAGTGTCACACAGAATGCCCAACTAGACCACCCCAAAGAGCAGATACAGAATACAGTGATGTGAGATGACAGTGTATGATATGTAATTTGGACCGGCTGGACCTCACATCTTAAGCCACAGCCTTTGACCCGTTACACCCGCGCAGCATAGCACTTCAATAAAATCCCGAGTATCGCCGGACTAGTGCAGCATTGCCGCACTATTCAATCCTTCTTTATCGATTTCTTGCATTTTCTGGCATCATGAATGGGGGTTATATTATGTAGAGGTATGACCAGGCATTTGGTCTGCCGGAAGTCTTGAGAAAGCAAGGCTTAAGGTGACGCAAAGACATACATATTGGAAGCAAGCATTGAAGTGACATGAAGCGACCATGCACACCTCAGATATTTGTTGGGGCCCTTCTGTTTGACCTGAACCAATTGCATTTGTTTTGTTCGGCTGTGAGGATGCTCGTCGAAAGTTCGCACGGTGTGTGTCAGCCGAAGAAGAGCTCCCTCTGAGAGAGGTCCGACGTGGTGCGACGTGGTCCAATCATGTTCAGAGGATTGCCTTCTGCCTATGTCTGCCTTCTCAATTCGATCACGGATGATTCATGCAAAAGGTTTGCATCGCAGATGGGCGTTGTGGGGACCATGTTGGGCACATTTGGGTACCACAACAGACAATCGCAGACCATAGCATATGTGGCATTATGGGATCGTTGCATTTCAGATTCTAAGATCTTCTAAGCTTCTCATCTGACCGGAGGCCCATCTTAGGCATTGCCAGTTGATCATTTGATCATTTGGATTCATTTGGTATTTCTCGCATGCGTTGTTGTGTCAGGTACAATCAAGAACTCCATGCGCTTCCGCATTTCCATCTAGTGTGATTTGATTGCTTTGCAGATACAAAATGATATGAATATGAATATATATATATACACACACACCTATGTATACATTTGTGTACAATCATATGACTATATATTTATACACACTGTGAATCTATTATATACATATATATATATATACATCTATACATATCAGGTTTTAACTGAAACAGTTGTCTTGAACTGAGGGTATGACACCATTAGCTCAGCACACTAGGATTCTAGGAGCAAATGCAGTGTCGGCAATTCGAAGGTCTGGGACACCCTGGATCGCTACATTTTCTCATGTATGGAGCCTGCAGCCTTAGATGCGACACTGTCACAATGGGAAACAGACTGCAGCAGAGAGTTTGGGCAATTGACGAGTTTTCACTCCAACGAAATTCTCAAATTACTCAACTGGAAATGCCTTGGAGACAGAAGGATACTCTTCGCGTTGTGACGACCATGCAAATGCTTGCACGATCCTGTACGGCTGGCGAGAGGCAGATTAATCAAACCGATAGAACACACAGAAGGAACACACAGAAGGTACATGCAGAGAACGTGGCAATTCAAACGGGGGATATGGGATGCTGATGCTGCGGGATGCCGCGGGATGCCACTGAGTCATAGAGACAAAGTACTGTGGTTTCGAGACGAAACTTTGTTTGAAATCTTTTGTCGTTCGAGAGCTGTGAGTTGAGAACTTCCGCCAGAAAAGTCCCTCCTCCCTTCTGACATTCTGTCTCATTCCCGATCGCTTTTTGATGTCGTGCACGGTCCTTCGGCGGCTGCCCTTCGTTCCTGCCTCCTTCTCGTTTCATTTGCTTTTCAAGACCTTTCCAAGATCCTTTCCAAGATCCTTTCCAAGATCCCATATTTTCCTATACTTTTTCATACCTTTTCCTTCTATTCTGTTTCCAACTCACTTTCCAACGCTCTTCCAAAAAACTCTTTCACTACTCTACAGTTCCTAGCTCTCAAAGGTCTTGCTTTTTATTCCGTATTTTCTTTGCGATTAGTCTGGTCGATACTTGTCCACTTGTCCCCGCTAGATCTCTGCGGAGTCTAGGTAAGCAGGTAAGCGTCCATACAATGGAGATCAGCTTTGAGTAAGGATGCTTTTGCTCCTTTTAAGTCATTGAATCAAAGACATACAGATTCATGCCTGTACATCTTTGCCACATATTTGATTTTTTCTACTTTCACCTACTCAGTCACCTACTTGACAGTTTCGACTCAGTTGTTTTTTGCTTTCTCTTAGGCAGAACCACGGCCTGGTTGTGCCCAACTTCGGCCGTTTCGGCTGGCAGGCAGAGCACTTGAGAGCACTGGAGACCACTAGATTTATCTTGTTGAAAAGAGCGCTTCAACTTTGAAGATTCTGGATTTTTGATTTCGAAGGTGGCACACCGGTTCCGGAACAATTGCGTAGGACCGTGCGGAACCTGAGTTTTTCCATTTCAATGTCGTTTCCATCACAACGTCGGAATTTCATGGAATTTCCAGATCTTCGCAAATCTTGTGCTTTTCGCAAGTTCATTTGCAGAGTGAGGTACTTCGATTTTTTAGATTCCTTCTGCCGGCGGTATCGTGTGTCCATTAGCAGGTGCTTGGGACTGCTTGGGGCAGGGAGTCCAAAAACCATCAAAAACCAATAGAAAGGGTAGGACCCGTAGGATCCAAGGAAAAAACGAAGCGCTTTAGAGGAAGCCTAGAGAGAGCGAGGGCGGCCTTTGTTTTCTCACCGTGCATAGCACTGCATACCGTGCACCTGCCAGGAGGGCACTAAATCACTGCAAAATCACCCGAGGAATCTTCAACAACTTCAACTCAAGCTCTTGAATGTGCGATCTTGATTAGTGTGGGGAGGGCCCCCCCAAACAATTCAGACTTAAAAAAAATTGGTCGGACCGGGTCTGAATTATTTGTCAGGTCAGGATTTCAACTGATATCAATTTACTTTCAATTGCTTTTCCTTTTAAACTCAATGGACAAGAAAGGATTTCAATTGAAATCAATTTACTTTTAACTGCTTTTCCTTTTAAACTCAATGTTTAATTATCTGGTTTATTGATGCTGAAATTTGTTGATTTTTTTACATCAATTTTTATCCTTTTTGTTTCTGCTAGGCGTCAAGCGCCGGCGCTGGAAGTGGACTTGTGCCGCTGGGAGGACTTCAACTTCTCCAAGGCTTTCCACAGCCGTTCCAACTTAATCGCCTTAGCCATTCTCAGACCTCAAGCAAACCCTTGCAAACCTCTTGTCTGAGGCACATGGCTCCAGCTGGCTGACATACTTCACACATACTTCACACCGAACATGGAGGAAACATGAGTCGTGTCAGACACTTGTGCTGCACATGTGCTGCGTATGTGCTGGATGCTTTCCATGTTGCCAGGCAGCCTTGTGTTTTTCCCGAAAGCTGACGAAGGCGGGGTTGCCTGTGAAGTGGGGCCAGGGAGCATCAACAAGCATCAACAAGTATGAACGTGTGAAAGCTTTGACGCAAGAACCAGACCACTAGAGGTGGAAATATGACCTTGAGAGGTTGGAGAGAGAGGTTGGAGAGAGAGAGAGAGAGAGAGAGAGAGAGAGAGGGAGAGTGTAGTGACTGCATGTAGAAACACGTATATAGAAACGCTAGAAGTGACAGCACAGAGCCTTTCCTGACAATATAAAGCACAGCTGTTTGCCTTTGTGCCTCACAGCTGCAGTGATTCGCCGTGCCTCAACCACTGCACCTCGGGCGCAGGACCATGTCTCTGTCGGCTTGGGTGTGCTGGCCTTTCGGACCGCAATCGGCACGGGCAAGAAGTCGGCAAGAAGTCGGCAAGAAGGGCTCATTTTCCCACGGCACCTACAGTGCACCCACAGTGCATCTCAGAACACCTCAGTGCACCGAGTGTGCCTAATGCCCCTAGTCCACGATGCAAATCAATGTAAGGTGTTGGACCTTGTGCTTTCGAAATGAAAAGTCTTGCTTGGTTCAGTGGCAAGATGTCGCACACCTGAAATTGAAGAGCCATGCAGTGTCTAGGTCTATCAGATTGGACAAGCCATTACACAAGGGAGGTGGAAAGCTGAGAGATCTGAGCGGCTTTCATCGAAAACATCTCGAGGAGGCTTTGGGCCAGCTGTGGGCGTATCCGGCACGAAGAGAGTATTGCTGTTTGTGTAAACTTGACAAGAGCACATAGAGCACGTCTTTGGTGCAGGTTTATGACGTCGTTCAAGCCGTGTAAGCCGTTTAAGCCAACCCCAACTCCTTGAACTGCTTCGGTATTTGCCGTCGTACTGCAAGTCCGGAACAAGTCAGTCGCCGAGCCGCCAAGTCGCCAAGTAAGTCGTCTAGCTCGGCCTAGGCCATTATCTCTTGACTTCCGAGTGGGAAAGTTGGTGATGAAAGAACGCAATGTTTGTCGCTTTCTGTCGGGAGCTTGGAGCAACTTCAAGACTTTGACTCGCGAGACTCTGTACTTTTATTCACAACTGTGACATGTCGCAAACACCGTTGAATCGATTTGTTTTCCACAGTTAAGCTGTTTTGGAGCACAAGCCTACAATATTATATTATATTATTATATCAATGTATGTATTATCAAAAGAAGTTTAGTTCACAAACTTCCGAGTTGCGGACGAATGTCAAGGGGTAATCTTATCGTCATCATCATCATCATCATCATCCTCCTCCTCCTCCTCCTCATCATCATCATCATCATCATCATCATCATCATCATCATCATCATCATCATCATCATCATCATCAAGTCATCATGTCATCATGTCAGCATGTCAACATCACACGTGTGTTACATTCACGTGTGGAAAAGATTGGAAAAGCACTTTCGGGCGCGAAACCCTGTGTTTTTTCGGGTGGGGTGCCTTCCGTGGGCGCCGAAGGAGGGTCTCTGTTTCTGCAGTTTCGGGCCTCGATGTGGGAAAGCCGTCGACAAAAAGTGCGCAAGACTGTCGCGAGAGCTTGATTTCACATAAGCATGGGAAAAAATGAGGGGATCGGAGCACTTGTGGAAGATGGATCGGCAAAAAGTGCACAGGACTGTAGCGAGAGCTCGATGTCACAGAAAAATCGGGAAAAATTTTCAAAACGGTGGGGATCGGAGCGCTCTTGGAAGATGATTTGGCAAAAAGTGCACAGGACTGTGGCGAGATCTTGATTTGCACTTCAATTGGAAAAAAACTGAGGCGTCCGGAGCGCTTTTGGAAAAAGCTCAAAAACTGAGGCGTTCCGAGCACTTTTGGAAGATGAGGTCGGCAAAATGCGCACCAGACTGATTCATTGATTCATTGACTCACTGATTCATTGACTCATTGGCTCATTGCTTCATTGATTCATTGACTCACTAATTCATTGACTCACTGATTCATGATTCATTGGCTCATTGACTCATTGATTCATTGATTCATTGATGCAGTGATTGGTTGACTCACTGTTTTTCTGATTGGCTGATTCATTGATTCTTTGATTCATGGGTTCATTGAATCATTGACTCACTGATTCGTTATTTATATACTTGATTGGTTGACTCATGGATTCGTCGATTGGCTGATTCACTGATTCATTGATTCATTGGTTCATTGAGTCATTGATTCATCGATTCATTGACTCACTGATTCATTGACTTTTCGATTCATTGATGCATTGATGCACTGATTCATTGATTCATTGCTTCATTGATTCATTGGTTCACTGATCCATGGACTCATTGATTCATTGGTTGGTTCATTCACTGACTCATTGATTGGCTGATTCACTGATTCATTCATTCCTTGCTTTGTTTCTTCACCGCTTCACTGATTCATTGTTTCATTTGTTCACCGATTCATCGATTCATTGGTTCTTTGATTCATTCAGTCAGTTGTGCATGGATTTTATTATGTCATGTCATTGGTGGTTCAGCAACCATTTGCTCATTCGTTGATGCGCCTCACAACTTCAACACTTGGTTGCATCCCACAAAAAATCCTATAGGCCATCTTCTTCTTATAGCCATCTCCTTTTCTCGAAACTTCCGCCCCAGCGAGTGCTGGGCACTACCTGGTATTCCACTCCCAAGTACCCATGAATTATTTGTGTTTCTTTGGAAACTCTTGCCATCTCTTGCCATTATCCGGACAACAAATTGGTTCTGTTCTTTTGCAAGGTTCTCCAGTGAGATGCTGCTCGGAGCCGAGACAAGCCGAACCATCCAAAGGCATTTAATTGAATGCATTAAGCACTGAAAATGTTGCATCAAAAAATTAGGTGTCGTTCACAATACATGGAACAACTGAATCCCTGCCCTTGAAAAGGCATCAAAATTCAACGTTTCAGTTTGCTTGAAGGCTCTTTGAAGACCGCCTGGTCTTTGCTTCACTTGATCTGAGTTTGCGTTTCTCTATGCATCAATTTTGAATGACCTGTGAGTTGGAAGTGAACAATGGTATTTGGACCCTGCGACAAGCGAGAAGCAAAACTTGAAAAAACATAGGATGCTGGGGCGTGGGGGGGGGAACGGGCTTGTGGATTGTGAGTAGTGACAAGAAAATGCCCAAGTTCGAGTAAAGAGCACGGCAGAGTAGCAAGTTCACATGATTTTAAGTGAGCAGAATGCAAGCATAGCACATCATAGTATCAAACGCGTCGACAAACTAAGGCGTGCATTGTCGCCCAGCCCCCACCCTACCTCAGACAGCGTGGCATCAAGTAGGTTTTAGCGAGGGCATGTGAATGTATGGTCAAGCACATGTGGAAGTTCAACTGAACAAAGTGCCCCAGCAAGTTCACCTTAATGATATTGACTATATTACATAGATCTATAGAGTCCCAGCTCGCCCATATCCAATTCCATGCTTAGCCCAGCACCACTGGCTGCGCCTGCCAAAATCTACGGTTGTTTACACTGTATCACCAACTTAATGAAGGCGCTGATGGCCAGTCTGGGCAAGTATAGATCCGTGCTTTTTTCTAGCCTTCGTGGGATCTTCGCGGAATTCTGTGTACTTAGTGTAGGATTTCTGTTTCCATTCGCATTTTGTGGTATTTTCGGACATCCACCTTGGAGATTTGTGTAGCCTCGCTGCTTCGCTGGTTTCTTGTTCTCCATGAAAGTCTGGTGTCATGAGCCTAGTGAGGCAGATGATGGAAACTTCACCAAGGCTCAGAAAACCAAGAAACGGATGAGCTGAGCAAAGCTGAGCAGACCATTTTGAGCTATGAGTAGACTCTAAACAAATCGAAAACGACTTGAGTTTTACTCAGCGATGACGAGTTCGTGATGAGTTCCTGATGAGTTCATGAGTAAAACATGCTGTGGTCGGAGCTTCACCAAAGGAGAGCTGGGAGCACATTTCCTCCGTTCCTCAGGATGACCCGACCATCCAAAGTGGTGGATCCGAGTCCACCGAGGCTATTCGCATATGAACATCGATGGTCAGTTGAGTCAATTGCAGCATTGTTGTTCCTCTCTGTCCGTGTCTGATCTTTAGCATCTTTTACTTCCACATCCCTGCTATGTCAGGCCTGTTCGAAAAGGTACCAACGACATTGAGCCTGAAATCCCAGATTCCTTGAATCGTCCACAGCAAGCCACATAAGACAAGAATCAAAAGAGAAAAATCTGGTCGAGATTGTCTTTTTGCTATCCTGGATGCAGCTGTGTTGTTTTTCTGCAAATTTGGAATAATTTGGATATATTTGGATCAATTCTTGGGCAAGCTGTGCAGTCATAAGACGAGTTTGCTGGACATTGTTTGCGATGGTTTGGGTTANACATTGCCTGCAGGCATATGAACGTCCATAGACCCCACATGCTGTGCGCAAACATGCAGCCTTCACAACGATGTTCAATTGCAGCATTGTTGTTCCTCTCTGTCCGTGTCTGATCTTTAGCATCTTTTGCTTCCACATCCCTGTTTTTTCAGGCCTGTTCGGAAAGGTACCAGCGACATTGAGCCTGAAATCCCAGATTCCTTGAATCGTCCACAGCAAGCCACATAAGACAAGAATCAAAAGAGAATTAAAGGACCGGATAACCCCACAAGTCAACTCCTTCCAAGAAGCACTAAACAGATGTGAAAATGAGATGGTAAAGGCAGGAAAGAGAGAGGACATNTCCTGGATGCAGCTGTGTTGTTTTTCTACAAATTTGGAATAATTTGGATATATTTGGATCAATTCTTGGGCAAGCTGTGCAGTCATAAGACGAGTTTGCCGGACATTGTTTGCGATGGTTTGGGTTACTTAGGCCTACGAGACCTTCCACAAGTGATGCCTCACCTAGAGTGGTGGATCCGTTAGATGTTTCCGCCAACGAACATGTTGGAACATGTTTGTATGGGATTTGAGGGTCTCAGAGACATTGCCTGCAGGCATATGAACGTCCATAGACCCACATGCTGTGCGCAAACATGCAGCCTTCACAACGATGTTCAATTGCAGCATTGTTGTTCCTCTCTGTCCGTGTCTGATCTTTGGCATCTTTTGCTTCTACATCCCTGTTTTTTTCAGGCCTGTTCGAAAAGGTACCAGCGACATTGAGCCTGAAATCCCAGATTCCTTGAATCGTCCACAGCAAGCCACATAAGACAAAAATCAAAAGAGAAAAATCTGGTCGAGATTGTCTTTTTGTATCCTGGATGCAGCTGTGTTGTTTTTCTACAAATTTGGAATAATTTGGTATATAAACCTAGTTAAGAACCCGTTCGACACGTCAGTATTGACGAGTTTGCTGGACATTGTTTGCGATGGTTTGGGTTACTTAGGCCTATGAGACCTTCCACAAGTGATGCCTCACCTAGAGTGGTGGATCGCAATCTACAAAGGCGGTTGGAACATGTTGGAACATGTTTGTATGGGATTTGAGGGTC
>BGPT01001000.1:179504-201932 GCA_003297045.1 Symbiodinium sp. clade C Y103
GATATGGCATATGTGTGAACGTGCAAAATCAAATCTGTTTTCAGCATTTTCAATCTGAACTACCAGCTCATTAAGGATCGTCTCAAGCCGGGTGGTCAAACGGCTGATGTCGATGTACTTGTTGAATTATTTGATACATCCCATATTCCTAAATGCCGGTAATTGGCAAAGTCCTGGACCATCAGGGGCTCATTAATGGTATCTGGCAAGATGTTTCACGAGGACAGGTCGGTCAGGTGGGTCTATAGGGATTGGTCAAACGGTGGCAGCCACGAGGG
The DNA here is from genome assembly GCA_003297045.1 of Symbiodinium sp. clade C Y103. Classification (NCBI taxonomy): domain Eukaryota; class Dinophyceae; order Suessiales; family Symbiodiniaceae; genus Cladocopium; species Cladocopium sp. clade C. Next base: position 179,783 of record BGPT01001000.1, read on the forward strand.
GAGCTATAGGCCGTTTGACGACCATGCATGGCATGGAGGTGAACGGGATCGGGATCGATGCATCGTAACACAGATGAAATAATGATCCATGATCTAAAGTGGCCACAAGTGTACACAAGTGTCGAAAAACGACGCACCCAAACGCAGGAACCCAAACATATATGCCATATGTGAATCCTGTGAATGTGAAGAGTTCATGTCGGGTTCAACATTTTCCTGGTGTAGGCCGTTTCGGCCGCCAGGCACAGCTGTAATTGGCTGGATGTTGAAAAGACGCACCCAAACGCAGGAACCCAAACATATATGCCATATGTGAATCCTGTGAACGTGAAAAGTTCATGTCGGGTTCAACATTTTCCTGGTGTAGGCCGTTTCGGCCGCCAGGCACAGCTGTAATTGGCTGGATGTTGAAAAACGACGCACCCAAANACATTTTCCTGGTGTAGGCCGTTTCGGCCGCCAGGCACAGCTGTAATTGGCTGGATGTTGAAAAACGACGCACCCAAACGCAGGAACCCAAACATATATGCCATATGGGAATCCTGTGAACGTGAAAAATTCATGTCGGGTTCAACATTTTCCTGGTGTAGGCCGTTTCGGCCGCCAGGCACAGCTGTAACTGGCTGGATGTTGAAAAACGACGCACCCAAACGCAGGAACCCAAACATGTATGCCATATGTGAATCGATCCCGTGAACGTGAAAAGTTCATGTCGGGTTCAACATTTTCCTGGTGTAGGCCGTTTCGGCCGCCAGGCACAGCTGTAATTGGCTGGATGTTGAAAAACGACAGCAACAAAACGCAGGGACCCAAACCTATATGCCATATGTGAATCCTGTGAACGTGAAAAGTTCATGTCGGGTTCAACATTTTCCTGGTGTAGGCCGTTTTGGCCGCCAGGCACAGCAAAACGCAGGGGCCGATCTGACACCCATCTGAATTCCATCTGAAGCCATCTGAACCCATCTGAATTCCCATCTGAGATCGTCTGAAATAACCCATCTATCTGAACCCATCTGAAGCCATACCTGAACCCATCTGAACCCATTTGAGATCGTCTGAATTAACCCATCTCAAGCCATCTGAACCCATCTTAACCCATCTTTAAGCCATCTGAGCCCATTTGAACCCATCTGAACCCATCTGAGATCGTCTGTTCTAACCCATCTCAAGCCATCCGAACCAATCTGAGATCGTCTGAACCCATCTGTTAACCCATCTGAAGCCATCTGAACCCATCTGAGATCGTCTGAATTCATTAACCCACCTCAAGCCATCTGAACCAATCTGAGATCGTCTGAGCCCATCTCAATTCATCTGAAACGATCTGACATGTTTTGGCCGCCAGGCACATGCAGCTGTATAGTTGGCTGGATGTTGAAAAACGATCAGATACAAAACGCATGAATNAAACGATCTGACATGTTTTGGCCGCCAGGCACATGCAGCTGTATAGTTGGCTGGATGTTGAAAAACGATCAGATACAAAACGCATGAATCCAAACATATAGCAAATTTCAGGGTATGAATTGCACCTGGGAGTGACATCATGATTGGAATGGTGGCCGTTCCGTTTGCATGCCATATGTGAACTCTGTGAACGTGCAAAGATCATACCGGTTTTCAACATTTTCCTAGTGTGAAATTAAAGCCATCGATTTGAACCCATCTGAACCCATCTGAATTCCCATCTGAAGCCATATCTGAAGCCATATCTTAAACCATCTTAAGCCATCGATGACGTGTTTTGGCCACCATGAACAGCTGTTTAATTGGCTCGATGTCCAAAAACTACAGCAACAATCATATAGTTGATCCTAATGGGCCTCCCATCCTAACACAGCTCGAGCAGGGGGCTCGCGGCCCCCCAACCCTCTCCCAACCGTAGCTGGCACGTGCCCAGCAGAGCGCATTAGCAAATCGCCTCTGCTGTCATACTGGGTTAAACACCCAGCGTTGGCCCCAAGCACGCGAAGCTGTGTCCCCTACCACAGGCCAACGTGGTATCCAGTTTCCGCGTATATTGGAGCAAGAAACTGTTTGGTAAGGGTCACCTCGCCCTGCAAGCACAAGTTCGAAACAGTCTGCCATTGTGAACGCATCACGGTTTTCAACAACTTATCTGCCAAAGGCGCACCTGCTAAAGGCTTACCAGCTCGGGGATCGTGAAGGTCTCTGCCGAGCCAACCATCCGATGGCCAACAGCCTGCGGAATATAAGCTGCCAGCCTGAAGAATATCATTCTGCATGCAACGATTATTGAAGGATGTACAGTAGCTGCATTAATGCATTTCAAGTTGCAGAATGTAGGATCGCGGCGATTGTTTCCAGCCCATGGATGGTTTTGCCACAAATTTGTCGTCGCCAGTTGAGACCAAAAGGAAGCCACCCGATTTCGACTTGGGCAAATGTATTTTTCCAGGCGTTTGGGTACTCGTGAAATAAACATGCAAACAATTCGTGAGGCCAAAATGACGGCGAAGCAAAAGATCCTGTCTTTTTTCCAGACTCCAAGCTGAGATGGTGGATCTGTGGATGACAAATCCGTATCGCGCCAAACAAACATTGCATGTCTCTCCAAATGTTATTGACATAGCGGCCCCGGCTTCCTAAATCGGCAAGCTTCGATACTGTGGGGTGAGGTTCGCATCCAGAACTTTGCATTTCATCCTCCACTAGAGATGCAATAACTTGGCATTGAGCTGCCGACAAAAANGGCAAGCTTCGATACTGTGGGGTGAGGTTCGCATCCAGAACTTTGCATTTCATCCTCCACTAGAGATGCAATAACTTGGCATTGAGCTGCCGACAAAAACACCCAGGCCATTTGCTGGAGCATCCAAATTGCCTGCTTGCTCTCCCTTGATGCAGCTGTTCTGTCGCTTGGACCACCTTCATGTCGCAGTCGCTTTCGATGGACGAACCCCATGATCTGGAAAATACGGATCGTATACCAAAAAAATCACACAATCATCATTCAGTTCAAGATAAATGCTGTTCGGAAATGGCGAAATATATCAGAAAACATTTACATACGACTTCCAGTGATGAACTCTACTTTCTCTGCATGTTCCCAACACTCGAACCAAAGAAATATACAGACAAATGTGCATGCAGATCGGAAGCAGTCGACTATGTAGTACACTCCAATGGCCTATAGGGCAACTGTGGAAATGCAAGGATCCATTTTCTGGCCGCTTCTGTTGTCCAAAAGTATTACTGCGCAAATCGCCGATGCCAAAATGACCAAGGTGTGAAGATCAAACATACATCACCCATGAAGCATTTGCAAGAGAGCAGGAGATTATGAAGTTCTTCATCACACCTTCGATCCTCATCAAAAGTCTACATCCGATTCGAGTTCCATAGCACTTCAGCTATCTAGGTTTCATCTAAATCATCGGATCAAGTTTTTTCCACAGGTCATTGCATGATGCAATTCTTTCAAATGATTAAAAGCTCCTGTCAGGAGTGACTTGGCGTCCGCTACATTTAGGGGACGCTGGTTTAGTGGATTTTGTCGTGTGGCCTTTGTTTGTTGCATGTGCGAGTACACCTGATTCACTCTTGAGGGTGTCACGATGGAAGCTACTCACATGCGCATTTGGCACTAGATTTGCGATCACATTGGCTGAATCGCTCAGTTGGGATTGCGCTACACTGAGCGCCTGGCCCGCATGATTCGAAACTATATAGATATATACCTGAACTGCATCTATCTGTAAAAATGAAATTTCCATCGCTATATATAGCTGGCAGAAAAAGTGCTACAATGCGAGCCTGGTCAAGCTTCTGCCACAGCAAAGCAGGCAGCTCTTCAACCATTTCGGCTGGGGAACCATGGAAAATCCGTGAAGCTGTCCACATGCTGCACCACCACCGATCATACCTGACTGCATGCATCCTCCTGGTCCACCTGCAGAGGTGGCAGGCATTTCGAAGCCACCATTCATCTGCATAGGACAGCCTCCTTGCATGCCCATGCCCATGCCCATGCCCGCGCCCATGCCCATGCCAGTGCCCATGCCACATCCTTGCATGGAGCCCATTGCACTGGCGCTGGAGTCCGGAGATACCAAAGACTGGAAATCCATTGTTTCATAGAGGGCGCTCCAGACAGCGTTATCGGCAAAGCCGTCCATGGCCAATGCAATTGATGACACACCTTTGTGTCCCACCTCCAATGTCTCCTCTTCGCATCTGTAAAGAGCTTTCCCTGAGCTTTGGCTCTTCACTTCCAAGCTTTCTCCGCAATGAAGTGCTTGGAGGAACTGGCCCTCTCCTCCAGCCTGATTTACGGCCATGAACCTTGGGACCGCGTTTAAGATTGGCATCATCTTTCACGACAAACACCGACCTGCCTTCAATCTTTTTCAGGCGCTGCATCAGCCACTGAGTCCTTGTGTCGAGGTCATGCCTTCCCATTGAAGCTTGATGCTTGTTGGGAGATCTGGAAGCAGCCTCTTGAAAGCCATTGCCGCTACTTTGTTTCTCTCGGCGATCTTTGTCAAGAGCTTCGTACGAAGAGATCCAGAAGACATCCAAGCAAGCTCGTCATATAAGGACCTGCTGTGAAGAGGTTCATATGAGACCTCGATATGAGAACCTCCAATGACAACATTTCACAGGAGCTTTCATATCAGCACCTCCAGTACAGGTCATTTCGAACTTCCGGACGTATGGAACGAGCGCGGGTTTCCTGGCAGTTCACCACCACCCCCAACATGGCCCCAAAACCATGGGCTCCTTGAGGCTCTTGAATCAATGTTGCAAGGAGCCCCCCCTGATTTGGACCAACAAGAACCCAACCATGGATCAACATAGGCCCAAGATAGGTCCAACATAAGCGCAACGTGGCCCCGACATGACCCCAAAAAACGACCAAAAAGGCGTGTTCCTTTAGGCCTTGTATCAAGGCCTCAAGGAACACGCCGTTCTTGGCCCAACATAGGTTCAACATAGGTTCAACATAGGCTTAACATGACCCCAACATGGCTCCAAACAGCCCAACATGGGCCCAACATGGACCCCATACGGCCTCACATAGTCCTTAAACGGCCCCCAAAAAAACTCCAACAAAAAAGTTTTTGTTGGATGTTTTTTTCACCCCAAGAAACTTCCATGGAACCCCCCCACCAAATAACCCAACATAGGTCCCACATAGGGCCCCAAAACCAAGGGATCATTCTTGTCATGGACGCTGATTCCCCCAGTGTTGGCCCAACATAGGTTCAACATAGGCCCAACATGGACCCAACATGGCCCCCAAGGGCCCAACATGGTCCAACAAAGGTCCAGGTATGGAACGGAGGTATGGAACAAAGGTATGGAACGGGTACGGATCGTGTGTGGTCGCAGAACCTGTTCCGGACCTTATAATTTGACACGCATCCAAATATCTTCATGGAAGAAGAAGGTTTCACCAGGATCCGTGCAAGACCTTGTCACAATGACTTGAACAAAATCACGCAGTGACCTCTCAGAGGATTTCATCAGGACTAGAACACCGAAACCAAAAGGTTAAAAATATCGCATGTTCGCCGTGATTTTTTCCTGGCAGGCGCAATGGATTCTGCGCCTTCACAAGAGCGAGCCAAACGTGAAGGTTTTGCAGCAGTTGGCAAAACTGATCGCAAGCGTGGGATATCTGAAAAGCTTCTGCAGGCGCAATACAAGAGACATCTCCATCAGACATGTTAGGCGGTCAGGGCGCGGATTTCTTGAGAGCAGTTCAAGTTTGAAGCATCAGATCGTCATGTTCGCTGGCCTGGCCGCACTTTTCAATGGCAGGCGCAGTCCTTGTGGGTAGGTCGGATGGGAAAATCGCGAAGCGCAATGATACGGGGGCATCAGCTGCCTCGCCAGCATTTGATTTTTGTCGGAAGTATCGCAGACTTGCTTCATTTCAACAACGTTGTCGTCAACCCTCAAATTTTGCAATTGTAGGAAACCTAGCAGAGGTGCTGCATCTTTAGAGTTTCAACTTCAAGTTTTGTTGTACGAAGTCGCGCGGAATCTTTTCGGATCTACCTCTTCAACTTGCAAGTTTGCAGGAAGTCTCACAGTCTTGCCTGGTCCTTACATTTTCAATGTGCAATTTGATTTATAACTAGATAAAAAGACATTTAGAATTTAGATAGATAAGCATTGATAGATAGATTACTAGATATCTGAAGGAGAGGCGGACAGAACAACAGACAGACAAACAGATCATCAAATAGATACAAAAACAAAGAGATTAATAGATAGACAGGCAGACAGACAGATACATAGATAGAAAGACAGATAGATTGATAGAAAGATAGACGGTAGATATTTCCGAGACTGATCGAGAGTTAGAGACAGGTCGCTACTTAGAATGGTCATGAAGGGCGTGAAGGAATGGTGAACCACCAAGAAAATGAACAGGCACAGACACCATGCAGTAGCAAAACAGATCGCCCTGTTAGCCATGCACTGCACGCATTGGAGCATCCATTGAGTCCAATCCGTAGGTTCAGCAGTCGTGCATCCGGTGAGTACTGCAAGCACTCCAAAAGGCGGCGCTCCAACCACTTGTCCCTCCGTCAGCGGCTTGCTCTCCCGTAGGTTTCCTATCTTTGAAATTTCCGCCACCGCCTTGCTCGGTACTACTGGTTATGAAGTCTCCTTTTGGTATTGCTACTGGTTTGAGCCATTTTTCATCAAAGGGATGCACTAAAAACTAAAAACTATAGTTCCATCAACTAATGTGGCCGGCGTGTTTGCTTTTTTTTTGCGTCGCGTCCGAAGCTGCTGACGCATTGTTTTGCTAGTGGCACAAATGGGTTTGCGCGTTTTTTGAATGCGTTTTATTTCCAGCTGACCAATTTCAACACTGCCTACCTAATTTTTCCTCATCTACAAGGTGTGAGGTGGGCATCAGGTTCCTGTGTGCCCAAACTCAGATTTAGATCCCAAATAAATTCCCAGATAAGTTGTGGGATATATGTTCGAAACTACTTGTTGGGAAAGCGGTTGCACAGGTTGCACAGGTTAATTTCCGAGACAAAATTTCCCCTGAGAGTTCGAAAACCAACTTTGAATGTTTTGAAACCATGATGCTGAATCAACACACAGCAGGAACATTGGATCGAGGTTCAGGCATGCAGTTCCAGGTTAATGCAAGAAAAAATATCAAAACAGTTGATGACTAACGTGGCAACCACCTATATCTGTTTTGGCGCGCCCTTTTCAACAAATAAAAATGAACACGCATGTTTTTCCTGAATGCACAATGGTTCCGAAAACATTGTTTGCATTTATTTTTTTCAAATCCATCAGGCAAACTGACTAGAAATTGGCACTGACCACGTTTGCCCTCAAACAGTTTCTGGCAAGAAATCGTTTCAGACCTACATGTTTTCATTTTTTCTGGAGACCTGCACATGAATCTACCTTGTAAAAATAGAAAGAAATACGTCAACACGTTTGTCATGAGGATAGCAAAAAATGGGAAACCGGCCGTTTAAAATATCAGGCAACCTGGATTCAATGGAACTACATGTTTCCAGTAATTTCAACTGTTACCAAATGGAAGTACTGCTTTCTTGGTGTGTGGATTTCTTGTCGCGCAAATTTCGCTTTTCAAAACTGGACCAAAAGATGGCGCTGCGAAACAAGTATATAAGCAAAGTATCTTGCACAAACAGAAAATAAATAGGTTCAACTGCAGCCTAATTGTACCTTTTTGTTTGGTTGCTAGATGCCTGTCTTATCGATTTGTGGGAGTGGGAAAATCTTGAGTCCTGGGTGAACATGGAGTTTTCGGATGGGGCCTTCTGACACCAAATGTTGGAGACTTTTCGACAACCAAACAATCATTTGAGTTTTGAACGCGGCCGACTGCGAAGGCTGTTGACTGTCCAGTTGTTGAAATTGCTGGGTGAACAATTACATTGTTGAATATCCTGGCCACAAAACTGCTGGGGACATGCCCATCAGTTTTGAGCAAAATGTTGTTTTGTTCCACGTTTCAAGCTACAATCCTTCAAAGTTTCCTACGTTCTTTGTTCCAAAATTCCTGGGTTCCAGGTTGAAAAAAATCAAATAGGCAGGGGTTTCCATGGAAGGCTTCGAAAGGCCCACTTACCAACTTCTAAGGTTGCCATGGGGTTCCACAATTAGATGTGCAAATTTCCACAGCTCCAGTTTTGCAAGATGCCCCGGCTTTACAGTTGCGCTGCAGGTTTGAAGGAATGGAAGGGCTCGACACTTTAGAACTTCACCGTAGGAGGGTTCCAAGGTTTGAAGGCTTCCGAAAATCAAAGTTTCCAAGCTGCCACAGTTCACGGTTCCAGGTTTCTAGGCCTACATCCATGAGCTGATGGCAAAAAACACCACGAAAAAAAAATGAGCCTTCTATCTCACTTTGAAGGATGTTTTTCCCTAAGTCTTTTGAAGTAAACCATGCAGAAAGCATATGATTTTTTGAAGGGTTGTCGCCGGACATCCGCGAAAAGGCTTGCGCCCCAAACCTGGTGCTTGCGCGTCAAGATGTTTTTCAATTCTAGTCGCATATTTCAATCCAGGGGGATGGTTCTAAGAACCAAGAGCCGGAAATCAAGATTGAGTTCTGTTGGTGGGCAACAGCTTCTTGGAAACGATAGAAATACAAAGATGGTGGGAATTTGGCGAGGGACAGTTTGCACTCAACAAGAACCATACATCACGAGAACCCCGTAAGACAAACCCAATATTCCCTTGTACTCAGGGCAGCTCTTTTTGTAGGCTTTATCCACAAGTATGAATATTTCGGTGGGTGGGGTGTACCGAAAAGTGTTGACTTCACAGGTTTGACTTTTGACCCGCGGCAAGGTTTGGACAATAGACTGTATTTCTTCTGGTTCGAAAAAAGTATCGAGGAGCCGGTCTCCCAAAAGCGCCCATACTGCCAAACCCAGGTCAGTGAGATGTTTGTGAAATTGATGGCCTATTTTTGTGAGATTGACGTCCTATCTTTAATTTGCTTTCCAAAAACATGCAAAACTATTTTTCTTGATGTTGTTTTTTCTGGCAGGCAAGGCTTTTCAGAACTGCCTTTCTGGGTTGGGTGTTGTAAATGTATTTGGTCAAATGTGAGTCTGTGGATTTCTTTGAAATGGCAAGCATCATTAGGCTATGAATTGAATTTTCCAAACATGTATTTTGCGCCACCTCCGGATGAATTTATATATTTTTTTCGGCAGTAGGTCCTTCTGAGAGGGTTCCCAAAGTGTTTTCCCGGGATGGCGGGTTACCATTCTTCATCTGAACATCCGCCTCTCATATTTCACAGTAGCTGTGTGCTTTCATGCTTTTAACAAATTTTCCCTTGAATGGGGGGTTTCAAATCAATGTGGGTTCCAAGCCGTTCTTAAAACACCATTTTCTGACCCTGGGATTTTTTTTGAAAAAAATCCAGGGTCAAATAATGGGGTTTGGAACCCCTATTATTTCTTAAACCCCCATTCAAGGGATTTGAGTTTCCGTCTATAATTTGAAGCAAAATTCATCGAGCACCTTCAACGCTTCAACCTTTCACCCAAAAAAAATAATACATAATCCCAATCATCGCATTCTTGACCAAAACAACCTCAGAGACTGGAATTTTTGACCCCGCACCAACAATTCATATCATGATTTCAGATTTCGAAGCAAAAAACGCAATGCAATGAACTCTTGACCCGGACTTTCAATGCAGAACCTCAGCCCGGAAGTTCAATGCATTAAAGTTTTACAATGACAATTTGACATCAAAACTTCAATGCATTGAACTTTTGCATTGAACTTTTGCATTGAACTTTTGACATCAAAAGTTCAATGCATTGAACTTTTGCATTGAACTTTTGCCCAAAAGTTCAATGCATTGAACTTTTGCGTTGAACTTTTGCCCGAAAGTTCAATGCATTGAACTTTTGCATTGAACTTTTGTGCAAAAGTTCAATGCATTGAACTTTTGCGTTGAACTTTTGGTATAAAAGTTCAATGCATTGAACTTTTGCATTGAACTTTTGCATTGAACTTTTGTCAAAAAGTTCAATGCATTGAACTTTTGCATTGAACTTTTGGTATAAAAGTTCAATGCATTGAACTTTTGCATTGAACTTTTGCATTGAACTTTTGCACTGAACTTTACACCGAACGTTCATAGAAAACTTCAATGCATTGAATCTTAGCAATGAAATTTTGCATCAAGTGTGGCAAAAAAGTCATTGCACAGAAGTTTTGCACCAGATTTTCACACTGAAGTTTGAGGTCAAGAGTTCAACCCACTGAAGTTTCGCATTCAACGCTTTCAACTTGTTCTTGCAAGTTTGGTTAAAAAAGGCTTCGTTTGGCAGATTGCTCAAAGTTTTGGGTATTGAGGCCCATGAATTCTGTGGAGCCTCTTTTTGAACCAATCGTTTTTGGGACCTCATTTTGAAAAAATGCTCATACGAAATCTGATCAAAATCCTGGCTCTTGTTTGGAATTTCAGCCATGAACAAAGTGCAACCCCCCCCCCAAATTGACCAATCTCATTTTGTGGATGTGTGCCGGTTGGTAAAGGTTCCTAAATTTTCCGGATAAAGCTAGGCCATTGAATTTGCGACATGTTGGGGTCAGTTGTTGGTGTTTTTGAAACCTTTTCCAAACGAACCTTCTCACTGGGAACAGTTCTCACTGGGAGCCATTCCCGATGGGTGGGTACCCTTTCAAAAAAACAAACTTCCCAATTTTAACCTGTCCCAGTGGGATTGATGCCTGCAGAGTGGCAACCCTTCCTGATGAGAAGCCTTTACAGTAGGTTCTTTTCCCAATGCAAACCTTTCAGGAATGGGAACCGTTTCCAATGAAAACCCTTCCAAATAGAATCTTTGTGAATGGAAACCTTCAATATTGAATCTGGTTATAGGAGCCTTTACCACCATTTCCATTCATATTTCCAATGCAACGGTGCCAGACAAACCCACATTTTGCAGTCGTTAAGGTCCCAATGTCCATGTTTATGCAGTTCAGGCCTTAATGGAAAATGAACAGTTTGACACGTCACAGATGTGCACTTTCAACCGTAGAATCGACCGTCCAAAAAGATTCGCTCGGAAATTGGGAGGTTTTCTGTTTACCAGGCACGGCTGGTGTTGCAAAAAAATCAAAATCCGTCAAGTGATTTTGTTAGCCATGTACTATCTGGTGCTTGCAAAGTTTAGCAAGGCCAAATCCACTTTTGTGGAACAAATTGACAAACATTTGCAAATATTGGATCCAATCAACAAAAAATGATAATAACAGCATAATTTGTGAACACAATAAAATCGGTTGGAATAGCACGAGTAGATCCAGGGTCAAACTGAAACTCCATAAAAAAGTGAGGCTAACGTTTAAAATAAATAAGAACAGAGCAGAACAACGAAAGACACATACCAACATTTGTTTTATCTGGTTTCTTGCGTTTCAACAAGTGTCCTGAAATCCGGTTTTCAGTATGTAAAAAGGAGCTAGTTAGGACACTTGTTGAAAACAGGTTCACACACACACAAAAGCCAAAGCTGGTATGGCCACCAAACCACAACGGGAGACCCAATTTTTTAGGCTAAGGGGTTCCCCCGTGCGTTTTGCACGGTTCAAAAGCGGTGTGGGAGGGGTTTTAGGCTCATAGATGTTTAAAGTGTAAGGCTCACAGGTTTCTTGGGTCTTAACATGTATCCCTGTACTCGCAAGGACTTGTAGAAACATCTTTTTGTGGAAGCACATCCCTTTCCAAAAAACACATTCTTTTCAAAAACACACCCATTTCACACAAGATACATACATCCCTTTAAGAATTGTGGGTTTCAATATTTCATGGCCACACGTCCAGACACAATGTGAAACGATGTAAAGCGAACTCATACCATGATGCATGCTGATATGTTTATTACGCATTGTATCATTACTCGGCTGGTTTGAATAACAACAAAAACATGTTGAAAGGCAAAAGATACATTTCGTGGTCGCATTATTTTTAGCAGCCAATGGTTGAGTTGAGGAGTAGCCAAGTATCTCTCCATGTGATTGGAGTTCTTCTTCGGTAACTTTTTTAGCGATCAGGGTTTCCAGTGTCTTCTGCGATCAAATCTAAAGTACACAGAAGAGCTGGTTGCACATTGTGGATGATTATCTACCGATTTTCTGGTCAAGCATGAATGGATTGCAACTGCCATCAAATGGCCTGAAACCTTCTGCATTGTATGTTAAAGAATACATAGAATATAATATGATGTAATGAAATACAATGTAACACAATAAACTATAATGGAACAGAATAGAACACAACAGAATAATCTCAATAGAATAGGGGTAGGAACACATGTTTCCACACGGGGTTTTGTTGAGCCCATGTTGGGCCTAGATTTGATGTTGGGCGCATGTTGGGCGCATGTTGGGCCTTTGTTGGGCCATTTGGAGACTATGTTGAGCTTTTGTTGGGGTTCGGAAGCCTAGCAAATTGCAATATGGCGCCTACAGAAACAATCCCAAAACACCGAATCCTAAGCATCCAGCATCCTTATCATGCGATGCTTTCGATCACTTTCATAAGGGTCTATTTCTGGTGGTTTGGATTTTTTTTGCTGTTTTTGTGTAAAGCTGCAGGAAAGCAAATGGGCACCTAATGGGGGGATCGGACTGAGACATTGGTGAGTCGAGCTGCAACCTTAAATGAGTTGGAAGTTGGGAATTTCTAAAAAGAGGGGGGCCTTTTCAGATGAGATGGGAGTTTCGTGCGCGGTGGGTCTCCCAGAACCCTCCCAACTCATCTCTGCGGAGTATAGCTGCTGTGCCTTGCCACTGAAATATTGCACCTTTGGCCACTACCTGCCGAGGACAATACAAACGGCATCACCAAGAAAGGCATCATTGGTCTCGCCTTAACTGCTAGTTTTTTGGAAGGGACTGCGCTCTTTTTTTTTTCTGTTCTTGTAAAAAATTTGAAGAGGGAGCAATGCGTTGCCATTTTGACGCACTTGCTCCCAATCGATTCCCCGTACATAAAATTGTTTCCATGATAGAGTCTCATATCCAAATTTTGCCGCAAAGGGATATGCCTTGGAAACTTCCGCAAGTGGAGCGCTCGCTCCCCCTCATAAGTGCCTCAAACAATTTAGGTAGATCTACAATATCTAAGAAGGTATGCAACATTGCGGTCTCTTGGCTATGAAAAAAACTTTACATATGTATACTGTATATATATATATATAGTCATATATATATATGTATAGGCAGAACCGAGGGGCTAACGTTATTCCAGTTGCGCAAAGAACTTGTGGCAGGTAACAGCATATATAAAACAAGAAACGCATGTGTTTTCCAGTTCGTTCGAAAGACCATACTGGAAACATGGATTACGGCTGTTTTCTAGGTACCGCAAAATAGTTTGCAGGCGTGTTTTCCCGAAAAACATGATCTAAGACATACTGGGCAACAAGGAAAATTTCCCAACTATTTTGAAACTGCACTTACAAAGAACCCTCAGTTGTCAAGCATCGCTGCTGCCCCAAGGCTTCTAATCCGCAACTAAGTGATTGCTCCAAAATGTTTTTTGTTTCAAGTGAATCTTGCAGAGCGCTGATGTTGGATGCGTATTGTTGTTTAATTCATTTTGCGATCAACTTTTCCCTTCGACTGATACCAAAACGTGCGTAACAATTTTAAAACCCGTCCAAGAGAAACAAACAGAAGAAAACACCCAGGGCCCTGGAGGAAGACTAGGCCCGTGGAGGTTTCTGGGAAAATCGTCTTTGGAGTGAGTAGTTTGGAGAATTTCCGGCGCAAATTGCCACGTAGTGATTTTTTGTAGTGATCTTTTGGGGGCAACGGAATCTACGGCCAAAATGCGACGTCAAATCCAAGCATCAGGCACATGCGCTCTTCCAGGCAAAGAATGTTGCAACATGTTCCAAGAAAATTACACTGCAAGGTCTACTTTTCTATGAATGTGGTGGACAGTCGACATGCTCACAGCATGATGCAAAATATCCTGACATTTTTGGGGCCTCCACCATTGACACCCGAAAACCCCGCTATAAAATGGTTTCGGACTTTTAATCATTGAAATAGTGCCTACCCTACAAAGTGAAAGGTACAAGGACACATGCTGATCCAAGAGTTGGCTAAATCACTAAATTCCTTCTGGGGTGCCGGCCCAGATTCAAAAACAATGTTTGCAAGAATTGAATTTCAGTTTGTTCGCGCGGGTTCCTTTCCAAGCTGTCAAGTCAAATTCCTTGTGTTTGCGTGTGTTGAAAATGGTTGCCGATTCCACCTCAAATGATGTGAATTTTTCAACAACAGCGCATTCTGGTTTCGTGTTGCGCAACTCTGTGGCCAGTACGGATTGCGTTTTCAGATTTTGTTTCTGCCCCATCATGAAATTTGTTCAGTTCACGGTATCCGCGGTTCTGCCTCTTGCAGCTCGCGCTTTGCTACAATCTCACTGGAGATCATATGATGGCCGCACGGTACTGTCCCAAATTTGATTACTCCTTACAACATGTTTTAACTCACCTCGGTTGTTGTTTATGTTTTCCTAAGGGAAATAAAGATGAAGTGGCACTGATGCTTTAAAGCCCAGCAAATCCACAACAAAGTCTGGCAGTTGGTTTCAACCATCAACTTTGCCTCGAAGGATGCCCGCAAAACTCTTCTACATCAACATATAAAGAACCATATACATACAAACTATATAAGGACGCTTTTGAATGCCCATAAGTGTCACCGCAGCTTTGGGCAGGCAAGTACATCAAAGCTGTATGTTTTCAGGAGATTCAAACTTCAGTTTTCAAGTGTAATTTGAAATTGTTTGGGACAACATGGTACCAAAAAAATGAACAATAGCCGTGATATCTCACGCATCACGACTGGAATTGGACGAATGTGACGTCATATTCTCCGAAGATTTCACTTCACAACATGTGTTTCTCAGGCCAAAGTTGACTTGCTTTGCTGGCATGGCACGGTACAGGAAAAGACACACACACACATACGCCTATCTCTTGTGCAATTGTTCCAGGAAGAACCTTTTTTGAGTACTTCAAACACACACACACACATGATTGGAAGCTGTTTATTTGATTGAGAAAAACATAAGGGCACCTTTGAAATTTCCATCAGTTTGCTCAAATGTCTGCCTCCCTGCCCGATGAAATTGCAGTTTGCTGTGGCAGACATATTTAAAAAATACGCGTTTGCAATAAAACATACCAGGCGCAGTTGTTTCACGAGCACAAGTTACCAGGTTACCATTTTTCACACAATTACATTCTTTCAATTTGAAATGCAAATATTCCTCTGACGTACTCTGAAAATCTATCACCACAAATATGGTTGGAAGATTTTGCACAACAAGTTTCATAGATGAAATATGCCGTAAATATACTTCTTATAGTCCATGTTTGGTACTCATAGGACATCCTGACGAATAGTTGCACGTCTTTCCAGACCATCTCCTAACAGCTGGTTCATTTTCCATTCATTTCACGTGTGCTATTGAGGTTTCGGTGTATTTCAATGTATTTTTGCCTCACCGGCAGAGATTGCTCTTCTTTTTGATCTGGGAAAAACGTTGATCCACATTGATTTTAATTTCCACTGTATTCTGACCCCAATCCTGACGCAATGGGCACTAACGAGGACTGAGGTTTTTTCACATGTATATGCTTGCAAACAATCTATTTCGGAGCAAAAACATCGTGAAGGAACGCATATTTGGATGAACACGTAAATGCTGGATTTGAATACCAAGGTTAGGAAAGTGCAAAACGTCTAGAGTCTAGAGCCGTCACCAGGAAATTTGTGTGGAACATATCTGAACTTGAAGTTGGCCCACGCAGCAGAGAAACACTTCGGCTAGCTACCGAAAAAAAAGGCAGAAAAAATGTTTTCAGAAGGAACGGATTTAGATTTCGAAGAATTTGGTTTTGCTCTTGTGAAAGGATCTCTCCACCATGTTGTTTCGCTGCAGTCACCGGCCACTCCCCATATAAGGGCCTCCGGTTAAGCGCACAAATGCACATGATTGCAAATTCGAACATATACACAATCGCTGTTTGTGTTTGATTGCAGGGAAAAGGTAGTTTCATCGGTTTTGATTTTGGCTATTTTCAATCAAAGCAACCCAGAACATGCAAAGACGTAATTGTTGAGAATGTCATTGTGGACAAGTGGACACCAACATATTTGTTGTCCAAACAATTTTTTTGTTCCCGACCTATGTAAAAAAGTGTCTACATACATTAAAACATTGGCAGTTGGATTTACAACAGCCGGTGATGTGCAAAATGCTGTGACAACGTAGCAACCGATTGAATCTACAATTTACCTTCGCGTGTTCAGTTTTTACTTCCTCTTCGAGTTCGCAGCGCAAAAACTCTTGGAACGCTACATTTGTTTTTGTTTTATGAAGCTTTGAATGGTTCCAAGCTCTATTAAACAGTGTGTTCTGCAGCAAACATGGCGATGTCTGTAAACCCACAAAGCTCATACATAATACCAGTGCACATCCACCATTCATAAATGAAACCGTATGTTCATCCATTGTCACCATTGCTGTGCAGAACTTGGGAAACAATCAAATTATGAGCAATAAAAGCCATGCGCGAGTTCATGGTCACTGTTGCATTTTGGTTGTTTGTTTGTTTGTTTGTTGGTTGGTTGGTTTGTTTGTTTTGTGATTTCTATGTGCTATTGAGTGCAACATTGAACTAGCGCGTATGAACCTCAAACAGTTGCAGGCCACCAAGTCCCAGCAAGCAGCAACAAATAAACAACATCTATTTGCGCTCATTTAAACAAAGGAATATTGTCGCGAAACTTTTCCAGGCTACAGCGGAGGGCCACTTTCCCTTCTCGGTCGACATGCCTAACACGAAGTGAAAGTGGGATTTTATGTCAGTTTGACATTTCTTTGAAAAAGGGGCTACAGGAACTTAGACTAAGAAATGGTTCAGCTTGGGCATGTTTGGTGCGGTCAAACGGAAAGAACATTTCAAAAAAACAGGAAATGAATTTCAGGTACACCAATGCTAGGGCACAAAAGCTTCTAGTTCTGTCTCACGCGCTCTTTTGCCGACAACGGTATTTGTTCGATT
Source organism: Symbiodinium sp. clade C Y103 (assembly GCA_003297045.1). Taxonomy (NCBI): domain Eukaryota; class Dinophyceae; order Suessiales; family Symbiodiniaceae; genus Cladocopium; species Cladocopium sp. clade C. The sequence continues at coordinate 196,888 of BGPT01001000.1, forward strand.
TATATAGTTCATATATACAATATATATATATATATATTTGTCCCAGGATGTTTTAACGGATGTCCATTAGCACTCCTTTAGGGGGGTAACCATTAGGCACCCCTTACTTTTTGAGGTCCCAAACTAATAAGTATTCGTACATGTTTTCATGAGTTCACATATTTCACCACCTTCGCATCTTGGTGTGGCTTTTCTCCAAGCAATCCAAGGTCCAAGGAGTCTTGTTGACAACATGGAAGCACTGCCACAAGAGGTTGTTGTTTTTTGGAAGTGAAGGCGATGGATATGATTCTTCAAGTTGTCCAATGTCCAATCCGACCTTTTTTGTCCTGATTCGACTTTCTTCTCTTGTGTCTTTGTGTTTCTGCCGCGATTTTGTTTGAAAAACGCGCGTGTCATTTGCGTGTCGTGTCGGTCATTAGGGGTGCCTATCAGGCACCCCTGATCATGCCGGGTGCCCAATAGGCGCCCCCTAGAAACGTGTCGGGTCCTTTTGGGACACCACCTATGCGTGTCATTTCGTGTCGATTTGACTAGTTTTGAAAACTTGCAAAAATTCTTCCTTGAGACATCCTGCATACAATGGCGTCTCACAACTTACTTTCGGAGACATGGGAAAAAGAAAGGCTCGGGGCCTTGTCAACACGCAAAGATTTGACATTCGATTTAGAAAAATGTTTCCTGGGGAAACAGAGGGCCAAAGTTTTCGGTAAAGCCTTGGTTCCCTGCGGGACCATTGTCAGAAGATTCCTTGGATTTGGGATTGGAAGTCATGCTTTTCTGGTGCGCCATCTCCTTGAACGCCAAGGGGTGTCTAATATGCACCCCTTAAGAATCTCAATTTTCGGGATGCCATTAGGCACCCCTTTGAACGTGCTGGATGGTATTTTTGTGTATATACTTGGACATATACACGTATACATGAATATGTAAATGTATATTATATAGCGTACGCAAATGACTCCCGTATATATGTATAACTAGATCTCTACGTGTTTTTTCAGTTTATCGCGGTTTGTTTTCTCAACATTTAGTTTCAATACGAAAGATTGCATAGGCATATATATGATAGTAAAAGAAACGCATAGATCAATATATGGATGAAATACGAAAGACGCAACATATTGTCATTGTAATATCTATATATTTCTATTTTTCAGAAGGGGGCATCCTGAAAGTGTTTTTTTGTGTCTTTTACACCTGCAATTGTTTGGTTTGTTTTTGCAACCTCACCTTTGCAGTTTCTTTCCCAAATCCAAGAAACAACAAAAAAAGAAACGAAGAAACCAAAACAACAAAACAAAACCCGAAAAAAAAACAAGATTGCACAACACAAGGGGGTGGAAAATGCAGAGAGTTGGGTCCGGTCATTTTTTGTTTTTGTTTGGTTGTTTTTTTTTGTTTCTTTGTTTTTTTGTTGTTTTGCTCTTTTCTGGATTCTGGTTCGTTGTTTATTTGAAAGGCTGGCAAAACAAAGTGGCAAGACGCCCAAAAAGAACAAGAAACCAAAAACAAAGACAAATATATTGCACAACCCAACGGGGGTGGAAGATGCAGAGAGTTGGGTCCTGTCATTTTGTTTGTGTGTGTTTTTTTTGTGGTTTCTTGTTTTTTCTCTTTTTGTTTGATTCGTTGTTTATTTGACGGGCTGGGGGTCGGGACTTAATTCTTTGCCACTTCTCCCACCTGAGGGTTTGCAAGTTTGTTTGAACATGCAGGTATCATTGGGGGAAACTTAGGGGTTTGGGGCATGGATTGGGTAGTTTGGTCTTTGGTTTGTTTCTCAAAATTTCCAAAAACTATGCAAAAACATAGGCAGCCAATGAGTTTGTAGCACTGATTTTGGTATTGACATGTTCAAACACTTTGAGCACGGTGAACGGTTCCCTTGAAAGAAGTGATGCATCTCTTTGAAATGAGTGCTCCCTTCAAAATGTGCAGTTCGTTTCAAATGGTAGAGCATTCCACTGAGGTGGGACATGTGCACTTCTATGTGAAAAATGAACCCCTTTGCGCACGCAATGCCCTTGTCACCTTTTCTCAGATTTCCATGAAGAACGCATGGTGTATGTAAGCATTCAAAACAGGTCCTTCAAAATTGTACATTGTCTCTCTGATTGCAAATGTCATACTCTCCCAAAACAGCGAAACATATTTTTGGAAAAACACCCCCTGATGTAGGCAGCTATCCTTCTGAAAATGTGCTTTAAGTCACAAGAGAATGAAACATTGTTTGAACATCTAGTGTACTGTATGCATTTGCTGCAAATGCAGTATTCTTTGAAGATTATAGTCGTCCTTGAAGAATCTATTGTTTTATTTTGTGCAACCCCCCTTGATATGAGTGAGATATTTGATTAAGGTAATACATTATTGTCGGATAGTCTAGTATTGAAAACATTTCTTTGAGTGAGAGTTGTCTCTTCAAACCAGAGTAAATGAAGGCTGGGCTGATCAAGGGGAATAGTACATATATGTTAAACATATGCTGCTTCTTCACATGAAGATTGTGTTGCCATACAGGACCATGTTCTGTTGTAAGAAGCGGCCGAACATTCTTTAATAATGCCAACTTTTCAAACATATTGCACTTGTGAGAAGGATGCTCTATGGAAACAATACTGCATGTTGCGTGGACACATTAGCCTTTCCAAAAGGGTTGCTGCTCCTTTACAAGGAAGGTTTGCATTTGGAAATGCACACTGCACTCCTTCGAAGGGCGTGGTGAAACTTTTAAAGAAATTGTAGGGATATTGTTCCTGCAAAAACACACGGCATTGCCCCAAAGGAAGGTTACATGTATTGAGAAGGGTACGGTGCAGTTCTGTTTTGAATGCTGCATTTCTTGGCAGGTATGGGGATGCCGTAATTATGTTGAGGACATCTAGCATATTCTGCAAAATTGTGTTTTGTTAAGAAGGACACGGGTAGTATTCATCCAAGGTAAGGTGAACACCGGGACACTTCTTCAAGCAATACATACAATACATACTCTCTAGTGAAAATGAACAAATCTTCATGTGCAGTTTAAGCTTTAACAAGTGATTACAGTTTTCAAGAAACAATGAAAAGTGTACTCTCACAGTGTCCTGCTCTCTATATCTTATATAGCAAAAATGTGATGATATGTGCGTAGCTGCAGAATTTCCTGTCTGGCTTGTCGTTGCTCATATTTGGCCGCTCGAGTCCCTGGGAAAAACAACGGATCTCAGAAACATTGCGTTCAAAGTATCCGGACGGTGTGACATCATGTAAAAATGTCAAATCATCTTTTACCACACAAAAAAGATATGTTTTTTTTGGCCTCAACAACAGCATTGCGTAGACCCAAGCAGATCGGAAAAGCAAAATGTATTGGAAAAAATGCAATGTCATATTTGCGACCGAATGTACTGTGAAACCGGCTGCAGAAAAAGGATGATTCGTTTCAATAATCACTGATGGGATCTCATTCACGCAATTTTCTTCGCAAATTAGATCAAACAGGAGATATCCATGAGTCTATGGTCGTTTCTATCTCCAAGCCTTAAAAACCACCATGGCCTATAGGTGTTCAAACCAGATTTGTGTAGATTTCTTAGCTGCCAAAACCGTTGAACATCAATCTCCAAGCTGAACTTCGAAATCAAACGACTTAAGTGCAACTGCCACACATAAAGACCTGATGTTTTTCCAAGTAAAAGCGCACTTTGAAGAAAACAACGAAACCCAAGTTTCCACTTTCCATTTTTGCGGGAATTCAAGTAATATAGGACAACCACGAGACGGAAAATCGAAAAACAAAACGCAAATGTCTACTTACGCGTTGCAGACATTTTCCGATGTTTTGAATTACAATGGACCCACAAATACGTGTTTCTCCGCGGATCTTTGAATAAGAAGTGATTTGTGAGAGTGGCAGCCACCAAACCAAACACCATGTTGCATCCAACAATAAGATCCAAAACATGTGTGCTACCCGTTAAGAAACCACGATCCATGCAGGAACATTTCAGGAACATATGATGTGCATATTTATATGTATATATATATAAATACACTGCTTATGTATGCAAACAGACAGGGGTTGATTCAAGGTGTCTGCAAATTCCACAAACCACCGACAAGCATCACTCAGGAACGGATCGTTCAACACGTTTAGCTGTTTGTTGAAGAACTGCCCCAAGTTCCTTCCCCATGGCCCGCGACAACTTCCAGCAACCCGACAATTTTGAAATAGCGCGTAGCTTTAAGATCGGCAATGTTTTTGAATATTTTGAAAGATGATGGGATGTTCAAGGTGGGGGGATGTTTGCCAATATGGCCTGTAACGACGCCCAAAACATTGGGGAAATTTGTCACACATTTTTGAAAAAAATGCGCGTGCCTGCACACCTTGTTTCAACCCAAGAAACAAAACAAGTCCCGATGAGATAATTTTTCCTTTTTACACCAATTGTCAGCGTGTTCGAGGAACGTGCAAATTCAAGAAACAACAATGAATCAATTGAATCCTCCCAACTTTCTGGAAAATTTAAGAAACATGGAACCTCCGTCCAACTAAACGTATAGACTTCAACAAGGATGCCAGGGTCCGTCCAAAAAGATCTATGGTTCATTTGGCAATATTTCAAAAGCCTTAAAGCAAAAAACACGCGAGGAAACCTAATGGCAAACCATTTTCAACGAAATCGGCGATTTCCAGATAGCCTGTGGTTCCAAAAAAATGCATGTGTCCCATGGATGCCTCCAGTTTTTTTTGGAAGAGCATGAACCCACAGATTACGCAAATTAATGCAAGGTGCATACCCCGTTTGTAGATAATGACTAGTGATTCTAGTCCAGTATTCGTTTTTATGGCGCCGAAGTTGTTTCAAGAGACGTGCCCACATGAAAAACTGCCGGTTCAAAAATTATATGTGTTAAAACAAAAAACAAACAAAAAAACAGTTTTTTCAACATAAAACACGTTTAAAAAACATAAAATACATATTTTAAATATATTTAAAATAAATTTTAAATATATTTAACTTAAATTTTAAATATATTTAACTTAAATTTTATGT
>BGPT01001001.1:9113-20147 GCA_003297045.1 Symbiodinium sp. clade C Y103
TCCCGTCCATCCTCTTCCTCGTCCAGTTTTTTGTCCTCTACAAGAGCGCGCATGACAGTTCATGCTTGAATACGCGCGCACTGCATTTTGGAGAGTTTCCTTTTGGATGATACATGATGATACATGATGATACATGATGAAACATGATGATACATGATGATACATGATGATACAGGACCCTATGGTAGAAAGTCATGTAGCATCACCCCTGAAGTTTCTGAGTCTGTCAAAATATGTCAAAATACAACTTTGAAATTGGTGTCCTCCAAGCAAACTGTCATGAAGGCCTCATCGAAGTGCTTCTCATAGACAATCCTGGGCCAGTGGTGCGCAGCACCTGCATACTTCAGGTGTTCATGACTCACATCCTCCACAAACCTCATGCACTCTGGTTCTTCATCAATGGGGAGAACCAGGTCCACGAAAACGGCGCAGAAGTCCTCGTCGGTTTTGAAAGAATCTTCGCCCAAGATATGCAGCTGGATGTCCNTGGAATCTGGGGCCCTACCTGACACACCGATGTCCATCCCCAGGAGTTAATAGTCATTTTTTCCTCGCCAAATTTGGCTTTGATGGGGCGTAAGCCGATTGAACAGTGTATGGGGTACCGCAATGTTTGGACATGTTTGTGGTAGTTCTATCATGTTCTATCTCTCAACCGCTTTATACCACAGATCCCCAGATTGTGCCGCAACTATCCACCCAAATCACTTAGTACGCGTGACCCACTGAATCTGGATTCATTCGCCGAACAAACCAAGCCTTTGTCAAGACAGAGTTCTCACCATCANGGTGCCCTTCTTGCAGGCAGCGCCAAGCTTTTCGGTTTGCTCTGCCGCCCCATGCTTGCCGTCACCATTGGCCTTCACAAACTTGAGGCAGCCACGGTAAAACATGGCGTCAAAGCCATTGGATTGGTCCAGGTCTTCTTTCAAGCCATCAACTCTTTGCCGATTCATCTCCCGGCAAGTCATATTGTTTCGGCTTGCGATGAGCTTCGCTGCCGCATCCGACTGGTTCGTGAAGTCGTGTGTCTTCATGGCCGCAGCAGCCGCTGCCAACACCAAGAGTGCCACAGCCACCATCTCGATTTGCTTCAATTGCTNCCGACTGGTTCGTGAAGTCGTGTGTCTTCATGGCCGCAGCAGCCGCTGCCAACACCAAGAGTGCCACAGCCACCATCTCGATTTGCTTCAATTGCTTCAATTGCTTCAATTGCTTCAATACACGGACGGAAAGCCAAAGGAGGCTTGAGTGAGGGCTATGGCAAATATGATGGCTGGAGCTCGGAAGTCGCATGCCAAATAATTACTGTCAAACCATCCAATATGCGCCGCGCAAGGCATGTGCCTAAGTTTTGCAGACAATTCCACCATCACCCGGGACACCAAAGCTTCGACATCACCCCCTGCCTCGAGGCAAATAAGTAGTGTTGTTATATCCTAGTCTTTCGATGACCAGTAAGATATAACCTACAACTGTCTACGCCGAGCCTACGCCATTGCATGAGGTAGCCGACGCGGGGTATGGTTTTTTTGGGGTGCCTACGCAAGCCTTCGCGGTGTAGGCTTTGCCTACGCGGCCATGGCTTGTTTGTTTTCGCTTGTGACATAAGGCTTTTGAACCACAAACCACAAATATCATAAATATCACAACTAACCAAGGCAAAATGAATGAATTCTAACTGTCGCCAGCGAGTGTCTACACAAAGCCTACGCAGCGTGGGCTAAAACGATCTAAAACGCGCCTACGCCAATGCCTACGCAACCTACGTCGTCTGCGTGGGAGCCTATGTCTGGGGCATAGTATGTCTTGTGGAGTTCCCACTTTCTCTATTTTTCTGCATCCAGGATCCAGGGAAAAAAAGGGAACTCAAATGGCAGCAAGGGTATGCTTACATAGCAGGCGCAACAAATTGAAAATGCGTATTTGCAACTAAACAAATGTACAGGACTGTACAAAAGAGATAGTATAGATAATTTGGTGTACAGCTGAAAGTGGTCTGTGACATCGTTCTTGAGTCATGGTGGCATCTTTCGTTTTGTTGACACTTATAAAAGATCTTCAAATATCTCTAAATGGCGAAATTGGCTTTTCTCCGCTCTTCATGCGCACTCTAAGAATCTGATCTGGCCTGCCACGCGGCCAGCATTCTGCGGTTCAAACTTGCGAAAACCGTTCTCATGCTGTTTTCTGCCTCCCTGGCTCCATTCTTAGTCGACAGCAGCTATACCTTAATGGTTGAAAACAGCTCAGGCCAAATCCAAAAGTTGCTCAACTGTCCCTTTTTTCTTCATCACTGCTCTGGCATGAACGAAGTGGACTGGTGTTAACCAATGCCACACAACTTCGTCACTGTAAACTGTACTATGTCACTGTCACTATGTTTACCCCAGAGTCATTCACTTTTCCAAGGACGGGCTGGAGAGGGACTCATGAGTTCGCAGGCGGTTTTGCTGCAACTTCACCAAGCTCTTTGCACTTGTTGCCATCTCGTTTTGATGGCCCCCCTAATGAACACACGGTTCGACAGGCTTGCAAGATTCACCTCCTCTCGGATTCCATCCACATGACTCCAGCCAAGAATGCGTGGCAGGGTTGCTGTCGGTGGCAGTGCTCATGGTGCACTTCACGCACGATACGCAAAACTCCATGCAGACCGTGGAGGAAGGGCAAATGTCTGCAAGGGCTTCTTTCTCTGAGGCATAGATTTTGTCGTTGCCGCTAGATTGAAAGTATAAGGATGTTGCGAAAGCACCCAGCAGCACCACCTGCAGAGGACCCCAACGAAATTGAAATGACACCTAGGACACAAGACTGCTTGTGGGATCCTCATCTTTTTGCGACCAAAAAAAATTGGACTGTCAGAACGCTCGGCTGATAAGCGCAAGCAAAACGCGAGTTTTGGAGTTTGCAAAGTCAAACTCTGACTATTTTGAATATCCTTGAGTGACCTTCACTGCTTCAGTCGCACCTTGAAGAACTTGAGGGCAAGCGCAGGAGGACGAAAGGTAAGTGGAGGGGAGGCTCTATGAAACATAAATGCGCCAGCACGTTTTGCCCTTGAGCAAAAGTCAAGGACTGCATGAGGAAGTCGGTTGGGTGAACATTCTAATAGATATGTATATGTATATATACATTATATATATGCATACATATTATATATACATATTAAATATCATATATATATATATATATATTTATACATATATAGTCGAAACATATACTATATATAATATACATGCATAGTTACCTTGGAACTCCGAACATGCAAAATTCGTAGGGTGGCTCTGTAAACTTAAGGTTTTCGGAAAAAACCCAGGGTTTCAAAAATCATACTGTATATATATAGAGATATAGAAATATCATATAATCGAAGGAAGTTTAGAAGTCTATACTTCCGTGTCACGGAGCAATTGAATGTCATTAGCAAAAGATGTCATAGCAATAGAATTTCATTAGCAAGAGATGTCAAAGCAGTTGAATGTCATTAGCAAGAGATCTCATGAGCAAGACATGTCATACTAATTGAATGTCATGAGCAAGAGATGTCATAGCAATTGAATGTCATTAGCAAGAGATCTCATTAGCAAGAGATGTCATAGCAATTAAATGTCATTAGCAAGGGATGTCATAACACTTGAATTTCATTAGCAAGAGATGTCATAGCAGTGAAATGTCATTAGCAAGAGATCTCATTAGCAAGAGATGTCATAGCAGTGAAATGTCATTAGCAAGAGATCTCATTAGCAAGAGATGTCATTAGCAATTGAATGTCATGAGCAAGAGATGTCATACCAATTGAATGTCATTAGCAAGAGATGTCAAAAAGCAGTTGAATGTCATTAGCAAGTGAATGTCATTAGCAAGAGATGTCATAGCAATTGAATGTCATCAGCACTTGAATGTCATTAGCAATTGAATGTCAGCGGCAAGAGATGTCATTAGCAATTGAATGTCATTAGCAAGAGATGTCATAGCAATTGAATGTCTTTAGCAAGAGATGTCATTAGCAATTGAATGTCATTAGCAAGAAGTGTCATATAGCAATCGAATGTCATTGGCATTCACTTTTCGAGGAAAGTCTCGCAGGAAAGCTTCGCTTTCAAATCTTCAACTTTCAGTTTTTGAGGGACGTCTCGCACGAAAGCTTCGTTTTCATATCTCCAACCTGTTTTTGAGGGAAGTCTCGCACGAAATGCGTTTTTGAAAGTTAGCAGATGCACGAAATGCTGTGTTTTGTGAGACAAAACGCACCTCGGAAGATGGATGGGGAAGGTCCGCCGCGCGAGGGTTTCGAGACGGTCTCGGCTGTACCGGAATCATTCTCGGATCGGCCGCGCAATCAAAATGACGCTTCAGGCTTGATTTTGACAACTTCAAGTTGTTGGATTTNCATTCTCGGATCGGCCGCGCAATCAAAATGACGCTTCAGGCTTGATTTTGACAACTTCAAGTTGTTGGATTTGAAGGAAGTCTCGCACGAAAGCTTCGTTTTCACATCGTCAACTTTCAGTTTTTGAGGGACGTCTCGCAGGAAAGCTTCGTTTTCACATCTTCAACTTTCAGTTTTTGCGAGACGTCTCGCACGAAAGCTTCGTTTCCACATCTTGAACTTTCAGTTTTTGATGGACGTCTCGCACGAAAGCTTCGTTTCCACATCTTGAACTGTCAGTTTTTGAGGGACGTCTCGCACGAAAGCTTCGTTTTCATATCTTCAACCTGTTTTTGAGGGAAGTCTCGCACGAAATGCGTTTTTGAAAGCTAGCAGATGCACGAAATGCTGTGTTTGTGAGACAAAACGCACCTGGGAAGATGGATGGGGAAGGTCCGCCGCGCGAGGGTCTCGAGACGGTCTCGGCTGTACCGGCATTCTCGGATCGGCCGCGCAATCAAAATGACGCTTCAGGCTTGATTTTGACAACTTCAAGTTGTTGGATTTGAAGGAAGTCTCGCACGAAAGCTTCGTCGTTTTTACATCGTCAACTTTCAGTTTTTGAGGGACGTCTCGCACGAAAGCTTCGTTTTCACATCGTCAACTTTCAGTTTTTGAGGGAAGTCTCGCACGAAAGCTTCGCTTCCACATCTTGAACTTTCAGCTTTTGACCCTAAATCTCTTTGTCTATTAAATTTAGTTTTTGGCTGGATTTAATAAATTGCCCGCAGCATGTGCGCTACGCCCACCAGGTACTTCACATGTGGTTTTTCAAGGTTTCTTTGGGGTTTCTTTAGGGTTCATTTAGGGTTTCTTTAAGGTTAATTTATGTCAATTTAAGGTTTTTCCTAGGGTTTCTCTAGATTTTCTTTAGGATTTCTTTAGGGTTTATGTAAAAAGGGTTGAAAACAGCGACTGTGGTACAGCCGAAACCCCGCAGATGGTCATCAATCACGTGGTCCACGAAGCCACGTGAATCACATCACATTAGATCATCCCAACATAGTGGAAGGACACAAAGTACTGTAAAGGTCTGCAAAAATGAGGTTCCCGGCAATCATCCCGAAAGACGCGCGAGCATAGCATAAGTGCTGGTTGTAGAATTACTGAGATTATCTTGAGATGCAGATTCACAATTTTTCAGACATTCCATTCGTCCTCAGGCATTGATTTACTTCACTTCCGAAAGTTAAAGGGCACATTCTTCAACCTGTAATTTCAGATGCTGGAAGGATACTTCGAAGGAACTGTCCGAGTTACCGCAGTGATCAGCTTCAGGACGTGACCGCGGGCGCAACCACGTTTTTGCTCATACGTATATGTATATATAAGATTACATATATAAATAAATATATATATATATATGATTATATATGTGTATGTTCTTTATGCGTACACACACACTATCCTTTAAGAAACTTGGCCCAAGCACGGGGCAGTTGATACTGCTATGACTTACAGACAAAAGGCAAATCAACGTTCGTCAAACATAGTCAAACATGGCACTGCAGGCGCGTATGCAACTTGAAAATGAAGCTTCTCATCTTGATTTTGCTTCGTCGTGAATCAACATGAAGCTTCAAGACAGAACGATGTTCAAACAGCTGAGAATGCACAAGTTGAATTTCCAATAGCTGCGAGGCGTGCTTTTTTTCTTCCGGAACGTTTCCGCCAGAATGCCAAAGCAGCTCGGGGGTTCCGATCGTCCGCTACGGGAACGTCAGAGGCAAACGCACAGCAAACAATGCCAAATTCAAGAACAAGGTTCGACTGCCTTGCAAGATTCACCTCCCCTCGGATTCCATCCACATGACTCCAGCCAAGAATGTGTGGCAGGGTTGCTGTCTGTGGCCGTGCTCATCGTGCATTGCACGCACGAAGTGCAATACTCCGTGCAAACAGTCGAGGAAGGGCAAATAGCTGCTAGANGTGGCAGGGTTGCTGTCTGTGGCCGTGCTCATCGTGCATTGCACGCACGAAGTGCAATACTCCGTGCAAACAGTCGAGGAAGGGCAAATAGCTGCTAGAGCTTCTTCCGTGGATGTATAGATCGTTCCTTCGCCACCACACCCTTGCAAGTAGACGGAAGTTGCGAAAACTCCCAGCAGCACGACCTGCAACAGAACATGAGATCAGACTTGTGAGTCTAGGGATCAATGGCAATTGCATGCAATTGCATGGCGTTTGGGAAGCTACTGTAGTTGTTGTGATTTCTGGTTCTTCGCTGCAAACAAATCACCCAACCTGAGCGAGCTTCATCATGGCCCCAAGCGTTGGAAAGGGTCGACAGTCGGGGCAAACTTGGCACTTTTGTGGCACGTCACTTGCTTGGGAAAAGGCTGGCAGGCGGCAATGGAAATTCTGCAAACATGAATCAGCATTGCAAAACAAAACGCAGCCTGCAAAGAATCGCTAACAAAGTCAATGGTAGCGGTTGTCACGGTCTGTCTGCAATCCAACGACCTTTCAGATTGTCCGTCCAGAAACCCTTTAGACGCTGCTTCAACCGTCTGAAATTGTCTGGCGTTCAGCGTAATTGAATTTGTGGGTTGCACATGGTTGCATTGCTTTACATGTTGTGGCTCAGTTACAAACTCAAATGCAAATACATGCAACGCCATCACACTAGAGGATGGAAAACATCTATGAATCATGTGGTTGGTTGATGAAGCCACAACCCAACGGTTCATTAAACTGTCTCAAGAACCAGTTCAGAGTTGGCACCATGTCTTTTGCAGGCCAAGCTTGCAAGCACTTAAACGCGCATTGTCGAAAACTTGGCGGAGCCAACCAGCGTCAGTCACCACCCATATAGCTACAAGCATTGCCGTCCACTCACCTCGACATGCACTCGTTGGGCCCAACCGTTGAGGCAGAAGCTACGGCTGTGGCTGCCAGGTGGCGGTTCTTGATTACGCAGCTAGAACAAGGAGTCATCGCGATCGTCACAACACCTGCCACAGCACGGCACTGCGAGACTCATCCACATCCCGCCGAAAAATAAACATCCATGGTTTACTTTCCGAACAGCTGGGTGTCAATTGAAATAACCTGCGATAGAGTTCCCTTTGTGCGGATTTTTGTTTTGCTTGCGTTGCTCCGCCTTGGTACACCTCAGTAGAATCCGAGTTCTACAGTATCTCTTAGTTTAGCTTGCGTTATCACTCTAGTTTATTGTTCAGTTTCTCCTATAGTAGCATTCTTGTTTGAATTTGTTCTACTTTGAGATGGTTCTAGTTTGAGATGGAGCTCCAGCTGTAGCTATAGTTGAGATTGTTCTAGTTTGATTGAGCTCTTACTGCCCGTTCCAGGCAGAAATGCGTTCTAACATGCAGCTTTCGCGCCAACCACGTTCCATAATCTCTTGCAACTCCCTTCCACTGCACTCACGGCCTTCCCAGCACGCACTCTCACAGCCATGCCGCTTGGATCTACTTACAGAAACCCACTTTTCAACAAACCAGCTTCTACACCAATCAACTTTTACATCAACCAGCTTTTACAGAAACACTCTTTTAATTTACGCCAACCCATTCTTGCATAAACCAACTCTTACACCAACCAGCTTTGACACAAGCCAACCCTTGCACAAACTGGCTTTTACGCAAGCCGTTTTTTGCACCAACCAGCGTATACCCTAAACAAACCAACTGTTCGACCAACCAACTTTTGCAGAAACCAATTTTTACACCAAGCAGCTTTGACACAAGCCAACTCTTGCACAAACTGACTTTTACGCAAGTCGCTTTTTTTGCACCAACCAGCTTTTCAATCACAAATCATTTTACGCAAACCAGCTCTTACACAAACCAACTTTTGGACAAACTGCTACACAAACTAGCTTTTACACCAACCAGCTTCTGCACAAACTGGCCTGTACACAGACTAGTTCTTACACAATCCGGTTTTACATAACATAGCTTATACACAACTTGACGTTTACACCAACCAGCTTTTGCGCCAACCAGCCTTGACGTAAACTAGCGTTTACACCACGCAGCCTTTGTCTAAACAAGCACAAGACGTGTTACTCTTCTACAGGCTTCCCTTGGCCCACATCCAATAGGCCGGTGGGCCATAGGCCGGTGGGCCAGAGGCGGGTGGAATAGCCGGAAGCTTCTAAATAAGCGTTTGAATATGCGCTTGAAGCACATGACAACTCTTGAAGGGCACCACAGGCACCTTGGACTATTTTCATGAACTGAAATCTTTGTGAAGTTCTTTGTCATTCTTTGTATATAAATTTCTATATGCATAGAAGGTCTAGTACAGCGCAACAGGCCCCTCATTCGCTTGCAGCCACAACAGAGCAGCAGCGCAGCATACTTTTGAAACGATTGAAATTGGCTCGGAGNAAGGTCTAGTACAGCGCAACAGGCCCCTCATTCGCTTGCAGCCACAACAGAGCAGCAGCGCAGCATACTTTTGAAACGATTGAAATTGGCTCGGAGCAATGGGAAGAAGTCGCTTCCGAGTTTGCCGCTTGCCTGATGGACCAGGCCCTCGGCTCACGGCATATGTCAAGGTCTCCAAGCGATGCAATCTAAAGCTGAAATTCAAGGATCAGTCAGAGCTCTCAAGAAGATTGTCACAATTTCCTCAGAGCTTGCCTGAACGCGATTTCAGACACACTGCCACTACAACAGGGCAGCTGGCAACAAAAATGGAACTCAAGGCTACGGCATATGCGGACCATGGTGTCTGTTCCTGCGGGTTGCTCACTCCGATCACATCAGCGGCGCGGGAACCAAAGACACGGTAGATCCAACGTCCAACCACAAAAACCAACTGATAGGTTGCTGGCAAGTACTTCGTGAGAGCCTCTGGCGCAAAGTGATCCAGAACCCAGCTGCTGTGTGCGCTGGCTGCAACACCATTCACCACGATGTTTCCGGACAGGGTGTATNTACTTCGTGAGAGCCTCTGGCGCAAAGTGATCCAGAACCCAGCTGCTGTGTGCGCTGGCTGCAACACCATTCACCACGATGTTTCCGGACAGGGTGTATGGATTGAAGAGCCCTTGCTTGGGCACCATGCGGCTCAAAAGCACGCGGCCCAGCTTCAGCTCTGTGGCACCGGCACTTGCAGTCCAAACCNGATTGAAGAGCCCTTGCTTGGGCACCATGCGGCTCAAAAGCACGCGGCCCAGCTTCAGCTCTGTGGCACCGGCACTTGCAGTCCAAACCTCGGTGACGGCTTCAGCCGCTGCCGGGATGTGCTGGGGTGCGGGGCAGAAACGGCATTGACATGGTGTCAGTTAAGATCCGAGAAGGTCACAAATCAAGAAGCGAAACGGCAAANGCCGCTGCCGGGATGTGCTGGGGTGCGGGGCAGAAACGGCATTGACATGGTGTCAGTTAAGATCCGAGAAGGTCACAAATCAAGAAGCGAAACGGCAAACTGTACGACCCACGACGGTATTAATCACAACACACAACACAATGGCTTATTGACAAATCATTTCTTCTCGAAACTTGGTGTGTCCGCAACATCTATCTGTCAACATGTTCATGTTATATTATATCACGCATTAATTGTCAATCCATTTCATTCCAAATGCTGGCAATGGCAGTGGGTGTGAAGGGGTGACAATTCGGAAGTCTGACACTGCCTCATTTATGTCCCATGGTGGTCTGCAAACCGAGAAGCATAGGCTTCCTCTGGGACGGCTGCTGCGTATGCCGCTTCCGCCTCTTTCCAAAGGCATGGCTGCAGCTTGGGACATTTGTGCAGGAAGTGATCTGGAGAAAGGTCCAGCTCCAAGGAAGAATTTGCACCCAACTCCTGAGACGCACAGGGATGGGAACACAGGATACGCCGGGCAATGCGAAACATTTTGACCAATTAGAACTGTATGCAAATATAATCAAATATATGCAAGTTGACAAATGTTCCCATTGGAGATGGATGAAGACTATCAAGGCGAACCTTTTTAGACCATACTTGGTCTCGATTTGATCCATGTTGAAAATGCTTTGGGGNTGACAAATGTTCCCATTGGAGATGGATGAAGACTATCAAGGCGAACCTTTTTAGACCATACTTGGTCTCGATTTGATCCATGTTGAAAATGCTTTGGGGGTCCTACTTAGTTCGTAATTCTACTCTTGTTTCGTTGAAAGGGCTTCAGCAGCCACTCCTCAACCTCCCACTTCCACATGGCATNGAAAATGCTTTGGGGGTCCTACTTAGTTCGTAATTCTACTCTTGTTTCGTTGAAAGGGCTTCAGCAGCCACTCCTCAACCTCCCACTTCCACATGGCATACCCCACCCATCCTGAATCTGCAGCTGCACCATAGGAGACATGGCTTTGTGATCTGCGTGGCCAAAGAAGTAGATCTCATCAAAGAAAGCTTCGCCAGCGTTGTTGACTGCGAGGACTCGGTCGCCAACTCGCAGCTGGTGCATCTTCTTCTTGCCATCCGGCGTCTCAACCGTCGCATCCTCCGGGAAGCATCCAGATGGGCAGTTGGGTTTCAGACCGTGAAAGGTCCTGGAGTATGTGTTTCCCGTGTTTGTGCAGGTGCAAATGCCTCCTTCGAAATCAACGCCTGGCAATCCAAAACCAAACTCCAGGGTTTCGCCAATGTGTTGCCCT
>BGPT01001001.1:26951-166951 GCA_003297045.1 Symbiodinium sp. clade C Y103
AGCTTTGTGCAAGCTTTGTAGTACGAAGTAGTACTGGGACGTGCTTTGTGCAAGCTTTGTAGTACGAAGTAGTACTGGGAAGTGCTTTGTGCAAGCTTTTTAGTACGAAGTAGTATTGGGAAGTGCTTTTTTGCAAGCTTTGATGTGATATGAGAAGAGATGGGTTGAGATGAGAAGAGAAGTTGGGATTAAGGTAAGGAGAGGTCAGATGAGATTAGATGGGATGNTTGATGTGATATGAGAAGAGATGGGTTGAGATGAGAAGAGAAGTTGGGATTAAGGTAAGGAGAGGTCAGATGAGATTAGATGGGATGAGATGAAGTGTGCAGTGTGAAGTTTGAATTGTGCATTGCGAAGTGCGAAGCGTGTGAAGAGTGCAGTGCGAAGCGTGAAGTGCGGAGTGTGCAGAATGCAACCTGAAGTGTGAAGTTGGGAGTGTGAAGTTTTGAGTGTGAAGTGTGGAGTGTGAAGAGTGCAGAGCGAAGTGTGAAGTGTGGAGTGTGAAGAGTGCAGCNTGAAGTGGGGAGTGTGGAGTGTGACGTGTGAAGTTTTGAGTGTGAAGTTTTGAGTGTGAAGTGTGGAGTGTGAAGAGTGCAGAGCGAAGTGTGAAGTGTCGAGTGTGCAGAGTGCAGCGTGAAGTGTGCAGCGTGAAGTGTGAAGTGTGGAGTGCGAAGTGTGCAGTGTGAAGTTTGAAGTGTGCAGTGTGGATGGTGACGTGTGAAGTTTGAAGTGTGAAGTGTGGACTTTCATCTGTGACATTGTTTCAACAGCGCAGCACATGTGCGCAGCGCACGCACGCACGGGCCTGGCTCACNGGCTCACGCACGGTGCAAGCAAGTTCTATAGATGAAAAAGGTCTTATAGTATATCCAAAAGGCAACTTCCGCCCCGCCTCGTGCGGGTACTACTGGTACAAGTACAAGAGTCAATACACCTGTCAAAGGACATGGAATTCACAGAATCCACATCTGAAATGATACTCCGAAAAACGGCAACTGGTAGGAAACATGCACGCTGTGAATCGCTGTGATCCCATTGGTTAGTCTGGACAAGGAGCGCCAACGAAATGAATCAAATTGCCACCGTGCCGTTGAATCTTTTTGTTGGTGAAGGTCAGTTGTCACGCATCAGAACCGCATCAGAGCAGAACATCTCAGCTGTTTGAATGCTGCTTTGGCATAATAACCAGTCATCCAAGCTCCACATCATTGAGAAGCTGGCCGGAAACGAATTCTGGCCAAAGTGTGGAAACGACTTCAACTAGTTCCGACGGCTGTCAGCAAGAGTGAGAGAGACGCCATGAGACATTTCAGAACTATTACCATGGGCCACGGGCCTTTTTTTCGTCACTTGGCCAAAAGGTAGGAGCTCTCAGGAATAGGTGTTTTCGCACCTTGCTTTTACAGCCTCAACTGAGAGCTCATGTTTAAACATTCCCCAATGCCTGAGGTCCTAATAAATAGCATCTGCCAAGCCCTCCCAGTCATGGGCTGGTGATGGTTGAGCTGGCCAGCTTCCAAGGACAGCTGCTGTTCGTCATTCCGGCAACATGAATGTGGGCATTGAATGGCAATGACATCGATTTGGAGATTCAGATATCCCCCATCCATGCAACATACAATCGACAGACTGAATTGGAGATCTGGACCTGGGACCGCTGATCAAACAATGCTGAGAGTTGAAACATGTTCCGGAAAACAAACAGGCCCTGCAAAAATTTGGACGCTCTATATGTGTACATATATATATATATGTGTGTGCATATTATATGTTATATTAATATAGGAAGTCTCAACCGCTATGACCACCTTGACTGCTACGCGGATCAAGTCCCACCACAAACACGTTCACATACCATACATTCCCATACCAGGTTTGTCAAATTTGGAGTGTTGGCTCGATTGCGCTACCTGATGAGCTGCCTGTAAAATCAACTCCTATCCGGTGCCTGCCCCTGATGTGCTGTCACACATATGGCTGGAATGGCTCTGTTCAGCATAAATGACCAAATCAAAACCGTCTACGTCAGAATGTCATAGACCATATATATACATAATTCTGCATCTCATATGGATGTCTGGGTATGGGTCAAGCATCATGGCAAATCCCTGCACGAACTCGAGCAAGTACCAAACTTGTGTTGAAAATTTGTTGAAAACTGGTTGAAAACTGGTTGAAGCCTTGACCCATGCCACTCGGCCATGGACAGATCCAGAGGAACGCTACAACTCGTCTTGCACTTAGCAGGCTTAAACCGGTTGCGACGTGTGTGTAGCGGCCGCAAGGCGGCTGAACCCATCTGGATGATCTTCTTGGCCGAGCCAGTGATGCAGAATCGAAGGGACGACAAAAAGATGCTGAATTCAACTGCCATTGCCCAAAAATGGCCTGTAATAATTAGGCATCCTGTAATCAATCTAACAGAAATCTGACAATGGGTCATGCCGCCATGCCAAGGATTTGGTGTGAAGCAGAGTTGGATGCTAGCCGATCCCTTCAAAACTGTCGAAGACCATGAAGGTCCACCGGGTATAGCCGGTTGTAGCACCGTACTCAGGCATATTTTGTCAGAATCCGGTTTTTCTGCCCTTGGCCCAAACATGACTAAGGTTGAAGACAATCAACATGAAATTTTACATTAATTATCTCTTTTCTGAAGGGTTTAAGCTTCTGGGCCACAGTCTGTAAATTTGAAACTGCAAATTGTCATCAGCCACACTGAAATCACACAGTGGAACAACTGACAGCGTCCACCAAACGGTACGCCCAATATTTCCGCCCTGCGACTACACCGTGTTTCAGATATTCGCTGGCATTGAACTTACCCTCAGCATGCCTATCCAAAGCCATAGCTTCACACATGTAAGACACGCCCATGCCCATACATGCGAGCATGTATGAGCCCGCCCACGCACATACACACCAACAACACCTTTACTCGTATCATACCATCTAATCTTATGCATTGGCATTATATGCACATCATTCCCGTGACAGACTGAACTTTAATCTAATCATCTCTCATCACTCTCATCTATGACTGCTGCTCCACCCTGCTCCACCCTGCTCCACCCTGCTCCACCCTGCTCCACCCTACTCCACCCTGCTCCACCCTGCTCCACCCTGCTCCACCCTGCTCCACCCTGCTCCTGTTTGCTTCCCCACCTCCACATTCTCAACCAGTTCTTCTCATACCGACATATCTTGACTATTTTTCTTTCTTAGACAAAGGATCTTCAGTTTGGCTGAAGCATTCTATGCTGCACGGCATCCGCCAATTAGTGGTATTCGCATACTCCCGCATGCAGTCTGTACACGTTCAGCACTTGAAAATGTTGACTACCATGGTCAACGACACTGGAACCACGCGTCTCTTGCTTCTCACACAATAGCAAGTGAAAACATGATTGAGAAAACCAATAACGGACTGAGCCAGGTGAGCCCTTTTGTTTGAGAATTTGGACAAGTTCTCACAGATATTCTCCGTTTTCATTTCAATTTCCACAGTGGTGTCGTTGATAGGCGTTTTAAAACAATATATTTACGCTCGGCAGAGCTCGGGTCAGCACCGCGCGATGTGCTTCTGCAAGTCTGCCGGATCCAATATTTTGGAATAGTCATGTCATTTGCCATGCTTCGGCGCCGACTCCAGTGATTTCACTGCTGGCTTGTCCTGGATAGCATCGAGGATTTCAGCTTTCAACCCCCTTTTAGCCTGTTTTCAACACTCTTCAACCTACATTTGGCTGGATGCACCTCGTAGGTTTCCCAAACCATACGCATTCGACCAGACCATTGTGCAAGTCCTGCTGATCATCACCGAAGGTACCTGAGAAATGGCCGTGGCAAAAACAATCAAGAACATTCATTCAATCTTTGCAAAAATTGNAGACCATTGTGCAAGTCCTGCTGATCATCACCGAAGGTACCTGAGAAATGGCCGTGGCAAAAACAATCAAGAACATTCATTCAATCTTTGCAAAAATTGTCGGCCAAAATGGCTTACGTGAGCTGACATGCGAGTAGGGAAGCATAGGTTAGTTCAACAGCAGCTTGGAGCAAAACCGTCTCTATGTCTCCACAAACAAGCCATGTTGTCTAACTACCCATCACGTCTCCGCCCACTCCCCAAATGGCATCTTCGTCTGCAAGCCATTATGTGTCATTTCTCTCTCCATATGTGTCATTGGTACCTTCAATTTGCTGCCAGGCAGCCACGGGCACTGGCACGGGCATAGCAATTATCATGACTGGCACGGCAGCTACAAATGGACGGCCTGCCACTGCACCCAGAGACAGCTTCACACTTAATGCACCAGAGGGTTGGTTCAACATTCGCACGCAGACTCTCTCCCTCTCCCACCATTTAGACAACATAATTTCATGACCTGTTTGGATATTTTGGATCGGATCTCCAAATGCACAAATTCCACCATACAAGTAGGTCTTCACACGTTCCACACGGGTTGCATATGAGCTCTCCCGTTGGCACCTTGGTTCGTGTGATTCGTGTACAAGCTTGTTACTGGCCATGTCACAGCACGATGAAATCCATCACCAGGCTCGGGAGAGAGCCAACGTTCTCGACAATCCGTTTCAGGCTCCGTCCGAGGGGAACGCGGTGAGAGTGAGAGAGGACTCTCATCCTCAGATGGAACCTGCAACGTTGATGCATTGAACTTCGTTCAGATGCTAGTTTACAGAAACCATGGTGTGATACCATCACATATCAGAGCTTCCTGTGAATTGTCCTTTGTACAAGTCTGTGAAGAATGGACCCAATGATCTTAACGATGGATCACGATCGACGATGATCGGAACCCCTCAATCAGACCAAGCACTCGTTAAAAACCGATTAACAGGGAGTTCTGGACATTCTTGTTAGCACAATACTTGCGGATACTTGTTGTGGTCGTATGTTCTTAGGCCATTGATGTTGTACGGTGTGTTGTGTGGGTGTGCTTATCGGGGGTTCTGGCGATCTTTTGTCCTTCAGTCTCACCTTGTTTTTGCCGCTATCTTTTGTGTTGTATGTTTTCAAGAGATATGAGCAAGAATGAGTTTATCACTGACTCCGTGTGTATATATAATATATATTATATGTGTGTAAGTATACAATACAAAAGAGACACCGTGCAACAAGGAACAAACCAGAGCATACGGTTAAGCAAACAAAGAAAAAATATCTGCAAAAACGCAAAGCATACTACAAACAGAGAAACAGTGAAACACATCAAAAACATGTTACGAAAACAGCAGCGATGATTTGACAAATATATACAAAGGTATAACATCATATAACATCAAATAAAGAAAATAAAGTGAGAGAAAATGACAATTTGACCGAAGACCTAAAGACACACTGCCATCTTGAAGGAGGGTTCGATACGTTTTCAGAAATGAAAAGTTTTCGGAGATCTCAACTGATTGTTTCAAATCTCTTTTACTATCTTATCTTTTGCTAGTAGGTTACGATGTAATCGTTTCATATCATTTCATCCTCTCCAAGTTCCCACGCCATCCCACCAAATTTCAATAGCTCTCAAAGTTGGTGACTGCTTCGGTTTCACTACTTTGTTTAGTTTAGCCTTGCCGCTCCTAAAAATACATCCACAAACCAAAATCATCACAAAGATAACAGACTTTTTTGGCCACAATTATACATCTTCTTCCCATTCTATCTCTTCCGTCATTGTATTCTTTCTTTTTAACCTGATGTCAACGCATTGCTCAAGTCAGCAATCACTCCTTATTCAAATAGTTGTTGGATGTTTTTGGATTTTTTTGGGTCTTGAGATTTGAGGATCGGGTTGATTTTATAGTCTGAGTATGGGTCTTCCCCTCTTCATCTCCCACTTTGCGTCCTCGTGGGATCTGGCAACATGACTTTGTCTTCCGCTTTGTCTCCCAATTGGATCTTGTCACAACATATATAATCTGTCGCCCGCTTTGTCGAGACACGTAGGATTGTGTACGACATCCCTTGTCTCCCTGCACTTTGTTTTTGCATGTGCGATCTTTTCACAACGTGACTTGGCCTCACTTTTTGTATTTTGTCTCTCACATTGTCACATTGTCTTCCCAGGATCTCATCACCAAGTAACAACTCTGTCTCACACTTTCTCTCCTTCTGTTTTGCCTCGACTTCGGCTCCCCGCATGGGATCTTGTCACCACGGCGAAGTTAGGATGTTGTCGAAACGATCCGATTCTTGTGGCTGTGACCCCGGAAGCTGTTTGCATTTTGCTACGCACTGGAATTGCCCTCCCGGAACCTGCTGCTGGCCGCCTTTCTGTCGAAAAAGTCGCCGTCGCTCACCTGGCAGAAATCTTGGCCCCACAGATCTCCACAGCAGCAAGTTGGAATCTCAGTTACAATTGACACATCTCGTCACAGATTCAAAATCAGTGCCCACAGTTGCCCGTAAGACGATCACTTGCTGCATCTGCTCACCCAACATCTTTGAGGCAAGTTGCGTTTACGACGGTTGAATTCGCCAAGCGTGCAGCTATGGCAATGCCTGGATGCTCAGAGGTGACTTCGCAAAAGCCTGTAGTGTCCTTATTCGTCTCAGCATGTCTAAAGCTGCGTGCAAATTCTCGTGCTGTGCAGAGGAAAGGTGCCTTTGAACACCGTACAAATATCAGAATAAAACAAACTATAGCACACAAATTCCGCGACTTTCAGCGGCTCTTCAGGCCCACCAATGCACCTGCACTCAGTTCCGTTGCGACATCCTTGGTTCGCGACAGTCAACTACATTGTATACATTTGCCGCCATGTGGAACATCATCGAAAGAATTTGAAAGCATGGTGGTGAACCACCAAGCTGACTGCAGTCAAGATTCCAGTCGGCTTCCAAAACCAAGCACAGGGCTTGCAAAGGCCTGACCTCGGCAAAGTTTATGGCAAAAATCCTTACCTTCTGGAAATATCTTAAAGCTATGTATCAATTGTATCAGCGTGTTGTGGGGCAGCAAAACATTGGTGGGATGTTTCTATTGGGATTTGCGCACCCCACTTTCGAGCTACATTTGCCCCAGTTGCCAAGTGTTGCTAACCCTGGATGGGCCATTCCAGTCATAGACCAGTATTCACCGAGGGGCCCATGAAGGCGAGAGCCAATGGACTCGATGGACCTGATGGGTTTTGGGGGTCCTGTTCCACTGTCCGTTGCCCAATCGGAGTTCCTGCGCCAAGGTTCAGGAGCGTATTGATGGGACAGGCATCTAGGGCAGATTGACTAGCACCAAAAGCAGATGCACTGAAACACACTATCCAAAGTAAGCGAGCTGCATGAACTGCACTGAAACACTGGCCTAGCGAGAAAGTACAGTCCAAGTCTATCCTCAAAATAATGCCGGGAACATTGCGCTACACCCTGTGGCTAGGGGTTGGGTTGAGGGGGTCACAGCAGAAGCGGCACGATACAATACGTAGCACATAGGTACATGTAGTAGTATATGCTAGTGAAGTGCGGGGTATTTTACATAGGGAAATAATGAGAGACTATACTATACGTGCTAATCAGATAGTGAATACGACGATCTAGTGGAGCATGTAAGGGCACGCAAACTGTACGTAGAGAATGTCTTCATTTTCAGCCGCAATGTACATGACAAGGGCATGTATTGGAGTATCAGTATACTATGAATGAATATCTAGGTCTGCTCTATGAAGTAGCTAGTTAAGCGGTGTGTAGGTAGAATGATGTAGAATGTAGGTAGTAAACGAGCAGCACATAGGTACACAATAATGCGACGCAGGGTGCACATAAGAAAAAAAGTGGTGTGGAAGTGCAAGTGGTTGTAGGAGTCTGCAGGGTCACCACACGGAGTAGACTGATAGTATACAGGTAGCAGGAAGCACGAAAATCATAGGGGTAAGTAGACGTAAGCATACCCACACTGCAGAAGTAGTACATGGGAAAAATGAAGGTTGAACGGGAGTAATATACAGGTAGCACAAGACTAGCACGCAATGTTGTCACAAAGTTGCGACTCCGACATACAAATTGAATTCTCTGGCGTCCAGGGGGACTATGCGGGCACACTCGGGGTCATTGGACCAAACTCATATTTAAGACTCAAAACTTCGAAAGCGGGTCCTCGAGTCATTGCTTTTCATCACTTCCTTGGCCGGCTCGCTTTGCGCGTGGCTTGCAGCATCCCGTGCTTTCCTGGCAGTTTTTGTCTCACTCGAGAAAGGGTTGGAGGGCAGAAGGTCAAGGAAAGAAGCTCACAACGGCAAGAGCTGGATAGAATCGAAAGATTTCAGAATCGCAAAGTTACAAGGTTGAACATGTCTGAACATGTCTGAACGAATAGATTCGGGAACGTCAGAGGGGCTCTGCAGGAACAAAATGCAGAGACATGCGGAGACAATCAAACGTAATCGAACATGGAACTGCACGGCCAATCTGTCTGGGTGTATACGGTTTGGTCACGGATTGCTGACCTGTGGGGCACATACTCCATAAAGGTCTCTTTGACGGTCAGCTGAAATTTCTTCCCTTCTTCGTCCTGGCATGGTGGCATTTCGAATTGCAGACTGTGATGGCTGTGATTGTTGGGACATATTCCCACCTCAGAAGCTGCATTGTCTGTGTTGAATATTGTTGAACATGCTCCAAAAAGACAGAATGATTTCTGGAAAAAGTGCTCCATCCGTTTGACCCCCCATGCCTCTGCAAATTGCAGCTGGTCCCTTGCTGCATGTTTCTCTTTCAAGACCATCCTGCATATCACGATGCCAGGGGAGCACGTTGACAGAGCAAACGGTTACATCCTGTACTAGGAGTTATGGTACGAGAGCGGGTATGCATGGGGGGTGGAGTTGTGAAAGGTCTGACTTTACAAGGTTTTGCACATATAATGCAAACAAGACATTTCAAACCATAGTGTAATCTTACAAGAACTCGCTTTCTTCAATCATTTTGACACTATCCTTGGAAAATTCATAGGACACTACTGACCAAAGTGTTGCATTGTCTGTAGGGACGTTGTCTCTTTCTAAGAAGCCTTTGTTCTTTTGTTTGGAATTTTCAAAAAAGGCAGCAGCATGACCTATATACAAGGATCTTGATGCCTGCAGTGAATTCTGCTTTTTTACTGTTGCACATATTGCCACACACACACACAAACACAAACACACACACACACACACACTTGAAAGACCGTATATCGTCGGTGATTCTTTCGTACACTCTTCTGAGTGATGGGGCCAAGCCTGAAGGCCGTATGTCGCCAAAGTTGTCTTGCCGGTTCTCAGCTTAGCCGGTTGCTATGGGCGGAAAATTGGATAAAACGGTTCTTTGACATATAAACCAACAGCGATATATATATTATATATATATATATTGGCCACCAGCTATGGCCCCAACAGAATGGGTATGTCATCCAGGTGCGCCATGCAGGTACGTTTCCAGTACCCGACACCAGGCTCTTCGTTGGCCACTCCCTGATGTCAGGTAGAATGGCCCCCTGCTTTTTTGAAATCAGAAGACCCTTAGAAACAGGGGCTGACTCACACACACACACACACATATATATATATATACATGTATATATGTGTAGTACATAACAGAAATGAGTGCAAGTTCCAGCTGCAAATTCTACATTTTCTGAAAAGTGTTCTGCATCCTTTCATGCTGCTCATGACTGCTTTTCAAAAATATTCAACATGCACTTTCTAAAAAAACAACTTCAACTACAGCTGAATCTAGACCTTTTCCAGGCATCATCCACATTTTGTCTTCAAGGGTTGCAGTTGTACAGCAGCGTTGCCTTCTTGAAAACAGTAGCGCACTTGCAGGTAAACAATACATTTTGTGCATGAAAACACAGCTTGGGACATGCACTTCTTGAAATGACTGCTGTATCTTGAACACGGCTTTTTTGAGAAGATCATGCATCTTGAAAAGAACAATGCTTTCCGCAATGATTTGTGTGCTGCACCTTTGGGAAAATGTTAAAAATACAAGCACATGCTTGAAAGATTTATCGCATGCTCTGCAGATTTGCTGCCCCTTTCAAAGGAGATGATGGGCTATATTGACCAAAAACTGACGGTACTCCCCATGTATAGTTTGTACACTTCCTGCTAGGAGTATTGCATCCTTGAATGGGCATTTTGTTCATTTTTGTAGGAGTGGTGCCTGATATGTGCGAAGAGGAAGAATTCAATTTGCAAATGAACATTTCAATTTGCAAATGAACATTGTTTTGTATCTCAACCATGCATTTTGTTTGAAAGCCTAGTACATCATAGGCTAAGGTTTTCCAAGGTGAAATGCATGATTAGAAGGATGGTGCTTCTCTCAACCTATTGTGTTGTGCAACGAAAAGTTGAACCTTTAAAATGAACATGCCTGTTCAACACCCATTCCTTCAAGAAATGCTGTATTTGTGGCGTGCAAGAGTTGCCAAAAAGAATAGTGGGGCATTCTGCAAGATAGAGTCTGCTCCTTCCAAAGGAAAACAGCATCCTTCTTTAAAGGAATCTTTTTCTGAGTGACGCAATATTGCCTTTTTGAAGGAGTATACACTTTGAGACAATTGTACAACAAAGTATTGCTTAAACAATGCATTTTTGTAAAATAGGTGTTTCCATTTTTCTCTAGCTTTCCCCAGGTTTGAAGAACAGGAGCCAAACCTTTAAAAACGAGGAGCCAAAACCTCAGCATAGGAAAAAAAATCAGTCCAATGGAGTGCCTAAAGAAGTGGGTCATAGAACTGTTTTTCCCAGCGTGTTCGGGATTGGGGTCCGTAACCGTAAATACCCCGATACGCCGATACACCGATCGCTGTGTTTACGCCGATACGCCGATACGCCGATCGCTGTGTTTACGCCGATACGCCGTTCCGCCGATCGATACGCCATTACGCCGATCGCTGTGTTTACGGTGCCTTATAACCAACCCTAAATAAACCCTAAACCAACCCTAAACCAACCCTAAACAAACCCTAAACCAACCCTAAACAAACCCTAAACAAACCCTAAACAAACCCTAAGCAAACCCTAAATAAACGGCATTCGGTGTATCGGTGTATCGGTGTATCGGTGCGCGCACGGCAATCGGTGTATTGGTGTATCGGTGCGAAAAACGTTTAGCGGACCCCAATCCCGAACGCTATGGTTTTTCCTGTATGTTTTCTCTTTTGGCCCAGTAGCCAAGAGTAGTAACTCAATGAAGGCATCAATGTAAAATGTGGAGGGGTGAAAGCTGTGCTACTGGATGTCTGTCAAGGTCAAGAATTCTTCCAAGAGCCCAAGCATCAAGAAAACAAAAAAAAGAACAAAAAGATGAGCAGCTGACATTGTTGGACTGACAAAATGGCAAAAACCTCAAGAAAACCAAAGCAAACAAAAAACACAAAAGGTTTAGACACATGGAGAGGGTCTGAGGACAAGCTGGACAGGGGACATGGGGTAAAACTTTTTTTTACATGGGTTTGGGGCATTCTTGGGCCAGAGTGGCAAAAAACAAAAAAACAACAAACCAAAAAAACAAAAAAAACAAAAAACAAAAGAAAAGAAAAGAACAAAATTGCAGACCCGAAGGATCCAAAATGTGAGAGGTTCTGGCTGTGTGTTTTTTTGTTTTTTTGGTTTCTTGGTTTTTGTTTGTTTTATTTATTTGGTAAAGGAGGAGGAGCAGACCCTAAGGATCCAAGATGTGAGAGGTTCCATTGGCTGCATCTTTTTGGTTTTTCCATGGGTTTGGGACAGTATTAGTTGACACTACAATATGCAGATGAACAGATGGATGCACTCGAACTAGAGAGGCTAAAAAACATGCATTTCTACAATGTGCATGTCTCCACCCCCCATGGATACGCCTTCTGCACATTGACAGAGCAAACGATTATATCCTGTACTGGGAGTGATGGTAAATGGTGCGATTATAGTGATGATACTGACAGCACTGGCAGCCATGGCTCTAATCATGGCACTAGCAGCAATGCTTCTGAAGACGAAGAACATTAACATGTTCTACCCCGATGAAGAGAACTCGCTTTTCACAAACTTGATGCAGTGCCTTGCAGCAGCACTCTGAACGCTGCGAACTTACTTTCAATGAATTTAAGAAGCACCAATGGAGCTGAGTGAAACAAAGAAGGTCAGAGTCATGGAAGGATCTGAAGGCAACCAGTGCAGCACTTCTGCACACAAACAAAATGAATTGAACTTCAAAGTGCCACTAAGAACCTGATGTAAAGTGGAATACAACCAATGCCACAAACACATGTTTGTTTCTCCCTCTCACTCTCCCGAACCCTCACAATCATGGCTGTCAGAGCAACTCTGAGGGATCAATTGACTAGGTGCCATTATCATCCATGATCCCTAGTGGCCCTAGTGATCATCCATTTACCAATTGTCACTTAGACGGATGTGAATTGATGTGAATCACACCAGCCACAAAGCACGACTTCAGCTGCAGCCTGACAAGGCCCCAACGAGCGGAAAGTTCCCGTGCCCCGTCCAAGAGCGCGCAAAGGCTGCGAAAAAGGCATATGGGTTGCCACCAGTTGCTGTGTTCAAACCCAAGATCTCCAAATATGCAGTCGGGACATTTCGGGATCATCTTTAGAAATTACATTTAGATATCATATAATATATAAATATAAAAATAGATATAGTATTGTATATATATATATATGTATGTATGTATGTATGTATGTATGTATGTATGTATGTATGTATGTATGTATGTATGTATGTATGTATGTACATAAGTATCTATATAAGTATCTATATAAGTATCTATATATATACACATGCATGCTGGTATATGCATGTAAGAATGCACAAACATAGTGTATATATATATATGTCTACACACCTGTATTCATTTGTTCATATTTCTATGCACATAATCTATACACGCATAATACAAACACAATACACACATACACGTAAGATACACCCATGTGCATACATATGTATATGTGTATTTATAAAAGTAAAAAAAGATTTACATATAGATATAGATTCTAATATATCTATAATCTCTCTCTCTCTCTCTCTATATACACACATGATTTATCTACTGTATATGTCAACTGTATTCACATTTTACGCGCACGTATGTGCATAGAAACTGTCCAGGCGGACATGTCCTAAGATATGACCTGTGTGATGAATGATGAATGGGGGCACAGTGCAATTTCGTGACACCGACCATGGCACACACAGGACGCCCTGCAAAGGCCCTTTGTGACGCGCCGCCACGCGATGAGTGACGCACAACACCGGGAGGATGTTGCTGCGACCGGTGCCCAGATCGCAAACACCGGCAAAAGAGCAAGACTTTTCAGGATGCACAGGCGCTATATGGTGCTATATGGCGCTATATTGCGCTATATGGCGCTATATGGTGCTATGTGGTGGTATATGGTGCTATATGGTGCTAGATGGAACTTTTTGCTGGGCCTATTCTGAGATGATATGATGAGCATTTAATTTCAGATCACGATGTAGCGAAACTAGCGTTGTAGGGTAGGTGACAAGGAGAAAGGCATTGGAAGTGGGACAGCAGCAAGTGACTTGATACGAAGCAAACAGGCCATGAAAAAAAACACTTTCTAAAAAAATTATGCAAGAGCAAGTAATGAGGCCCATATTTCCATATTTCCAGTAGCGGACAAATATGGAAAACAACCACTGCACAAATGGAAAAATCATGCACGATATTGTATGATACTATGAAATGATACTAGATACATCATGATTACAATGATATGTGATGATCTGATGTGCATTTGCATATGGATGTGTGTATGAGTGTGTATGGCAGTATGTGGTACGACTGGACGATTTGGATATGCCACTGATTCCCGATCCGATAATCCGCACCTAATCCCCTGCCTTGCTGTGTAAATCTATGCTCAATACAGGTCTCAACGGCTAACCCGATGTACAGAAGAATGATCCAGCTTCCATAAAGGAAGTACGACGGAAACAAATCACTTCTCATTGTCTTCATGGATGCTTTAAACGATGGTTACTGAGTATCATCACGAAAAGAGGCAAAGAAATCTCAATAAGAAATCAATGACATGTCTGCTGTTGATGCTGTCGATGCTGTTGATGTGAAGCAGCCGCTGAGATGTTCTGATTGCAAAGTGCACTAAGTGCACTCTTCTGGGAGGGTTCGCGCTGCCCCTGTGGGTGTGAGACTTGGCAGACTTGATGAGACTTGGCTCGAGACTTGGTTCGAGACTTGATGCTGTTGCGGGGTCCCGGGTTTCTTGTGTCACCATGTGTCACCATGTGTCACCATGTGTCACCATGTGTCACCATGTGTCACCATGTGTCACCATGTGTCACCATGTGTCACGCCCCAGGTATCAGCGCGAGGCTTTACAAACTGCTGAAGCTGCCGGCATATCCGAACATCAGCGATCTTGCAGCAGTGGGCCCCAGAAGGTGCACCGAATTTTGAAGTCCTGGAAGTAACGGAAGCAGTTCGTTGAGATCCGGAGTGTCAACATGTGTCAACTATTTTTTTCCAGCATCTCCGTGATAGCGCATTCTGTTGTACCCCAAGCATCCTGGACATCCTAGAGCCAACTCGGTTTTCTGACATTTTCCATGGTTTTCTGAAACTTTGGGGTTACTTCGCAGGGGAGATGCCGCTGACGGTCGGCATGTCTTTTTCAAAAATTCGCTGGAGCAGCTGGCTGGAGATGCAGAGCAGAGACATTAACATCTTTCCTCAAATAATTACCTTAAGTAACTGCCTAGGGTGAGGATCCAATGGGACAAAACATGGGACATTCAAGGCCAACAGATATGTGATCAAATAATCAAATCTGAAGTATTTACATCATATGATATCATATGATTACAGTACATGATATTACATGATATTACATGACATTTTGTTATATTACATTATAGTACAGTATATTACATTGTATTACACTAGGTTACATGGGCGTATCCGTTGGTGCCGTGTGACAACCAAACAGCCGACGCT
Organism: Symbiodinium sp. clade C Y103; assembly: GCA_003297045.1. Lineage (NCBI taxonomy): Eukaryota > Dinophyceae > Suessiales > Symbiodiniaceae > Cladocopium > Cladocopium sp. clade C. Next base: position 41,938 of record BGPT01001001.1, read on the forward strand.
GTTGCCGGATCTTGGCAGCCAGCCACGTCCCAGCTTGTGGAGGCTAGGGCAACCAGCTGCCCTCACTGTCAGAAAACTTGGCGTTGCGATGGGCAGTCCCTTGTTGTTACCGCTTGTCTTAGCCGTTTTGATGACTAGACATGGCTAAGCAGCCTGATGACCCATCAGCTCCACATGTTCACAATATGTTCACACTACGTTCACATTTGAGTTAGATGGGGTTAGACACGGCGTGGGGTGGCATATCCATGCATATCCTATCACATATGGGTCACATATGTTCGCTGTTGCGCTCCGGACATCGAAGAGATTTCACTTGCCCCATTGGTCAACCAATGGTCAACCATGGAATCATCCCATGGAATCGAATCATATAATATGAATCAATATGAATCATAATCATATATCCATATCGATAGCCCATGTGAGATCCATATGGAGCCGTATGGAGACACCAGCACAGCGGATATTGGAACTGAGCTCAACCCGTCGACCTCAGGTCAAGCGCCCGCCTTTGGCCAAGGTCTTATGCAACTTCTTCCTCCGTTGCAGTTCACCTGCCACATGTTGCGATTACACTGTGTTCGAGGCAAACTCCATGGTCCACGGTGGAAATTGAGTGGAAGGGTCCAAGATGTTCCAAGATGTCCCAAGTCATGCAAAAAGAGATACAAAGAGCAACGTCAAAGGATAACTAATCGCTGGACACTGAAAATGTGCAATGTGGGGCAAAGCGACGTGATGACCAAATGACTCAAATGATTGTTGGGACTTCAACTGCCTAGCTTTAAGGCTAGCTCGTGGAGCTTCAAAATGTCGCATGATTTCGCGGAAATTCTGCCGGTTTTTATGGTTTTGACGCCTTCTGGGCAGAGATGGCAATGAAGGCACTTGGCACCATTATGGCAACTCCCAGGCTTCCAAAACCTGCCAGGTGATGCCCGATGCCCGTTGATGCCCATGCCGTGCCAGCCCCATCTGCCCCAAGCTCCGCCCCAAGCCGGCTAGGGCTCCAGTGGGCTCCCCTGCCATGCGCATGGTTTGCACCGATGTGGATGCCATAAGGAGCCCACAGACGGCATCTGAGAGGCTCCTTGAATATCTTGAAATATCTTGAATCAGGCGGATGCTCCAATGCCATGTCAGCTTCACAACCGAGACATAACAAACATAAACGTCGCAAATGGGAACACTCGAGCTCACATGAGCTCACTATGACGCTTCCAGCACAAGCCGTGGCAGCCGTGGGGGGTGGACTCTTCACAGCTGTCCAGTGTCTTCCATGCTCTTCCTATTTCTAGACTGATATTTGGCAAGACCATTGAGACACCATAAGCATCTACAACCTCTTCAAGTCACTGGCAACCCCCAATTCAGCATGGTGTCTGAAATTCAGAACCGAACAACCTTACGTCCGGTCCTTCGTGGAGTGCCGGGGCGCTCTTGCAGCGAATTATTCGCAGATTATCAGCCTGGCAAGCCGATCTGTAAGGATTAAACAAATAAGATCAAAAAAAATCTGAATCATGACAATCATGATCAAATGATTTCAAGAACAGAGCCATAAATCGGCCACAAACGTGAAATCATTAAAATCTGGGCCCAAAAAACGTGACTGCATCATCGCGAATCTCCGCAAACCACGGCAAAATCATGAGCAAGCCAGCTAGAAGCTCCGGGAATTTCCAGCAACCAGCAATATGGCCAGCAAGATATTGCCAATGTGCAACCAAGACGCTTGGACAAATTCAAGGAAGGTGCTCTTGACGATTAGCTTGAAGCGCTGTTCTTCGACGTCTTCCGACCTCGCTAGAAGCTGCCAGAATTAGAGGTCCCTGAGATTTGACAGGAGTTTGACTGGAGTTTGGTCTGGAGGTGATTAGTTGCTGCAACATGAGCCTCTGGAGGTCTTTGTTTTTTTCCGGAAGCCTTAGCTTTCCTGGAGGTTGTCCAAGAATTTAAGCCTCACAACCACCGAATGAGGTGGAACTAACAAACGGATTCTACGCGTCTGACGGCAACAAAATGCCAGCACCGTAATGACTTCAGGCGGGTTTCCTATGCATGATGCCTGGATCTGTATCAATGCTTCTGATCATTGGCATGGCTCATATGGCTCCCTTTTGTTCTCTGCCCTTATGCTGGGTAGTTCTAGGGTAAGTGCTACCCGGCTGCTACCTGCTTTAGAGCCACTTCAGACGCCCATGGCCTGATATTCTGGGCACGTGACAAGGTCGACAAAGCGGAAGTGGTGCTGACGTCCGACTGGGCACGTGGTCAGCACTGCCAAATGCTGCTGGGAAATGGCAGCAGTGACGACATCAAACTTGAAAAGAATGCAACTCAGAATGCGATGGAAATCGTTGGAAACCTATGCGATCGCATACGCATGAAATGAAATGCGTCAAATTTCAACGGGTCCATCGGTCTTCATCGGTCTCCATCGGTCCAAGGGACTGCAGCGTCAAGACCTCACGCGAAATCTGGCAGATCCACCTACTGGATGTGATTGGATACCATGGGACGCCTCTGAAGCCGATCTGTCAACATATACAATTATGTAACATATATTATATGTATGTATAAATGCATACAAAACTACCATAGACTATGTAGGTTGGTGTTGCCAACCCATTTCAAGAAAGAGTCAACTGAGATTCATCGGTCAGGAAGAACAGTATGAACATGTGGAGACCACCAGCTGGGGTGTGATTGTGAAGCACTACCATGACTATCACTTTCAGGTGCCACTTTCGGATTTCTAGTGAGTGTCCCAGCGTCATCCCATCAGCTGCTTGCAATCCAAAAATCCTACCAAAATCTCAGCAGATGATGATCATGTTACAACTATGTTGCAGAATGCCACAAAACTAACCAAACTCCAAGCTGCAAGAGCGTTTCCAGGAGGTAAAGGCCATGAACCCTGACAGTCCTGGACACGACAGGAGCTGCCACGGGAGCCTCTGGAAAATGCTGGCAGGGAATCAGGGAATACGAAAAAATTGGGGGCTGAATGGGGCTGGGGGCATTTTGTATGTCTGCGTGTGAAAAAGTTGACCGAAACGGCTCCTTGATTCATCTTCACTGGCGGCCAATGAAATCCCAAGCTGCAGGTAGAGACGGCCCAAATGGCTGCAAGTTACAAGCCATGTCAATCATGTTCAGTGATGGCCTGCCAAACAGTATTCTGGGCAGATTGGTGGGCTTGGCAGACTCCAAGGATGCCAACAACTTCGTGCAAAGGCAAACACACCCCCGCTTCATCCTTCCTCGTTTTGACGCGTAGAAACTGGTAAAACCACTTGGGTTTGAAAAGTGGCGGGCTCCTCTATGGCTATCACTTGCCCGATGGTGACCCACTTGCCTCCACTGTGGGATTTCCAAGCCAGCAAACAGTATGGCTTTTCGGGCCCTGGAAACCCACATCAACAGAATCTGAGAGGCAGCTCATGTATCTCATTGTACCTAATTGGCCAAATACAGTAATTATATCGTCACATGTGGTCACATGTTGTCATATATTTCACCATCTTTCATTATGTTTCAAAACTGTGTCATCATGTTTTATCATGTGTCATCGTTTGTCATCATGTTTCATCATATGTCATCGTGTTTCATCTTGGTTCATGGCGTGTCCTCATGTCTTATCAGGTTTCATCATGGGTCATGGCGTGTCTTCATGTTTCATCATGAGTCTTCATGTTTCACCACGTTTCTTCCTGTTTCATCATGTGTCTTCACGTTTCATCATGTGTCTTCCTGTTTCATCGTGTGTCTTCCTGTTTCATCGTGTTTCATCATGTTTCATGATGTTTCATCATGGTTCATCATGTGTCATCATGTGTCTTCATGTTTCATCGTGTTTCATTGTGTTTCACCCTGCTTCATCGTCGTTGATCGTTTTTTATCATGTGTAATCATGCTTCGAAGTTGTCAGTTTTCAGGTAACATCAAGCAGTACCTGGACCGATAAAATGGATAGATATGGATAAATCATATCTTCCCGACATCTTCCAGTCTTCCAACCACTCGAGTTTTGGGTTCCCAGAGTTGGCGCCCCTAGGGAGCGCAGACTGGAGTATGATCGGCCACAGCAAAGGCGAAGCTGGTCGCAGACTGCGGAGCCAAGCTGAGCGAAGCTGAGCGAAGCTGACTGCAGTCGGTGCCCAGTGCTTGTGGGGTGGTAGCTCAACAGCTCGACGAAGTCATTCTTGTGACATCAAATTGTGACATCAAATTGCGACATTATTTTGACATGAGTAACAGTAATGTTTCGTTCTGGTAGGGCCTTACTACATAACAAAAACGGGTCAACTTTGATGAACCCTTTGTTGAGTGTTCAACCTTCTCAGGGATCGACAGAATATAAATGCATAAAACGCACGTACGTTTGTAAAAGAAGTTGAAAGCCACAGGGAAAATGAAGCGGTATGAATCGAAGTCTTGAATGGCATGCCACCAGTTTGCAAATGCACCACCCCACGCATCGATGCAGGAAACTAATGACACATCACCAAACAATGACCCCAAAATCATTGGTCAAATCACCAAATCACTGCAGACTTCAATTCTTAAAAAGCATCCTCAATTCAAATCGATTCCATTCTGTTCTTATCTGTTCCTGCTTCAACAGTTTCATGGCAACGACGGAGTCTCAGCCCTGGACACGAAAAAATGCGCAGCGCAATGGTGGCATGAGGCGCCTGCTCCAGTCACCAAGTGCCACAGGCCCTGGCCGGCGAATGCTATGCGAATGCGCTAAGCTGCTATGCTAATGATCCACGGTATTTCACGGTTCTCTCGCTGCGGCAACTGGATTGCCCTGGGGCAGGTCACAATACTATAATGTCCTCCTCAAGTCCCATTGGGTGCGCCGCATGGTTCTGCGGAATCCTCAAGGACCCAGTTGGACAGCTTCTCGGCTTCTCGCCAATCGGTTATCTTCATGCCTTGATATGTGATACGTCACCGATCACGTCGCGTCCTCTGACACAACAAAAAACTTCTGACACATGGATCGATATGGATCAACATGGATCAACCATCTAAGAACCAGTGTCACGACCAGTCACGACCTGTCACAAGGTAGAAATGCTTAACTTTATTTAACTATCTTAATCTTCTCAGGCTGTTACACTCTCTTTCAGGTTCAGGGCAGCATCTGCTGACCGCAGAGCAGGACGGCAACCCCGAATCACAGAGTGACGCATCTGGGGTATCTGGGAAGTGCCGCTCCCGACATGCATGGCAGGTGTGCCATGCGACCTCGCCCCCACCAACCTGCTTTGAAGCGACACGGCACGGGCCTCATATTTGAAGCAAACAAAAAAGAACATACACCAACCTTCCGGCCCTTGGCCGTGAGCCAATCTACCCCAGACTTCTAGGTATACAGTTGCAGAACCTCCAGCACTAGGTCAGGGGGGCAAGGAGAATTCACGGAGTGCCTGCAGGCGCTAGCACTCGCAAAGGAAAGTGTCATGCGTGTGAGTGTCCTGTACCATGACGCCTAAAAAAAAAACAATTTCAACAAATCATGATGGGGATATCTGATGGGGATATCTGATGGGGATATCTGATGGGGATATCAGGATTCATTCTACCTGCTTGGGTAACACATCAAAATTGACCTAAAATACCATGAATCCCGTTGTGGCTGGTGAAGTGCCATCTTGGGTGAAGAACAAACTGAACTTCTGAACAAGCCCCGACATGAGCTACGGATAGCTAGGGATAGCTAGGGATAGCTACGGCAGCTACGACACTCGCACTCGGCTCTGGCCACTTGAATTTGATGAGTTGCGGTCATCATGCTAGCCCCGAGGTCGGGCTGTGCGAGGCAAGGCTTGTCCGATTACCTCAAACCGCAACACCGACTGGCCGTTTTTGGCCAGGGGGGCCAGCATATCTTGGCCGGCTTTGCACTCAAAAAGCTGAAAGCTTGGCTGGAGAACACAGACTCCGCGTAGGCCCGGATACACCTCTGAACAGTGGAACTTTGACATTTATGGAAAGGAATGGGAAGGACCTGGAAGTGAAAGATTTGGAAATCCCTGAGTGCAACTCTGAAATTGAGCATCTCGAATTCGTCGAATCCCGCCCCCCCAAAAAAAACAGGGCCACATGTTCAAGGACTGCTAAGCTATGCTAAGCTGCACCTATTCTTTCGCCAGCGAAACCCGTGTAGAATTCCAGACTTTGGATGGTACAGCACTAGAGCCTTTGGATATCTTTGGATATTTTGGATCTACTCATCACACCACTATGACTCTGCGTAGACTCCGTGCAAAGGTGCACTTTGGTATTGCAATGGTTATGGGCAATCCAGTTCCTGTAGCGCTGGATGTTTTGAGACCTGTTTTATCCCTTCATGCATCATGGTCCGCCCATGTCCACCCTGTGTGTCTTGGCATGGCATGGATTTGTGGCCTTCTATGAGTGGGTTCCCGAGCCAAAGTGGGGGGTGCGATTTGCAAAACCATAGCCGTAGCTCAAACCCGTCCTGGAATACAATGCTGTTTGACACAACGTGTAAACATGGTAAACTCATGCAAACTCCCAAAGTTCATATCGCACCCCCAACGGGTCGTCATATTCTACCCAACAACGTTGGGTTCGATGAGCTTGACCCCGTGGCGGCTCTCGGCTCACAAAATTGCACTGGTCCAGGGCTTACACCAATCCTACCCAGCTGTGGAAAGCTGTGACAAGCCGTTGGTGAGCCAAAGTAGATGGCGAAAATTGCCAAGGATGGCAATGGCAAACATATATGATATAAATACATATGTACACACACACATATGTATATATATATACATTATATACATAACGTAGACACATGTGCAGACTGTGCAGGGTAGAGGCAAACTAACACACACCACACATCTTTGCAGTCGAGACACACGCTGGGCATGACAGGTAAGAGGACCGGCACAACGGAAACCGTCGGTGCTCCGCACGAGGCTCCTTGGTCCTGTCTCCTGGCGCGCGGAGCGATGAGGGCACGGGAGCACTGCTTCAGAACTGCTTCAGCTCATGCCATGCTATAGCCATGCAATATTGTTACGCGATGTTACATGGGCACCCACACATCCCCAAGAAGTTCAATATAGTTCAATATAGTTCAATTATGTTCAATTATTTTCAATTTTCACCCAACCACTATCAATCTTTGGGCTCAAATCAACCTGTGTAGTACAGTGTAGCATTTGTCCGCCGGCGTCGGCCAGCAACGCTTGAAATACAAATACGTGCAACATCATGCAACATCACTCAACAAACCTTGCAGGCCTTTCGGAGGCGTGCTGTTGCAGCTTGCAAAAATACAGCAATTGGGTCCACGTGCTGCTGTCCACGTCCCCACTGGATGTCTACCCCCGAAGGGCCTCTGACGTGCCATGCAGCGATGAACTTTCCTCTGACGAGTGAGCTCCCCTGCCGCAAGGATACGCTCGGAGCAACTACAAAGATTACGAGAAATGCTGAGAAATGTATAGAAATGTCATAATGTGTCCTTGACAACCTGGTGCAAAAATTGCACTGGATGAAAAGGACTGAAATCAAACGCAAACGATAGGCTAAGATCTAAGACACGTTAAGATCATTAAGAAACAAGGTTGGTTGCATTGTACCCATGTACCATGATCTGGCAGGCTTTGGAGGGAAAACTTTCCTCAATGTATCGTATCGTTCATGTCGCACAGGACGAGCCGAACGACCAACTGACACCAACTGACTCTCAGCAGCTTTGAAAATGCTGGCACAATAGTGTCATACTCAATAAGGATCACTGGCATGGTAAGATTGGTAAGATTGATCTCTTACTGTTGCCCATTTATTCCAATATTTATTCCAATATTTCCAATGTGAGCTTCGCATGCAGTCTGCGTCAGATCCCGCCTGCAGGGCACAAGTGACAGTGTCTGCACGCGGAGCCGTTCGCACAGCCCATTGGCTTCCAAAACCTCTGGGAGAACTGGGAGAAGTGTTTCGGAAGATTGTGTGGGTCAGGCAGAAACTGAGAGTTCGCCATCAGGCAGTCGGATTGATTTCAAGGTCCCCGGATTTTACAGTTCCAGATGGTTCGAGACTCCATTCATGCCACCCATACTGCTATTTGCGCTATTTGATTTCTAGTGATTCTATGTGATTTTACGCCCTCAGAGCGTCTTGGGGTAGCCAAGCTCTGCCAAGGTGCCACGCACAAGGCCGACACTGCTGTGACTCATGCAACATGGAACCCACCGATGGCATCCCCTCCGGCAAGACTGTCTCGCTCTCTGTAGCTCGTAGGATGTTGCCATCCTAAGTGCACCATATAGCACAGTGTCATGCACCATGTCGCACCTCCTCTCTCTGTGCATCTGGTGCACTGCCATGTTGAAGAATATTCGGGAATCAGGGGAACAGAATCTTCATGAACTGTGCAGCCTATCCCAGCTTCTTATGCCATGTAAACTCTACTTGGTGCAAAAGCCTAAACTAATTATGTCCTGCATCTTTTGCATCGATCTGCCACCATCCATAATCAACCATAATTTCTGACACCGTCGACAATTTGTCATCATCGGTCCACTTGCAGGTTTCCGGCAAGTAGCGACCGGATCCACGCTCGCCGAACCCGAAGCCAGCGGTTGGACTAACACGGAGTCACTCTGGCAGCGTGGCAAGTTGCTCTTTACCTCAGTGGGACAGAGTTTCAGCATGTTTCAGAAAATGATGAAGAGGATCAACAGCATCAAAACATGAAACTTGCCAACTTTGAGTTGATCATATGCATCGTGTTGTCATCATTGCCACAAACTTGTTTGCCCCCAGCAATCCGTTCAACATGTTACCGCCTTTCCATACAACTTGCATCCAAGCAGCAGGAATGTATTCTAGGAAGGTTGCCTTCACAACCAAATCGAATTCCTGCTCCTGTGAGCACACCCGGAAGCGGAGTCGATTCGAGTAGATGAGGTACGGCATGGTACGGCTCATGGCAGGGTGAAGGGTGTGGTTTCTGGAACACCACCCTTCCACAATCTCATCCATGTCCCAAACCAGTGAAAGGCCCAGCCCCTACGTCCAAAATGAAGTATAACCGAAATATATAGAAGCAATTTTTAGAAATACAAGAAAATGATCCCAAAGTCCAAAAGGCAAACAGACAAACATCCTTTCCATGGCCAGAGCCAAGGGGATCGAAGGGGATCCAAAATGATCCAAGGGCGCATCCAAGATATCCAAGGGGCCTCTTCTTCATCCACATCAGGACATTCCAGCAACGAAGTGGTGAGTCGAGAAAATGAGCGACCAAAGGAGGACATTGTGCTAAGGCTTCTCAGTCGAGCCAGGCTCTTCTTAGTTTGCAGCTGGCAGCTGGGATGATCTGGCACAATCTGGCGTACTAATGGTTGCTAGGACAGTGGAATTGACCCTGCCACATTTTTTGGCGCTGAATAGACACCGTATCACATGCATACAGTTGAGGGAAAGTTTACACAGCGGGAAAGTCCAGAACTGGTGGATTGTTCCAAGCGGAGAGGGGAAAAAAGAAGAAACAGAAACCTCTGCTGAATCCACCGTGGCACTGGACTTACGGTTTCCGCATCGCTCATTCCGGTGCACTGCTTCAGCAGTTTCTTGTCCTCTAAATGTCAACCCTGGGAGAGGACCACCTTTGGCTATCTCAAGTGGAAATTAGCATGCAAACTTGGCAGGAACGCTATGACAACCAGGCGCTTTGAGCAGCTACGATGTACTAGGTCTGCAATAGTACAAATACATATATAGTTGGTATACATATAAAAATGTGTGTGTGTGTGCAAATTCTGTGTAATCAATCTTGCCATACCGTGGCATGCCATTCGATAAATCACCCACTTCGGAGTGCTTTTTGGTCGTTCCCGCACAGCCAAACTCCCAAGGCAACCCCCACGCTACGCGCGACATCCCAGTCCATCACTGTAAAAGTGGTGTCTGGCACAACGGATGATTGCATCTAGACCTCAATGCAGCACTGAAGAGTAAACAAACATCCATCTGCAACCAACCCCAGCAAAAGTAGGACACCAGTCTTCTGAATATACCAAAAGCTTGTGATTGATGCTTTGGATTACAAGGAAATGGAAATTCAAGCATATATCATATATTTGATGCACCAGCCAGTTTGAGACACCCCTGTACCTGCTGGTAACCCCCCTCTTTTAATGGGTTGTATTACCATGTCATTTACTGGGACATGCTTCAATACCACCCATTGCGCCAACTGTTGATGTTTGAACCCAACAACATTCACCAGCCAAGGTGCAACGTGCCTTGCCACCACACCAGGGTCACCAGGGCCGGACGCGGGGTTCTATACCTGGGATCCAGGGGACGACCAAATCAAAAGTCAAACCGCAAAATGGAATGTGAAAATCAATCCTGATTGAAATCAATAGATAAATATAGATCATATAGATAAATCCTAAATCAATTATGAATAAATATAGATTGAAGTCAATCCTGAGACCTGTCTGCACAGCCTCGCTGGAAGAATTCTGGAGTCTGTTGAAAATTGTTTCAAATTCACCACGAAGAATCTGTATAAAGACTACACCTCTCCACAGAGAGCTGAAGAACTCAACCATCGCAATTGAACTACAAAATTGTTCCCAATCTCCATAGCCATTGGCTTTCTGGAGTTCCACCAACGACCAAATCCATTTGTCAAGCGGCAGGTCCCTCGTACACCGCACGCGGATTACGCACGAGGGCCCGGTCTCCGGCACCAGTAGCCGCTATGAGCCCAAACGATGCAGCACATGAAACAGCTTTTGCAAAGTGATTTGAAATTGAATCTCGTGCCCCAAAAAACGGTTCGAGCTTTGGCTTCCGAAGACTGCAGAACTTCGCACTGCACAACAATCATTGGGCTCCAAGTTAGAATTTTGAAATTCACTTTGACAGGAGCCATGTGGAGCCAGAACTTTTACGGCAGATTTTCGCTAGGATCCCCCACGCGGTTCACGAAGTAAAAATGCCCCGGCTTTGACCTGGCGCGTTCCGAGTTCCGAGTTCGGCACCCCTGGCGATCTGATGATACACCGTTTTGATACATCTGATGATATTCATGTCTTTCTCAAGTCTTACGGATACATACCGGATACTTCTATGATACTTCGTTTGCCTGTGCAAAAACATATGGTATGTAAATCTAAAAAAAAAACTATAGAAAAATAGTCATGGTGTGCGTGTAGATAGATACTGTACGGCTCAGAGAGGAAGTCGGAGGGAACTGCTTATCCCAAACTGAAGAAATGGGAATCCCAGCAGCGCAGCTTTTTGTCACGAGCCATCTCAAAAGAGTCGGCCGGAAAAGAAGTGATGCATGAACTTCACAACGGAGTTCTAGCATGTGATTAAACACCTGATGCATCCTGATGTCCAAAATCATAGGAGGAAACCTCATGGCATACCCCAAAATCGCATCATTCTCAGGAGCTTTAGCACGACTAATGGCTAATTGCAACGTGCCATTGCAGCGAAACTTGATGTGTCTTGATGTGTCTTGATTTGTCTTGTGTCCTTCTCTCATTCTTCTTCCGCAAAGAAGTCGGCTGGGGCGTCACCAGTGTCACCCTCTTCCTCAACTTCAGACTCTTCAAAGCGCTGACAGCAAACCTCTGCGCTCTCTCCGACGATGTTAGCAGCACTGTCCTGAGAGCAGAGTAGGGACCTAGCCTCAGTGAGGATGTCGCCCTGCTACGTCTGATGAGCCTTGTGAGACAAATAATGATAAATGTGGATAAATACTATATATGTGTCTGCTATGTGTCCGCTATCCGCTATCTGCCATGTGTCTCCTTGTACCCCATGTTGCATCGGATGGTCTCACCATGTCTCGCCTCCTTACCCTTACTATCCCTTCCTGAAGTCACTTCCATGCAGGCCAAGTATCCACCAGAGTGAACCTCGCTAGTGGCTGCATGTGTGCATAAAGTCAAAAGCCAGAAGCGGAACAAACCATACGCAAGGAAAGATTTGCGTGTCTGCATAGAAGGATTGAACTTCCATGTCATTATTCCCAACAAGTTGTGCAAGCCACCCCTTTTCATCCAACATGACGTTAGTCATCTACGCGAACAAACATCACCATCTTTCAGCAGTTCGCATCTATTTCTGGCACATTCTGGCACTATATTCAGGATTATTCAGGTATTCACCAGCAAACCTCCCTCCATCTTTAATCCAAGTGACTTCCCAACGCAGCTGAAGAGGGCGCAGCTCTTGGCACAGCAAGCTGCGTCACTGTTACCCCCCACGCCCCCAGTGATGTCCGCAGCATCTTTTCGCCTTGGAGCCATGGTGATTTCGCTCAAAGCGGTGACGTGGGAAGAGCGTGTGATCACGGAAGACATGATGTTTCTATCGGATCTATATATGGTCTGGATGATGAAGCAAAACGAAACAAACTAAAACAAACATTCATGTTTCTCCTGAATTTGTAGATGTTTTAATCGTTAAAACATTGCTCACCAAAGCGCAAACATGTGTAGAGTGGCAACCAAACAGCCCCAACACAGGATGCGGTCGAACGATGTCACTAAATAGGACGGGTTGGGACAGGTCCCTATGGATTCCTCGTCCCCTCGCTGCACATCTTGCATCCAAATTGCAACAAATAGCCGTCTTGGCCTAAGTTTCTACAATGACGCTGTGAGGGCGTGGACTGAAGCGTTGATTCTTGAAGTCCAAGTCCTATCACCACATCTGACGCGCCAATTGTGCTCTTTAGCCATCTTTGGCCTGCTTTGGTTTACCTTTGCTTTCATAATCAGATATCAGGAGGTTTCCTAAAATGGGGCTACCCCTAGACCATCCAAGTCAGTATACAATCTTAGTATTGAAACCCATGGTGACTTGGGGATCCCCCCACTTTGAGAAACACCAAATATCATCGGGCTTTGAAAAATCCGGGGTGCTGCAAGTATAGCTCCGACACGTTCGCACACAGCAGTCGTCGTCTGTGCTGCCAGCAGTGAGAGCCGCATCACCTGCGACAGCGAGAACAGCTGGGTTTATATATTGTTAGCATAATCAATGTACATCAATGTCATCCATTTTCCAGACCTCCACACCTTGACCATCTCTTGCTTCCCACCCTTTTCATACCCCTTCCCAACGTTTCCAACGAAACGGTACGCCGGATGCGCACCCCGCAAGGTAAGGTCGTGCTCGGCATTGCAAACGTGCAGCTCACAGGTCTTCAAGCAGCAAACTTCCTGCGACGGCTGCACAATCCTCAGTACTTTGCCAATGATGTGCTCATTTTTTTACTGTAGCTGGACAAAATCTTCAAACCCTGCGACTGTTTTGAACCCCCAACCCCCAACATTTCAATGTTTGAATGTGCGTGCTAGCAAAAATGACGTTGGGGTTTGATTATTTCGTCCAATGGAACTAAAGCACCTCAGTTCAATTAATGTCGAACTTTGGGGGTGAGGGGCGAGGGGGTTGTACTGGATAGGAAAGGTTTGAATATTTCGTCAATCTACGATAGTCGAATGCATCGGGCCCTTTTGATTCAATTCTTTTCGCGGATGGATGTCCAATTAGTTGAACAATAGGCTCAGGGAGACATGCTGTGAGAGTTTCTCCAAATCTGGTTCCAATCAGCCAGACCTGCCGGGTGATGTAAGATGCGGCCGCGGGACTGGTCTGGGTTGGTTCGCGCCTGGAACAGCACGAGAACGCATGGAACTGCCCATTCGATCAATCCACAAATGTCCACAAAGAATGTATCCAGACAACTCAACATAAGCCATAAAATGTTTTAGTGGCATCGAATGTTCAAACTCAAAACAGCTCAAACGACCATTAGTTGGTTGCTGAATTCCTTATATTTTCAATTGATGAAGTTGATCAACCCCCAAGTTTTGCACAGGTAAAACTCCTCATTCGTTTCAGGGTAAACGAATCGAACGACCCTCAGCCGTGCCTTCCACCCGTTGGGACACTCGAAGCCGCCACAGGTTTTCTCGCAACATTCAGCACTGACTGTGGCCAGCACCTGGGACGCGTCCGGCCTGGGCGGAGGAAACGAGAAGAAACGAGAAGGATCTGACAGGGAAATACCTTTGGGCATGGGGGTGTATTGCATTGTTATTGATATAGATGGGTACAACTAGGTTATCACAAGTATGTATGTGCAATACATGTATAATATGCATATGTATATATACATATACAATTGTTAATATATATATATATATGTATATATCATGATCATTGATTCTATTTTTATCATCATTATTATTCTTCTTATTATTGCTATTATGTATACATCTATTATATATATATATATGCGTATTATATTATTGTATATTGTTGCTATATCTGTGTGTGTGTATGAATAATAACTGTATAAACCAACAACAACTGGGTCTTACCCCAAAACTAATCGGGTGGAGTATGGATAATGAAGTACTGACAAATATAAGCTGTGGTCGTCTGAATACGTCTGGTGATTTTGCCTGTGGGTATGTATTATAAATATGTTCAGATACAGTAAAATCCCACAGTTGATCAAGCAGTACTTGGATGATCTTGCATGGATCTACTGATGTTTGAAGCCCTCAAGGCTTCATGTTGGGTTTGCTTCATTGATCTTGTCATCCATTGCCATCCTATCTTGAGATTTGCCCATCGGTCTTCAAGAATATGATGGCAAAGTGCCCGCCGCTGGCCTCAAACGGAAGCCAGTTCTGCTGCAGGATTGCACTTGACCTCAGGGTGGCAATCAACACGCATGGCAATGGATCACGCTCTGCCAAACCTATGCAACGATCTGCGGAATCCGAAACGCTTTGGACATTCTGCCAACTGAGTTCCTCTAACTCTTCGGAAATCATGAGCAGGTTTTGGCTCATGGTTGACACATCATTGGTTGGAATGGCCACCACCTTCCATTGACGTTAGTCTCACTGTGTGTCAGTTTGATTTAATTTGATTCAATTTGATTCAATTTATCATCTTCAGCTGCGGACTGGCACAAGTTTTATCGCAGCAGTCTAGGTCGTTGTTCCCCACAATCTCCGCTGCTCCTGGCCGGCGATCTGACGAATGATTCGAATACATTCGAATACCACCAAGGCCACCAAGTGGACCAGCACGGGCATGATGTAAGCCACCAAGCCAACAATGACAGGAATCTTTGATAAAAATCAGGATTCAGATGGATTCAGAACAAGAAAACAACCAAATAGTGATCTCTCTCTCTCTCTCTCTGTGGGAATAGACCAATCACCATATGTCCCCATCAAAAATGTGTGATGGTTCCGAAGCCTGTGAATGAGGACTGCACAAGCCAAGATCCCACAAGTCTCCTGGTTTCATTCTGAAACCTTCCGGACAAGCATGATACCTTAGCATTTTGAAGCAAGCTGATGTCTCATGCATTTGACCAATGCTAGGTGAGTTATATGCCAGGCCAAGGGCGGTTGACACCAAAATACTGTGAGACCAACATGGTTCCGATGCAAATCTAAAGGGGGATTGCAGAAACGACGAACGCAATTGGCAGGGGCACCCGCTGAAAAACATGGAAAATCAACACGAAACCTCTAGATCAGAGGCTCTCTGGGAAGCATAACCTAAAGAAGGGCAAGTATATAATGCTGATCAACGATGTGTCATTCTGATGAATGAAATCTCGCGTCCCAACTTAAAACATTGCAGAACAGTTTGCAGAGAACCTCAGAGGGCTGAGCATTCTTTGCCGGCAAGGAGCGTGCAGGTGACTGAAGCGTGTGCAGAGGCCTTGGTCAATGGGCCACAGCACCACCGCCCGTGAAAAGGTCTTTCATCACAGACTGCTTCTCCTGTAAGGCGTTTACTTTGCCAAACATGGACCATAGTTTCATACTTAACCACGACCCTGCCAAAATATATAGACAATCAAAATACATATCAATCAATGTGCATGTGATCATGTGATATGCTGTGATATGCAATTGATGCACATTGCACATCTGCAGCATAGCAGCCGCAGTACCAATCACCAACTGCGCCAAGGCACAAAGATCTCGGCCTCCAACTCGTCCGCCGTCAGCGCGCCGTCCCGGTTCTTGTCCAGGCTGCGGAAGGCCTTCCGAAAGGGATGGGTCGCTTCCGGTGACCGGCCACCGTTCGTATGTTTTAAATTCTGCATTGAATAGCAACTAAAGAAAAATATAGATATTATATGATATTATAGGCTTATGTATATATAGTATTTGTATATAGATATTATAGTACTTGCAATTGGGAATATTAAACTCCCACCCTCGTTAAACTTTACATTCAACTGGGAAGATCAACAACGCTTTTAGGGAATATTAAACTCCCACCCCCGTTAAACTTTACATTCAATTGGGAAGATCAACAAGGGTATTAGGGAATATTACACTCCCACCCCGGTTAAACTTTACATTCAATTGGGAAGATCAACAAGGGTTTTAGGGAATATTACACTCCCACCCCGTTAAACTTTAAATTCAATTGGGAAGATCAACAAGGGTATTGTTGATGATGTTGATGTTGGCGATGTTGATGATGTTGATGTTGATGTTGATGATGATGATGATGATGATGATGATGATGATGATGATGATGATGATGATGATGATGATGATGATGATGATGACGATGACGATGACGATGATGATGANATGATGATGATGATGATGATGATGATGATGATGATGATGATGATGATGATGATGATGACGATGACGATGACGATGATGATGATGATGATGATGATGATGTGATGATGACGATGATGATGATGATGATGATGATGATGATGATGCTGATGATGATGATGATGATGATGATGATGATGATGTTGTTGATGAAATGAGTAGAAATGAGTAGAAATGAGGGAGTAAATTTTCGTCATCCATTTGCGCAAAAATGGACGACACGGAGAATCTCACAAAACATTGGCCCTGCGCAGTCAAAACGCACTTTCCCGGGCAGCACATCCGTCCTGGCCGTATTTGTACATATTCCGATGTGCCAATACAATAATATGCAAAAGAATGACGAATTGATGAATGGTATGGAATGATAAAGGATTGACAAATCCGTGGCAATTTATACTCTACCAATCGCAATGGATTCGGGAAACCAACAGCAGATCTTTGGAAGTTCCTGCCTGGGCTGCTGCTGCTTCCGGGCCCACATTGGTCACCTCAGTCATTGCTTCATCCATTGGTCGACCAATCAGCAAAACTGGAGGCCAGAGTCAGTTGATCGCAATGCTTGGCTGCACTGATGCACCAATGCGCACCATGACTGACGATGACACCATGTTTTTGCACACATCGACTTGTTCGGAGCCAATGCCATGGCGCAGTGTTGCCCAAGTTCCAAACCTTGGCTCCCTGAACCAGCACCGCAGCCAGCACGCAGGATGCCTCAACCAAAATGCCGCTCAATGGGCGTACGACACGATGATTTGATTTGAACCAAAAGCATTCAGCCAAACAAATCCAAACAAGCCATTGCCATAGACGCCACTCGGCTCCACGGGTGACAGTGACTAGTGCAGTTGTGGCTGCTCTCTTCATTGGTCTTGTGGCCGCCTCCGCAAGGGGTGGCCAGCGTCAGCCTAAGCCTTACATTGGTGAAAGCTGATGCTTGGTGGGATATTTATAGGTATTTATTGGATATTTCAGGTTGCTTTTATGGAAAGATCCTTGAGCTGTTCAAATATTGTTTTGAAACGGCACATCCGCCCAAACCATCCCAAAATGCCTCGTCTCGTTGCACGCACACATCCCTTTCAAATCTGTCAAACTTGGTGAGTTTCAGTACCAACATCCCACTTTCAAATCTCAAATCCAAACTGAACATCTGCCAACGTCTACACGGGCGAAGGGGCGAAGCCCACCTGCAGCGACCCTGCGCAGGGCCGTGCTTTTGGCGCACCGCTGGTCGGCCGGCGGCCCCTTGAGCCCGCAGGCTGCAGGATGTTCGAAGGTCGGTGCCAAAACTTTGTCCACACCTTTCTGTGCACCCACTGTGCAATGCAACAGGTCTCAGATGGTCTCAGAACAACAGGAAATTGATGCCCATTGACGAGATTGTGACATGTTTTGCTCAACCTGTGAGGATTTACAGGCTTCAACCATCTTCACAGAAGCAAGCCGCCCCCAACCTACTTTCGCACCGCTCCCATGGGACAGGCAGGTCCACCGTCAGTTCTCCAGGCCTAAAGGTGGCCAGAAAGCATGTAACCAACTGGCCGAAGCCCTGCAGAGCACCAGCCGTAGTGCCCTTTTCATGCAATTTTCTTTTGATGAATTTACTGGCTGGTAGTCTAGTAAGTTTAGTAGGACTCCAATTAGGCCACGGATGATTGTCAAAACTCACAGCTCACCACATCAAGAGTTCGTTGCTCATCGATTTGCACCAAGCTTTCAGATCGATACAGGCCATGCCCGGACTGAGTCCTTGACCTCTTTCCGTTGTGCCCGCGCTGGCGTTCCGCCTCCTGAGGTCGATCAAGGCAATGGCTGAAACGCATGTCGGATCCTCAGATCCTCAGCAAAAGTTCAGTATCGATATGTCTCGTCATTACACCACAGTCACTTCAAACCCAGATTGTATTCTTGTAAAATCATCTATAGTTATTTTTTGAGGATGAGTTTCTCATGATTTCCCATCATAATTATCCACCATGCACCATCGTGCTGGCATGCACACCCGAAGCCGACGCCCAGGCGGCCTTGACCAACTTCTCCAGCTCCCCTCTGTCGACCACATTGCCTCGGCAAGACGTATTGATGCGCATTGCCAGCCGCCGGAACTGAGCTGCGAAGCTGCCAATGCAGCTGCCCAGTGAAAAAAGTTAAACAAACAATTCCCTGTTATCCTTGTTATAGTACATACCTGTGTTACTACCTGTGTTACTACCTGTGTTACTACCTGTGTTACTATCTGTGTTACTACCTGTGTTACTACCTGTGTTACTACCTGTGTTACTATCTGTGTTACTACCTGTGTTACTACCTGTGTTACTACCTGGTGCTTGGATGTGCTTGGTAGTCCCCGGTTGTGACCGATTGTGACCGGTTGTGCCCGGTAAAGCGGCTTTTCCATAACACCGTGCACTGGCTGTGGCAGCATGCAAAGAGATGTCGAACGGTGTTGCATTAGCTCCTGCACGGCTGTCAAACGATGTCGTCAGGGGACTGAGCCGAGCCTTCCGTCCCAAGACGAAGGGTGCTTCGTCGATTGACTGAGCTACCCCGGGTGTTCTGGCCAGCGCTGTGTGCAATCAAATGCTTGGAGGATACCGGAGAAACAGTCGGGTATATCTTCCATGCTCCAGGCAAATATCAATATGTCATGTGTTTCTCCAACATTCTCCAACGACACTCACTGATTGAAGATGAGTGAAGCCCGTGAACTCTTAGTTCACATTGCGGAAAATCATGCAGTTGAAGTGGCTGTTGAAATCACCTGCTCAAAGAAGGCCAACACAAATCAGGGTCCGAACATTGAGAATTGTTATGAATTGTTGCCATTGCAGTTTTTGCCAATAATGCAGCATAGTGTAGCATAAATCTTCGTTGTATGTGGCTCTGCAATGCTCGACGCAGATTGCTCATGATCTCACATGGCTCCTTCCTATCATGTCCTTCCCAAAGCATGATTTACCGGCCCGTGACAAATGGGGCCTCGAGACAGTCCGTGGCACTTCAAAGGCTCACGGTACCCATCGGCAGCGGCATGACTGTGTGTATACCAATGACTGCCAAGATCATACGGTTTGAATCGATTTTCTGCTTATATTGACAGATTGGATACCATTGGCTATCAACTAGCTGTGAGTGCACTGGCGGAAAATGGCCCGGCAGTTTATTCAGTTCCCATCTCGGAGCAGCTGACTACTGTCACAGGTCAAGCTGACCCTGGTCACACCAAATGGGAACGTCCTGTGCGTATATGACATATGAGACTATATGGGAACGAACCAACAAAAAAAGAATGAACGAAATTGATATGGCAAAGCGTTTGGGATTTGACAAGATTAATACCATCAATGTATTCGAATGTTCTTGCTGATGATTGCTGATGCCGCCGCCGAAGTGAAAAGCTGACAGGTGTACTGCTCCCAGCACAGGGCCGAGAGGGACACTGCACGATCGCAGAAGACCTAGCTAGATTCGATTGCAACTTGTCTCAGGACTTGTAGCAACCCCAAGCTGAAGGCCCACAGGGCATACACACACACACACACTTACACACACACACACACGTACAGAGTTCGTCAAATCGTGTCAACTCTGCATTTGGTCGGTTTGTCTTTTGCCTCTTTTACGAGAGGACTGCACTTGACTGTACCATCTTCTTTGGGCATTCAAGTTCTTCAGTTAGTTTTTACCTTGCAGAAAGTCTGCTGCAGAGCTGCTCTCCACACAAAGTCTGATGTTTGGTGCTTTTACACTACTGCTATCTCTGGTAGTGGATGCCAATGGATCGAAATTATCAAATGCCAGGATCCTGTAAATTCCATTCTTGCCACGGTCTCAGTCTTGGGGAGCTAAGAAGTTGTCTCCAGCAAACAACCCACGCGACGCATGGCGGGAGCTTTGCTGTCAGACTCGAAGTTCGGATGGTGCCGGGCCACTGCAGTGGTGCTGTGTGGACATGGGAACACATGGCTGATGTGGCCAAACAACCACTCAGCCCCAACAAAACGCAGGCCAAAGCTTGATGTTTGGACATGCTAGGACAAATGTTTGGATAGTTGTTGCATATTGTTGCTGGGTACCAAATCTAAATCACCAACCTGCGATTGCAGTCCACCGCAGCGATCCTCACACTGCAAAAATGGACCTGCCACGAAGGTCCCACTGCAACACCCAACACCCAGTTGTTTGAACGGCTTTTGTGTGGTTAAATGTGTCAAATGCAAAGGACATCCTTCTATCTCGTTCGGGGGATTTCATAGATCATTTCAGAGCCTATCAGGGCATATGATATCATGTTTTATCTATGCCCTGCAGAAACAGGTCGAAATCATGGTTCCTGGGGCTGGGTCATGCAAAACCCCTGAGCTCTGACATCTATGTGCCTTGCCTCAGGCACTGCCGTGGTGAAGCAGGAGCGAAGCTTCAGACGGGCCAAACCAAAAGCAGATTTCACCATGTTTGTGACAATCATTCTACCAATTGTGTTCTACCAAAAGCATTATGTATAGAACATCAATGAACGTCAGAATTGTGGACACACTAAGCAGGCAAAATACAGCAAAATGCCCAACACCTGGGAAAGCAGCTTTGCAAGTCGTGCTAATCCGGTTTAAGGTGCTGTGACAGCGAAGGGACCCCTAACCCTTTCCGCAGATCATAATGAAACACATAACTATAATACATAATTCTGAACATCTAGGACGGATGTGAAAATCTGTGAAAACATGCCATTGGCAAAAACCACCAGCACAGTTGAGGTTGAGATTGACAATCGGCATACACTTGACTTGTGCTGGTTGCCTATTCAGTGGTTTCTGATAAACAGGTGTGGAATGAGAGCAGGTGAGCTGGAAGACACTAAGTCTTCATGTCGCAATTAATGCCATGCTGCTGTGTTAGGCACTACCATTGCAACTTCTTTGGAGCCCCTTTCGCTGCCGGCGGCAGTGTGGATTGCCAAGGCAGTTGTGAAATTGTCCCATCACACGTGATGATACTTGGAATTTTCTTCAGCACATATCACCACCCCCCGGGCTCAACACACCTTACAAATATCACGAAACAATGCGGGTTGAGCGCACTACGGCTGATCCGCCTGTTTTTAACGAGCCGTGTCTGAAATGTGTCTGAATGATGGCTATATGTCTTGCTTGCTCAGGTTCTATTTGAAAATAGTGTATTTTAGTGTTCCCCTCATTTCACACGGAATTTCACAGCTTCACGGCAGAGTCAAACGATCGCAGCGCATGCGAAGGCATGCAAAGGTGCTGTGCTCAAGCGCCCGCTGGAACTCGCAAGACCAACGAGGTTGACAGGCGCAGCTTCGGTCAAAAGGTCCATTTGCAAAGTACCTCTGGCAGTTAAACAAGAACCATTGTAATCTGTGCATCATTGATATGCACATATAGTTACATATATTATATACATATGTACCTATCTATGTCTGTGTGCACGTGCTGTTGCGCAAGTTGTTATATTATGCAAATCAAATTGTTGTGTGATCATGCCTTATCTGTAAACGCCGACGATGTTGAACGATGTTTTATCCGGGGGTTAAATTACAATGCCATGCTTGTACAAAGACGCTCGATGCTCCAGCTGGAAAAAGAATAAGATGAGATTAGATGAAATAAGTACATACTGTATCATTATATATCATGATCATGTACTGCAAGTGCTCGATAGACTTGATAGACTCGATAGACTCGATAGACTCGATAGATTCGATAGTATCATGGATTGTGCACTCTGCTGAGTGAGATCTCTAGACCAAACCGGGCCAAAATCGATGTCCCTTGGGACAAGGCTTGAACAATGTCCGCAGTCGCGGGGATGTCGCCATGAGCAGCCGACGATTCCTTCTGGTAGCAGCCCCTGGAAAAGAGCTCTAAACTCCCACTGTTTTCTTTTCAGCAGTTGGGGGATTTGGGCTGCTAGCATTTTGGAATTCAAAAATTGTCGCCCGGCTGCTGTTTCAGCACCAGGCGTGGAGCGTACTGATGCGGAAACTTCATGACCAAGATTGCAACAGGATCGGTTGCAGCTTGGGATGTTCAAAGGCAATCGCATTTTCCTGCCTAGCAATAAGCACACCCTAGGATTGCGTCTGGAAGGTGGGACAGGACTAGACATGACTAGACTACTTCAATATCTTCAATGATCTTTAATGCCATCCATGGATCACAAGATCATGATGACAGCTCCGAGTTGTGCGTGGCATCTGTTTAGCTCCAAGCCATGCTGTTCGCTGGTGCAACCTCTGACATTGAGGTTGTAAGCCGTCGGCGATCCCGTCATTAGTCCCGTCACAGATCTTTGGCTGTGGATTGGTCTCGATTGGTCTCCAAGACCAGCAGGTGAAGAACCCGGGCTGCCCATGCCAAAAGCAACACGCAAGAATGCACAAGATATCACAAAGGTGGTTGTTTCCAAAAACATCCAAAAACCACATAGCACAGAGATGTTCCATGTCTTTCCAAATCTTTCCCAGAGTTGCACCTCCAAGCAGCTGAGTTTCCTCCTGTTCTGTTCGGCCAGCAGCTGCTCACGTGACCCGACTGCGTCAGTGCGCGCAGTCAATCATGACTGATCCGAACCAGATTACCTCAGTGGATCCAAAGATTTCAAAATTACCTCTGCGGAGGCCCTTCAAACCTGTTCGGAATTGCGAGAATCTCCCAATCTTGATGCTCACCTGTCACAGAGCGGCCACAAAATGCCCAAAAAGCATGGAAACTTCGGAAATGTAGCCGAGAAGATCCGAGAAGCAAGAACCTGCTGCTTGTGAGTTTTGCGATCCAAGTGCTATCCTCAAGGCAGCTGCCAGAGTGACGAACTCCAGATGTTAGGGTTTCCAAGAAATACAAGCAGAACATCAAAGGCGGATCTGTTGAATGCAACCTAAAATCGCCCGGGTGATGAATCATCATTAATCATCATTAATCTATCTAGGAACAAAGGGATGGATAGTGCTCGACTGTGCGAGTCAATCCGCGCAAACCAAAAAACCATGAATCTGGCCCGACAGAATCGAATAGAATCGAAATGTGGATCACATGCTGCTCAATATCCATGCCCCCTTCGGGGGAAAGTAAAGGGAACACTGTGTCAAACAGGAGCAAAAAAGAGTGCAAAGAACCTGTGGAATGTGCTGGAAGGAGAGGACGGGAAAACTAACGCGTAATCCATATTCGATAAAGCCACCCAAAAATTGGTGCACGCGCGTGTGTGTGTGTGTGCGCGCCAACAATTATTTTTCATGACTCGCGGCTGGTGGGTTCCAACCCATGGCATATATATATATATATGTGTGTGTGTGTGTGTCAATATAGTATGTCTTTCATGTGTGTGTATATGTGTATGTATGTACACTGTGTACATATTATGTCAATACATGTCAATGAATGTATATTTATGTGTAGTACTGTACGTTCACATGTATATCATGTCCTCTCTCTCTCTCTACATGTATATCATGTCCATATGTATATATATATATAATATCTATCTATTTTCTATTTCTCCCCATGTCACCGTGTCACCATCACATGCCAGGTCTCGGCTCTTGGAAGCTGCTGCAGAAACGCCGAAAACGACTGCAGGCGGCTGGCGACATGCCCAGCTTCCTGCGTGGCTTCTCCATGTGATTTTTTTGCCCAGCTTAGAATGATCAGCGGGCAGATTAGAATGGGTTTTCATTCTGCTTAATGATGTTTAATTCAAGGTCAAAGTTTCTGGATTGATTGGATCACGATATAAGATATTCTAGCGTTTCACGGTCGTGTGTCGTCCCCGACCATTTCTCATGTCGTCATCATAATACTACCCATGATGCTCTTACAGCTGCTTTCTAGCGTGCGCTCCGTGAACAAACGGCAGTGGCAGCCTGCCGTAAGGCAACGGGTTTGCGGGTCAAGAGCAAAATCCAATCTAGTGGTTTTACTACGTTCATTCACCCCTCACAACGACGTGGAAGAACAACAAAGTAGAGCTGGGACATTGGTAATATGAGCATTGCAGTGGTTGCTATCATCTCTCGGCGTCATCCTGATCCTCATCCTCCTGATCCTCATCCTCCTCGTCCTCTTGGTCCTCCTCCTCTTCCTCCTCCTCCTCATCACTATCATCACCACATGAGCTTGCAAACTCTCCTGTTGATAGCATCGAAGAGGTGCGCAATATCGTGATCTGTAAGAAATGCGGAACAATGACGAATCATGTCCTCAGTCAAAGGTTCTCGCTGAGACTTCCGAAAAGTATCATCAAATGTCCGTGGATATCCATGTCAGTGACTGTCTGGACACTGACAAAAAGCTGATGAATTACTTGGCACAGCGTGGCACTGATCGTCCATGTTGTGGCAGAATGCAGCCAGGCTTCTCCGACGCCTTCCTGGCGTAAAATGTGTGGCTCAGACTGCTACAGACCTCCACTGAGACCTGACCATCTGAAAACCTAAGCAAACCAAACAAACCGAAAAGAATCTTGCAAAGGCCAACCTCAACCATGAACACCCATAGACCGAAGCCAATCCAACACTTGAAAAGCCCTACTGATCCCGTCCTTTGTAGCGTCGAAGCCAAATCGTGGCAGAATTTTCTGTTGCACTTCGAGTGCAAGCTCGGCGCGTCCAGGCAAATGAAAGTACCCGTCCTTGGTGCAACTCGCCTCCTGTCAGTGAGGTTAGTTACTTAGTAACACAAAATCTATTAAGTCATACTTATCATCATTTATCATTGATTATCAAAAAAATGATCCATTCAAATTATATGATCCATTTTGATCCACTATATGGCCATCAAACAGCTTCGACCTCAGATTCAACAGCAACCTTTCCCCCTGCAGCTCCCGACGGGATCCGGCCGGTGACGATCACGGTCTCCTCGGTCTCCACGGTGGGCATCTTTCTTGTGCTGCAACTTCAAAATGGCTTCTTGGAACCAAGCCTCACCTGGGATGGGAATTGGGAAAATGCTGGGATAATGCTGGGATGGGATGATGGGGTGCTAGTTAAAATGGGGGCCGAATTCGAGCTGTTAATGCTGTTAATGGTCCTGAATGTCGCTTGACTATGTAGATCCACGTAGTGATGTGAAGCTTCTCAGCAGCATTCATCTCCAGCCAAGTTGCTGAAACCGAGAAACCTTGGTGGCTAGTGTCAGCACATCATTCGCGTTGACCATTGGCTGATTTGAATCGTGCCTGTCTCTAGTGTCTACGCATGTTGGGGCCAAGCGGCAAGCTACGCAGCAACAAATAGACCCCCTGCTTTGTTGAGGGTTTGCCGCTGTTTGGCTCTTCCTCCAACACCAAGTCCTCCACAACCATCCACTAGGACCTATGGATGGAAAAGAAGTACCATGTGTCATCATTTCAATGCAGTTTTGAAGACGCACATATGACTAATGATTATGCTAGAAACTGCTGCACTCTCATCCCTCAATTGTACCCTGATCCGCTTCTTCTATGCACCTACCCTGCCACAAGCGTCTCCTCGAAGGGGCCGAAGAGCGCTTCTTCGATGGCCACTTTATTGACCTTGCCACAGGGGATACGGTCGGATGATGCACATCCAAGTGTTGATACCAACATGCGAGGTGAAACACGTTTGCCATCCAATGTTTAGATCCAATGAACATGTCGTTTTTTGGGCCTTTAAGCATCTTTAGCCCCAATTCATTTCCATCCCACCTGCAACTGCAACTTGGCCAACCGTATGTCCCATGAGGTCCGTCCAGTGGTCCGATGCAACATAATGATTGTCATAAGGATTGTCATAATGCATCTAGCCACATAAACATCTCCATCTTCTTCCAGGAACTCCAGCTCCATTTCCATCTCTTCGATCCCTTGTTCCGAGGCTTGAAATCCATACCTGGCAATCAACTGGCATGTGCATCAATAAAGGGTAGAAAGGCTGCAGTAATCCCAAGCTGTCCCAAGCTTCAGCACCTTGAGATTATGTCCATCTGAGGCTTTCGTAATAAGTTCCTCAACTCACTGCTGGCAGAGAATCAGAATTCACAAGACACCAACCATTCCCCAAACCCGATCAGGGCAAAACGAACCAGCTGCGTAGCCAAGGAGCTTCAAGGCAGCTTGGAAATCTGGTCGGTGAAGACTGCCCATCTTTGCACCACCTTGCTGCCTGGCGTGGACGCTGGGTGAAGATGTTGGTTTTCATGTCGCTTGCGCAGCCAGGATTTCGCATCTAGTCTCGGTATCTATGCCCTGCATCCAATTTTCTGATGTCCAACAGTGTATGCCTTGCAATTGCTTGGAGCTTCTTCTGAAAGCGTGCGGATGTGTAGGCGGCCAACAGCCTGTGGCTATGGCAATGGTCGTGGCTGGCCAACTCGACTATGAAGCTTGGAAACCAATGTAACCCTGAAACGGAACTATATGCACCATATGGAACCTAGATGGCCATTCTCTCTCTCGCCATCGCCTTCAGCTGGCACGTGTTTTGGGACATGGTGCCTATGTGCACCAAACCCAAGTCGCAATAAACAGTTGACAGTCTATTTCTGGAGGGGTCAGGATACCTCAACATTTCGAAGCAGAGGATCGCGATTGGCCATAGCAACTGTGCGTTTTCGTGAGCCCCCAAAAGTCCTAATTCTGTAGCTGTGACTTAATTCCTGCAAACGGATCCCAATGCCAGCCACATCCAAGGGGCTCATTCTGAAGTGCTACAGCCCTAGGCTTGGACAACCGACGGTTCCTCAGCAGAGCGATTACTGGGGGGTGATTGACATTCCCAGCCGCATAATGATATGCAGATACTTATGTTTAGTATGTGATAGTGTTGTTTAATCAGCCCTAGATACTTCAATTAGAATCGAAGCAAACATGAACCAACCATCTCATCTCATCAACATGACCAAACCGCACCAAACAGCTGGACAGTTGGACGACGGACGCCAAGCAGCTCAGGAGGAGCCGCCTTGGCCGTTTTGACAGGTTCACTACTGCCTGCGGCCATGGGCTCCTCGCAGCTCTGACAGCTCTGGCAGATCGGCCCTGGGATGTAGGATGATGTAGGTAATTGGATGTAATTGGGTAAACCTGGGTAGTACAAAGATTTATGAAGTATCTCCGATATCCATTGGCATCAGCTAGACCACATTAAAAAATAAAATCATGAAAACCCCCTTCAGCCAATGGAGATGGGTTCTAACTTGTTGCATGGCAACAGGGTGACAGGGACTGCAGCTCATGTCCTGTGCGTCTTCCACTACCGCCTGGATTGCGGAGCGTTTGGAAAGCCCACCGGGCCCACAGGTTACAGGTTGAGGATTGAAGTGACCGAACCAAGGGCATATGATATTTGTATATATATATATATATTTATTTATTTATATATATATATGTATATATTTATTTATTTATTTATCTATTTATTTATTTATTTATTTATATTCATGTTTATATTTATATTTATATTTATATTTATATTTGTAGCAGGAATCTAACCTCTCGCAAGGGCTTGAAACCCAGAAGCATTCAGTGTGTTCGGTCTTGAATTCATGAGGCAGGAAACCCATAAACAAATCTCATAAAAACATGGTGCTCAGCATCGCAGGGCGAAGTTTCGCCCAATCAAAATCAGGCCGTCATTTCACGACATGCTCAGGGCCACTTGTGTAGCTCCGAAGCCTGGGAAAGAAAAACACAGGGACTCTCACGTCCAATCTTGTCCAATCCAAACCCGGCGTTCCTATCGTTCCTTTTGTCTACTCTTTGGTCGGCTGGTTTCGCAGCAAACTGTTCAGTGACCGCACTGTGCGCACACGCTGCAGTTCCTGGTCGACCGCAGCCTCTAACAGGAGCGCAGCATCTGTGAGCTGCGCAGCCTGAAGGATCTGTTGAAAAGTTTCTTGAAGTTCCTGGGAGCCATCCTGAGGTTGCCATGAAGCAGACATCAAGGCACCAAAAAACAAAACCCTATCTTATAGAGCAGAATAAGATATTTACATTGGGTAGGTGATATCTCTTTCATTCTCTCATTCTCTCTCTCTCTCTCCAGTACCATCAGCAAAGTCCCTTGTGGTCAAGACAGACTGGTCGGTGATACCCACCCAGTACAAGTGAGTGCTTTTTGTTTCCCTTCCGGGGTTTCCAACCAAACTGGAGTCATGAATCAATGAAATCCTAAAATTTGGTCGACATATGTCGACATACCACCAGGGTGGATGGATCTCAGCTGGATGGGGAATACATGGACTCCAGTACCAGGTCCCACCAGGTCTATGCAGCTGCCGAGTTTCGAGCATTAGTTCCCTCACACGCTCCCCCTGTGATCGGATGCTGGCTGGGAGCCCCTTGGGATTCACCTTCAATGCTTCGAACTCATCTGGGTGCTCTGCTGCCCAGTCCTGTGACATCCAATTAAACACCACCCCTGCGAAAACGACGGGCTCAGCAAATCAATAGAAAATCAGTTCTTGGTCAAGCCGATGATTCATTCTGTTCAATTATGCCATTTGAATGGCCTCAGGGAACCTTGGGTCAGATTGAAGGCCCATGAGAGATCCGACCCACAAAAATTGCTGAGGAATATGGATAAGTATTGATGATGTATTTCGAAAAAGCGATGCCCCCAGACCGCATGATTTCATATGCTTTCTCACTAGAGAATGCTAAACAGACATTCTTGAGGGACTTGACGAAGTTCCTAACTGTCTGTGGCATTGTCACTACTCCAAGTGTTGGAAAAAGGTCTTGCTTGGCCGTAGTTTCATATTAACCATATTTCAATGGTAATGTTATCCTGGAATAATATGGAATAATACCATATTCAATACAAATCCATGTTTTTTGTTTTTTTTTTGGGTGGGGAAGGGAAAAATCTGATGGTTGCAGCTTCCTCGCCAAGTCACTTCTGTGAGTTGCCTCACGTGCTGCCGCAAGCGCCGGATCTCCAGTTGCAAACGGAGGGATTGGATGGAGCCCAACATGCTGCAAAGGTCCCAGAAGCCAGGATTCCTGCAGGGGACAAACCTGAGTGTGATTGAACATTCCGGTGTCATTATAGTTTCATTATCTTCCTGCAGTATCCAAATCTGTCGGAATGAAATGACAATCTGCCAATGAATCAGTGTCCGTTCAAAATCATCCCATTTCGGAGAACTCAGTGCCTGATAACGCTGGCTAAGCGCAGGCGCCGGGCCTGGTTGCCCAGTTCTTCAGGGTCGCCTTGTTCCTGTTCTCCCTGGATGGCTAAGGCATCCTGCAACTTCCCGCGGATTCCTGAGAACGATGACAAAACAAACAAAACATGTACTTTCAGAGCTGTCACCAGCATCGCCCCTTCTGTGTTTGACTGAAACTGAAATCGACACTTCAAATCTAAGCAAAAGCTGCCAATCAAAACTTCCAGATTCTTTGCAAGATCGCTCGCAACTCTTCAGGGACTGTATCCTCTTCCGGCTCTTCAAGGAATTGAACCTTTGCTCGTAGGTACTGGGATTTGGACTCCTGATCCTCCGGATTCAACACAGAGAGGATCCGAACACGTTGTCGGACCTCATGTTCCGCCACATATCTCGTGTGGCCATTCGTCTCTTGTGCCACATCTTTCAAGTCGGTTAATCTGAAAACTAACCCCACACGTGCCAGAAGAGATCCACGGCAATGGCAAACTGCAAACATGCGACTGCCATTCACGAGGATGTCATCGTAGAGCTTCAAATACCGTGGCTCTGAAATCATGAGTTGCTGACTGGGACTTGGCAAATACACTGCATTCAGCGGCATCACAGGAAGCTCTAAAACTTCTGACCCCATCTCTTCAACCAGCCTTGGCTCAGCCGCTTCTGACAGCTCTGATGCCTCTGCCGCTGCTTCTGCCGCTGCGCCAAGTTTCAACCACTCGACCTGAGCACGGCAGCGGATCTTGTTCCGGCTTCGGCGGCTACCAATGAGTGCCAGCGCAGACAGCGCCATGGCGGCTGGACGCCGTGGAGCTCGGCGAGCTCGGCTGGCTGAAGCCCTTGGTGCTGTTGGCGCCGGATGAAACCCTTGCGATGGCGCTTGGATGGGCACAGGAACGGTGCGAAGGGACCATGGCATGGCGCACATGGCAGGAAAATGCACCGCAAAGGAAGATTTTGGGCTAGCGGCTCGATTCCAAATGATGCTAGATGATGCTAGATGTAGCTTGCTCATGAGATCGTGGGTCGAATCAAGTTGGTCAGTTTGATTGAATGGTTTCTTTGATCTCTAGGTCTTCTGGCCAGAATGACTCTGGCTGCGCAATGTGCTCCACCTGAGTGCTGTGGCATGCTGTGACTGGATGACCGCCCAACAGCTCAAAGGTGACGGCAGAAGGCACCGAGATGGCACCAAGTCTGTGGTGATTGTCATTACGCCTTTATGTGGACACCCGCTCCGAAAGGGTTGGCCAAACCGTTTGATATCATTCGATCACACAGAAATCTAAGAAGTTGACCTTCCCTGGAATGCTCATTTGTGATCATGGACAGGGTCCATCCGTCCCTCTCAGCTAAAAAGCTGCATCCTGGCCTCAAGGCCAAAGGCATTACAAACTGAGGAGGAAAGTGCCTCTCAGGGAGCCGTGCCAAGACCCATCACCACCAAGAATGGATTAAGGCGGAATGGAGGGGGACCTGGCGCCCCAACTACACCACCCACAATACCCTTGGTAATGCACTTGTTCCCCACACCAATGGCCATTTTCAGTTTCTTTTGAGTCTTTGAGGGATCCCACAAGAAACACTCTTGCAGCATGCAGTGATCAAACATCATCTGCGTGAAAAAGAACAGTTGCCAGCAATTTCTTGAATACCTGTCTTGATAGCATGCTTGGGCATGCCATCGGGCCCATGGTAGAGAATTGAGCCGTCACAAGATTCGCACCACTGTCTTGTGTTTTTGGCGCGATATTGCATGAATTAATGCATGGTTGTTCTGAATTCGGCCCACACCTACCTCGAGCTCGGTGATCTCAAATTCCTTAATCCAAATTCATGGAAAACAACTCCAGTCCCCAAAGCACAAGTGCCAGCATACCCCACCACATCTTGTGCTTTGGCGTCCATGGATTTGGAGGTGAGTCGGCAAGTTTAAAATCCAATGATTCCCACAACCAATGTGCTTTTTCCCGCAACGGTCTGCAAGATAACAATGTGGTGTTGCATCCAACTATGGGTTCCTTCGGGTCCCTTCAGCCGTTCCAACTCTTTGCAGCAAAGCATCTGACACCGGGGTGTTGCCAGCCCATGTGCTCCCAGAATTCATTCTGTCGACACTGGCCTCGATGCCATGGCATTGAAGTATACCACACCACGCATGGAGTACAAGCTAGCAGCAACACCGAGGGCATATCAAGCGAAAGCATCCCACATGAGCCCAAACATGGATTCAAGACTTTCATCATCCTGAAACATCACACATTCCAGAAAGATACAGCTCACCAAATTGCCAGTCCAGTGTGCGTCCACCAGCCGGCCCCATCCCTTGCCCCCAGCAAGCGCTGGAAACTGCCACAATCAAACTCCTTTGAGGACGCAACGAGCTTCTTTGTGAATGGCAACTTGGACTCATCCTGCATCATTGCTGCCATGTCCAGCCCAAATGCAGTTTGAAGTGATGCCCGTTAGCATTCAGCTCTAGGTGGTTGATTCCAATTGTCCTGGGAAAGCAGCTTCTGGACTTTATGATCTCTATGTATCGACTTGCCCCAGCCTCCGTGCGAGATGGCGTTACGTCCATGGTCATCTGTCCCTGTCAGGCAAGGACGGGACTGGGGGGGAGCAAAGGAAAACGTGATGGCAACTGGCTTCATGCAAGCACAATTTGCGGTTGTGATTGAGGGCTCTAGACTTTGTGGTGGGCAGCGTGCGTAAGCGAGGGTGGGCTATTTCATTTCATTATCGTACCTGTGCCTGCTGGTTCTTGTTTCGTTGACTTTCACTCGGCTCATTTTCAGGTTGATATCCATCTCTGGTAGCTTCGTTGTTGAAGTCTGGAATTGAACATTGGGACTGGTTATGACTGGTTCATCAGGCTTTTCGACTCCCAAAGGAAGAACTGCCCTGAATATTCTCGAACCATCTCTAAGACTCATGAACTCAGCTCAAGTGTGCAGACTATGATCTTCCTGACACTTCCCGCCGTGATTGCAAATGGCTGGATGGGAAGAAAGGCACTCTTCATTGTTTTTTCTGGAAATCATGTAAAGTGAGGATTGTCTGTACGGGACACAGCGTCAGAAACTGAGCCATACATTTTAGGATCTACCGAATCTACCAATATGATCTGTGCCTTTTGCACTCACTTTCGCTGCTTCTTTCCAGGCTTTGCCTTGGGCTTCGCAGCCTTGCCTTCCTTCTCCTTCTCCCTCTGGTTCTCCTTCTCCTGCTTCTTCTTCCACGCCACAGCGACTTTGAAGGAGCGCTCCAGCTCCGCCTCCGAGTGGTCCTTGGGCCTGATGTAGAAATCTCGACCTCTGCAACAGGCACGCCACTGCTGTGATCTCTGTTCCCAAGTGACCCCAGGATAGGGCACCTTGGGGTGGAACACCGGCAATCCCGCGTATCTGTTCGCCAGGGCGGCCACAGGCCTCACCTGGCGCTGCAGGCCATCCTTCTCCTGGAGCTCCAGGGCCTTGGCCTCAGCCGCCGCCTTCTCGGTGAAGACGCCGCCATAAATCCTTTTCTTGCCGCTCTTGGGACGGATCAGCACCTCCCACTTTTGCGTTTCTTGTTCCACGACACCCCCGGCACTTCGCTGGTGAAGTTGGGATCCCTCAGCTTCGGCTCTCTGAGGATGCCCTTCTCCACCAGCTCTGCATGGAAGGCCTTGGCGGCCTCGAGAGCTGCTGCATCAGCCTGGGCCTCAGAGATGCCTGGGCCCATGAACTTTTTCACGGAAAACTTTCGATTGGTCCAGCTGATCCTTTTTCCTTTGGAATCAACTTTGGGAAACTTGACCTCCCAGGCACAAAGGATGTTCCAGCGGATATTTGGAATTCCACTTTGCTTCACCAGGTTGTTTCTCATGAACCGAGCCGGTTTCTGCTCCCAGGAAGGTGGCGGGGGGTGCTCTCCAGCAGCCACTGCGATTGGGGCTTCTGTGATCCTTTCGTCTGAAGGTTTCACCTCCGCTGCAGCTGCTCCCACGGACTCGAAGACTTCCACGCCTTGCATGGCATGGCTGCCGCCGGGAGATGAGAGTCGTCGCAGACCGTTCTCATCAAAAGCCCAACTATGACCAGCCCAAACAGAAGTGGGCAGATCCCTCATCCACGGCCACCTCTTCATGCCATCCAGGCCGCGGACCTTGTGGTCCTGATGCTTACGGCATGGAGCAAAGCAATAGCCCTCTGGAAAAATGCAAGGCCTCACTTGGTTGTACTACAGTCTAATCATTCTAGATCAAGATTAAAGTGATAAAATGGAATTGGATATCGGAAAATCTGGTGGAGACAAGGGCAATTTTGGAAGTGCACGCGGACAGAAACAGCGCAAGATTTGTGCGAAGGACAAGATTGAAGAAAATGTTCGTTTCGGTTTCGCAGAACAGCATTGCCACGCCTTTTGGATCTGCGAATTACAAATAGGTTCATGTTGCTGTGTCTTCGCTCCAATATGTGATTCAAGGCAAAATAGGTTGTCGTTATTTAAGACTTCACACACTGTGCACCTTTTCCCGCATCCTGCTGGGTTGTTCTCTTTGAAACTGATGCTGCAACTCTGTTGTTGCAAACTGTACGGCAACGTTGGTGTGCTTCAAGGGTGGGCTCCATGTAGGGCCGGGTGTCTTGAGCGGAAACATGTCAGAATGATCAGTCTTAGTGCACTCAAGACTTCACACACTGTGCACCTTTTCCCGCATCCTGCTGGGTTGTTCTCTTTGAAACTGATGCTGCAAACTTCCCAGATTCCCAGCATCACCATAAACGTTGCCACGCCTCCTCTGGAATTCTAGCAGCTTTGAAAAACTGCACCTTTTCCAACACCTCAGGAAAGATACTGCAAAGAGCTTCGATTCGGCTTTTTGACTCACTAGTCAATCTGCTTCGATACGTCGATACTGATGTCTCTTGCAAGTATATTTCAAGGACTCTGGTAGACAACCAGCGCCCCTTGCGCGTGACGAATTCCGCATCCTCCGTTGCAGCTAGCCAGAACGTGGCTCCCCCAGGACGGAGACTGCTCAGGTTATACTGAGCTGTGCCTTGAGCAGTCTCAGGAATGCCAAGTGCTGCAAGAAGCAACGCAAACCTCTTCCGCAAGCGTTGAGGTGACCAAGGCCAGAGAGCTTCGTCAGGTCCAAGCCGGCTAAAAGCTGACACAAGCAGGGCAACTATGTCTGAGGGATCAATCCTCGTAGACTGGTGCCTCGCAGCTCGCCCACGTGTCTTGGGCAAGCGTATGTTCAGCAAAGCGGTCAGGGTGCCTGGTGCAGCGTCCTCAGGTAGGATGAGGTCTGACCTGAGGGCATTCAATGTCTCTCCAATCCTTAGCACTCCTGTCCAGGTCATCGCAATCAAGGCTGCCTCTCTCAGCCAACCCCACAGCATCGCAAGAGAAACACTTGCAAGCATGATGGAAAGAGGAAGGGCTGAATGGTGTTCATGTGGCTCATCAGCTACCCAATTGAAAGCAAGGTCCCAAGCTGCTGCTACTTGTTTTCGCAGAGAAGATTTTTTCGCAGTCACTGCATTGATCGTCTCTGAAAATTTTCCGTAGCTCTTTCCAGCATTGTACAGAGCCTTACCATAGGCAACCAAAGCCTCACATACTAACTCACTATCAACAGCTTGACCACCTAGCAGTTCTTCAAGAGTGCATCTCCAGGATTCCGCAAGCCAAGCATCAAACTCGGTCAGAAGCATTTCGCGTCTGTTTCGGGTCTGTTGAAAAATGACCCTGTCAGCTTGCAGTTGCGTGCCACTGCGCCTAGAGGCGCGTCGCTGTTCATCAATGCCAGCAGGTGTGAGCGGCATGGCTGAAACTGCTTCGAAACCTACCGAAAAAATCCAAAGGACTAAGGCCTTAGGGCTATAATTCGGGGGGTTAATATGCCGACCCAGGGTCCACAGAGAGGAAGTCCAGGAGATGGTTTGGCTGAGACAGAAAAGTCCAAGCAGGCAGGCAAGGGCAAAAGTCCAGGTGGAAGTGTGGAAAAGTCCAGAGGTGGCAGGAAATTGATGATTGCCTGAAATCCAACAACTCTCACCAGGGCAGAGGCAAAAAGATGCGAGAATGAAAAGCCGAATCCATCCCGCAATGGCTCTGGAGAACTGATGTGAATGCAAAACAGCAAGCTGGTCACTTGAGAAGAAATCCAAGATGGAGGTGCTGGCTGGAAATGGAAGAGGCTTTGATCTGGTTGGAGCATCTGCTGTATTGAGGCGGGTTGGAGCAAATCCAAGCGAGGAATGGATGTTTCCTGCGATGGAGTAAGCACAGGAGCGCTGAAGAGAGGGACGAAGAGCTCTGGAGGATGAGCGTCCCTTGGCATGGGCTCCTTTTGCAACTCTGCTGTCAAGGAGCGCTGAAAATCTGCAATCACCACCTCGCAAAACCAGGTGCCTCAAAAGTCCAACATATGATCTGCTCTCCAGCACGTTAATGTGTGCTGGCTTTTTCCAATCCCAACTTTTCAGAACCTTCCACCCTGGCCTCAAAAGGAGATCATTGAGGACAACACTCTCAAGACAGGGCTTCTTCTCATCACGCATCTTGTGTGTCTTTCGCAGACCAGCGGCAATCTTTTTGGCAATGTGTGCTGCAAGGCCAGGATGGTACACAGCACTTGCCTTTGTCAGCTGTCCTTCTATGCGGACATGTTGGTGACCTCCAGGACACCTGACATTGAGCTCGTCAACTGCAAAGCCATGCCCCAGCAGCCGAAAGGGCTTTTTGTGAGGGGAGCCAAAGGCGCAACTGTCAATGTGCGCTTCTTGAAGCCCAAGCTGGATGAGGAAGCGCCAAATGCTAAGCCAAGCCATTTTTGACAGGAGCGGCTGCTCAAGAAGTCCAGCTTCACCATAGCGGTATGAAAACCACAGGATGGCTAAGCATCTGAAGGCCAGGAGGTTGCCGAGGAAAGTCTTCGGATCATTCCGGTCAAAGCCAAGAGGATTGGCATAAGATCTTGAGGCCGGGTGCTGAGCTGGAGAAAAAGTACGACAGACTGGTTCACAGACAACACTTCGGAAACGGCCCTCAAAAATCATTTGGAAGATCCAGTCGATGAGCTTGATGTTTTCAAGATTGAAGTGCTCGCTCCTCGACAAATCAATTGGCGTAGCAACAGTCAACCCCTCTGCACAGAGGGCATCTGAGAGAACTCCTGAGCCACCGCAAATTTCAACCGCATCAAACTTGAAGTCGAGCATCTTTGGTGGCTGTGCAAAGTCTTCTGCTACAGGATCTTCATCGACATCCTCTCCAAGTCTCCTCAAGATCTGACGTGCAGGATGGTCAAGCATTGTATATGCTCCTCGCTTGTCACCTCCAAGCCAGACAACCTCTGAGTGATCGCTACTGATTTCAAGAGATGTGAAGGCACCTCGATCACTTGAGGAGTCAGTGGCATAGATCTGGTTGTCATACTTGACAGAAATGTCAGTCATCGCAACAAGCCCAAAGATGCTGGACAGTACAAGCTCATCCGCAGTTCTCCGTGGGAGGAAGAGAACATCATCTGCATCAGCAGCGGACTTGGTTGCAAATCCAAAGAGAGAGGACAAGAGGCAGCAGAGCTGTCTGCGAAACATGAAGATGGAAATCCAGTTGCCTGCAAGTCGAGCAGCAAGAGCTCTGCTGATGCAAGGAAGCTTTGCCGCAGCAAGGGAGAGCATGATCATCGGAATCCTCTTTGCAGCTGGTGATCCGACAAGGATGACACCTTGCTTTCTGGACTGTTCATCTGACAAAATTTCAGCCCCGATGACTTTGAAATTGTCAGCTGCACGCACTGTCTTATCGTCTGAGCCTCGTACTGCATGAAGTCTGTACGTCTCCTCAGCGATGTCAAGAGCTCCTCCTGATGCAGCCTCTTGATTTGGAGTACCACCATCCTCTCGTGAAATTGCGAAAAAATCGTCAATCACGAGGCCATGCCACATTGGGCCCCGCGGGAATGGTTGGTGTCGGAGAATGTTGACGTTGGATGAAAGTAGTCCAGCATCTTTGAGGAGTTGGGCATGACTGGAGAGCGCATACTCAACACCAAGATGATCTCCTTGGAAGAGAGACTTGAAGCCACCATAGACATGCTTTATCTCATCTGGGACAAGGACTGATTGAGGCTTCATGCCATATCTGTCCCCTTCTTTCTCCCTAGAATAGGGTCGATTCTCAAAGCAAAGCATATCCTCAAAGGCTTGGGTGTCTCTCCAGTTCTTTGCATCAAACTTGAACGGCAAAGCATTTGACCATGCCCGGGATCTGGTGACAAGGGCTTGGTGGTAAAAATCTTTCCTGTCTGAGGCCGCACCCACAAGCTTCTGGTGGATAGGACAGTGCAAGGCAGTCAGCGAGGGACCAGCTGGAAGAAGTGCTGAAGGTCCTTGTGGATGAAACTCGCTACCATTGACCCATCTTCTGTCTCCAATTTGCCTGTCGCACTCGGAGTTTTTGTGGGCGTTAAACACCCGACAGCAGTGGCCATGGTCAGGTAGCCGAGGGAAAAGAGCCAACAATCCCTTTGAACTCCATAGCTGACAGAGCCTCTCATTTTCAGATTTTGACTCTCTCTTGAAGTCAGGACCATCCCATGTGACCTTGCTGCCATGCTGAAGGATAAGAGGTTCGAGGAAAGGGAGCCAAAGGATGTCCTCCAAAAAATCAGCCATAGGCCACTTTCCCTCTCCTGAGACCTTCAGCCGCTTCGCATCAAGGGACCGATGGGGATGGATCGGCGAAAACGCCTCTGCAGACTTGAAACGATGCTCCTCCTGAATCTTTCCAAAAACAAGGCTAGGCGCTGGCTTCTGGTCGGCACAGCTGGAGTAAGGGTCTGGATTGAAGACCTCTTGTGACTCTGCAAATCGCTCAAGCTCAAGCAGTCTGGCAATGAATTCAGGTCCTGATCGACCTGGCGGCATCAAATGGCTGTCAGGCCTATCACACGCAGTCAAGAGAGCCCTCAGTCGCTTGTAAATGGCCAGATGGACTGAAGTAGGTCTCCTCCCAAGCAGTTCACAAGGAACAGGTCTGAGGCCAGCGTGGAGGTAGTTGAGGGCGATGACCAGCACATGAAGTCCACGCCGAATGCAAAGATTTCTCCACTGCCTCTTGTTGAGCTTGGGGACCCCCTGCCTATCAAAAAGTCCAATGAAAGGCACAGGAATGGGGTAGACTGCGGAAGAAGGGCATGTCCCTGCTCGAAGGATGCGAAAGCTTTTGGCCAGGAAAGACGAGAACCTCGTCCGGGAACGTAGAACAAGCCTAGGAAGGACAGCAAGAAGCCTGCCAAATGAGATCTCAGCTTGGAGTTGGTGATCATCAGAACTCATGTTTCCTCCTCCTGATTCTGAGCATCTTGGCCCTTCTTTCCTTTTCCTCCTCCCTTTTGCTTCTTCTTTGGTGTTGCTTTTGGCTGTGGATCTGAGTCTGTTCTCGCTGGCTGATTCTTCCCTGAAGTCACCTCCAGACGTCGTGTTGTAATGACATCCATCTCTTTCAGAAACTGTAGTGCCGTGGTGACCCATCTCTGATTCGCTGTTGGTGCGAAGGGCTTTGGATGGGAAGCTGCTGTCACTGATCTTGCTGAGAAAAGGGAAGCTGGGGGGTCCTCCGTCAACGACAACAGGAGGCCGACTTGCATGCTTCCCCCGTCGAGCGAAGTCTGCTCGAGGCATACGAACAGCAGGGACAGAGCGTCCATAGCTGCAAGGTGATTTCCCTCCTGCATGAAGTTCATTACCATTGCAACTTGCCATATGATCATGCCGATGTCCTTGGTCTTCCCAAAACCTCCGTACCGCTCGAGGTACTGTGTCGGGGTCACACCCCTGTCTCTCAGCGCGCTCATCTCTAAGTCCGCCACCAATGCAGGGAACATCCTCCTTGACATCGATTGAAGCACACTCTGGAAGAACACCCCCTTGTGCGCTGCAAGCTCTGCTTGGAGTTTGGCTCTTCCCATTGATCCCTTGCTGGACAGGCCTGAGCTTGAAGCGCTTCGTATACTGCTTTCGCTAGATCGCTCTGTGGGACATCGAGATCCTCCTCCAGCTCCTGTGCTTCTTGCTGAGAGAACTTGACTCTGGTCTGGGCGGATGTATTTCTCGGTGGTGGCATTTCCTTCAAAAGGCCTGCTGGAGTCGAGGCTTTGGCAGATCCAAGCATAACTCAAGAGCCAAGAGGTGCTCTCAATGCTGATGGTCTGGACTGAACTGGAACACCTCCTCTCTCCATCGCATCGGTTCTGGCTGAAAGCTCCTGCAGCTGGCTGGTGATGGCAGGAAGAGCTGTAGTGATTGCTTCTAGAGACTCCGCCAACTGATTCACCGTAGGGCGTTTCTTGGCTGCTGCTGCTTTTGCTGAGCCTTCTCCACCAGTACCAGCTCCGGGCCCTCGACGCTTTGCTGACCTTTTTGGGACTGCTGCAGGAGGAGTGATGGGTACCTCGTCTGCTGAGTAAAATTGCACTCTTGATTCTGCACCCTCCTCCTGTTCTGCCTCTGCTGCCCAAGCTAGTGCCCTGGCCACCAACTCGTCGCCAAGGGGCATCATGGTTGGCTCGAAAACATCGAAAGGATGTGAGGCATCGAGCTCCTCCTTCGTAGTCAGCAGACTCATGAAGGCTAAGACTTCGTTTGAAAAATCCACCAGGAGGACAGGCATGGTGCGGCCTTCGATCTGTGCGGGCAGCAACTCGAGGGTGTCTTCGTCCAACGAGCAAACTGCAACATCTGTGCGTTTCGATGGCCCAACTATGCCCTGTGCACCTGGGACATTGCCAGCATCTAAAACCTCTGAACTTAGAGCCAACTCCGGGAGAGCCACCAAAAGTCCATCTTGCCTTGTCATCAAGATCAGCGCAAGTGACAAGCTCACCTCGGCCTCCTCTAAGCCCAAAACGGCTTTTGTGTCCAGTAGGTACAGCTGGAAACCTGCTGGGCTGAAATCTGCATGAAGGGGTACTATATCTTCGGGCTCCATCTCTGCTACGCTCAGGCACTAGGCGATCTGCCAGCCCCAGCGATGTAGACCCTTGACTCGGTCTCTGATGGAAAGCCGTGACCAACAAATGTTTGGCCAAACTCCTCTGCTGCGATGCGTCGGAACTCCTGCACCCGACGCAGGATGGTGGGCTCTGATATGTCCTTGCCTCGCAACACCACAAAGAAGTTGTTGGGTAAGTCCAAATCCACCACTGATCCCACTGGAGTCCACTCTCCTGCCAACTCAGCCTTGGCGTAACAGCCGGCTTCCCAAGCCCTCTTGATACGCTCCAAGGGTGTGTGAGCGCTTGCTGCTGAGAGCTTTGCAGCCAGGGCCAGATAACGTGTAGGGCACTCAGAAGTGTCAACAGCCACCGTAGAGCTCGCAGACCTGGATGCTGTCGCTGTCGATGTCTGGGCTGGTCGCGCTTGATATTCAGGCAGCAAGTGATGCACAAAATCCAAAGCAGGAGCTGCAGGACCCTCCACCGACACTCTGAGCCCCTGGAACTCGAGGGCAAGGCTAATCTCGTCGTGGTCGGAACCTGACGAGGGGCCCTGACTCATTCAGGTATGCCCTGAGGCGATCAGATGGCTGACGAAGAGGAGAGGTAGCAGATGCAGCAGGAGATGTGGGAGAAAATCCAAGAGCCCACAGACAGATGATGACCCCCAGAATGGCCCCAGTTGAAAGTCCAAATCCAAAGGCCAAAAGGATGAGGGGGAGCCCTGTCGCGAAGCAATGAGCAGGGCAGCCAATGCCAAACCAGTTGCTCTGTGACCCCTGAATCAGCAGATGAAAAGCCCTTAGACCCCAATCCATCAAAAGCTGTTGTCTTGAGCGGAAACATGTCAGAATGATCAGTCTTAGTGCACTCAAGACACGCAAATCAAAGCGGACTTTCGCATTCAAGCAATTGATGTTTCATCTCGGTTTGGTATGTCATCCTGAATATTCAATGAGAACCAAAGACATGTACACAGCGTAACAATCTTCATGGTTTGCAGGCCATCAGTCTTTCACGTCGGTGTTCTCAAAATTGTTCCACATGGATGCGGACGTTCTGGACAGAGACCAGAAAGTTGTACCAGTAAAGCTGCTCAAGAGGTCAGAAAATTGAGGGCTAAGTTCCAGCATCGACATAGAGACAACGCTCAAGCGAACCCGAGTAGAAAAACAACCAAAGACAGAAAGAGCAAAGTTGCTGCAAATCAGAAGCGGAAAAAAAAACTGGACATCGACAAATCCTGGAACGTACAGTAGCATCAAGTGTGCAAGCTAACTTGAATCGCCTACCTACCTCACCCTATCCCCACCCACAGCACAGAGTTCCATGAGTGTTCAAGTTGACATGAATGTTAAATGAATGTTAATAGCCCACCCCACCCCAACCCTACTGCCAGTGGACAGCATAGAGTTCCATGATGTGCCATACGTGTTCCAGTTGACACGAACGTGAATGCCAACGCCACCCCACCCCACATTACGTGACAAAACTACATAAAGCATTGAATGTATTGCGGGTTTCTATATACGTGCATAGTTTTAGTTGGTAACAATCCTTTAAGTACGCCATGATGCATCACATCTCTGCAAAAGTGATTTAACGACAATTTGTGCACTATTGGCTGGATCTAGGAGAGTCTGTCCTGCATGCTCGAGTCGCAATCTAGTGGGGGCTCTTGTGGCGTCACGCGCAAGGGCGTCCGAGATGCCTCTGCCTTCCGGGAAAGGGTTGAAAAGCATGTGGCACCAACTGTTTGAAGCCCGCCCCACCCCTTCCGCTCTCTCAAATGTTGTCTCAACTTTGGTTGATTTGAAAGAAATGAATACGTCTCCAATACAGAATAAAGTGTGTATCAAAACAATGTAAACCTCATAGCAGGTAGACACACTGGAAGAGTGTGGCAAACAGCTGGGCATGCAGCAACATCCCTCCTGACTCTGGAACGTCACGCCGTGCAAGCTGTGCTTTTGATGAAAGCGCTGCAAGCACCGCAAGCTATGTCCAGTGAGACGCAGCACGCATGCTGGCGCATCTGGTGGAGGAAGAGATGGTGTTCCATTTGCCGGGCGCAAAAAGAGATTCGCAGGGCAACACGGCCTGGATTTGCTGGGATTGCTGCAGCGAGATTTGGTTCTCATACCACCATGTCTTTGCTGCTTTAAACTGGGTCGATCCAACAGGCCTAGGCCTAGCCCAAAATGTAAATCGGGCGGAAGAAATGTTTGTTGCATGCTGCCAGCCAAACAAGAGGCATTGAAGAGATCCACTGATTAGATGTAAAAATCATGCTTTGGGTCTCTTGCTCAGTTGCTCAGCTGAAGGAATGCTCTCAGTGTTGGACTGAGGGGGTCAGGCTTTGACTGGCAGATCATCCTGGTTGGTTCTTGATGCTGTGGGCTAAGGTTAAATCAAACTGTGTCACGACATGTCACGACAACACCGCCTGGTGGGACTCCAAGTCTTGGAACTCCGAAAAGCCAAGCACTGCTTTGCCCAGGTCGCTGCATGTGAAGCGAATGCATCCACGGAACTTTCTTCGGTATTGGCAGAATCCTGGGCCGAAATCTATAGTGGGTTTAGGGAAGGCAAAGTGCAGAGAAGAAAACATGAAACGCTCAGCTGTCTCCTCGCCCTTTACAAAGAAGGAAATGCTATGCATGTGTCAAAAGAACCTATGACAAAGCCAAAACGTTCCATGTTGCATGGTTCTACCAGAGCAGTCCATACCCATTTCTCATACCCAAAAATAGGCCTCATCTGCTTTCGAGTTGGAAGCGTCTTCCATGCCACACATGCTTGGTTCCAGCTGTTGCTGGGTAGATGTCTGTACTTGGCTAGGGCCTGACTCACTCTCCGCCAGTTTCAGGGCATTCTCTGCGGCGGAGCTTGCAGCTAAATGCTCATTGACTTTCTTGTGAACCTTGAGCAAGAGGTCATCCATCTCCGTCTTTCCCTTCTCTTGGCTTTGAAAGCTGATTTCCTGCTCAGCATTTTTCTCCTTCTTGACTTTCACACCATCAGCAAGTTCTATCTTTGCAGAGCTTGGACCCCCTGTCTGCATGTTTTGCTGCATATATCGGCGGGTCAAGCACCGGCGCTTGGCAACCGGCTTGGGTTCTCTTCCAACTGCAGTTTGACTCTTTGCAGCTTTCGTGCTTTCCTCTATTTCCCTCTTCCGCGTTGCAACTTCGGAGAAGTCAGACCGGCTCAAGCTTTCAAAAGCTTCAGTGTGCTCGGGCTCTTCTTCCATCTCCTCTTTCATCACTATCTCCTCGCGGGTAAGATCATCCAAATTTTGTTCCTCTTGTTTTATCTCTTCCTTGATCTCGCCCTTCACCCGCAGCCAAAAATCATCCATCTCCATCTTTCCCTTATCTTGGCTTTGAAAACTGATTTCCTGCTCAGCATTTTTCTCCTCCTTAACCTTCACAACATTAGCAAGTTCTGTCTTTGCAGAGCTTGGACCCCTTGTCTGCATATTGTTTTCCCAGCACTTGGCAGCCAATGGGTCCTCAAATGATTCCATCATAGCCTTGCTGTGGCGTGGTACGATTCAGGTTCCCAGGCCAACAGCGTTCGAGCAACGCCTGGGGTGCTTTGGGATTTGAGCCCCAAATGGCAGCATACAACATGAACTTCAAAAACACTCCAACTGCCAACATGTCAGCTGAGTGGAGAACAAGTCTTGGCACTACTTGCTAATCCACATCGACACCCAAATTGATTTGGCACCTGGTTGACCTTCTGGCACGTGGTGCCAAGCCTTTTTCGGCCCTCTGTATGAAACTCCGCCGGAAGCCGACGGCAAGAAGCCAAAACAGCTGCGTCGAGTACGGTGACAGGGTGACATATATTGACATATTACATACTACTTAAAACATCTTTAAAACGGTGAGCAAAGAGTCTAGGGCAGAGAGAAGGGAGTGCCCCGCTGCTGATGCTATTCAATGCTATTCATACCAACCGCGGTTTTGGGAGAACAGGAAAAGCCATGAAAAGCCGATCTTTCCCC
Source organism: Symbiodinium sp. clade C Y103 (assembly GCA_003297045.1). NCBI lineage: Eukaryota > Dinophyceae > Suessiales > Symbiodiniaceae > Cladocopium > Cladocopium sp. clade C. The sequence continues at coordinate 86,821 of BGPT01001001.1, forward strand.
CTCTCCAGGAGCAAAAACATGGAGAAACTATGAGCAAATTAGGCCAAATTGCTGGGGATCTCGAAGCCCAACTCAGCCAAGCCTTGGCGAAATGGCACAAGGAGAGCTGGACGGAAGTGCTCGCAGCTGCTCGCATTCTTCAACGACTTGCTGAACTGCCACTTGGTCGTAACATGTTGTAACGATGATTCAAGATCTGCTGGCGTCAAATGCGATAACACAGGTGCCGGCAACAAATCAGAGCGAATATTCTATGCAACTTGTACAATGTCTGTATATCAAGAGTAGTAGGGTCTATATTTCTTGCCCACAAATCCTTCAAAATCCGCTGATGGCAACCAACTCGAGCTGCCGTGGAACGTGCTCGCAAATCCATCGCCCCATGCGACGCGGGCCGCGAGGGCGAGGAGGGGGAGCGTGGAAGATGGCCCATTGCACCCTGTGGGCATTGCAATGAGTTGGAAACGTTGGAATCACCAAAAATTGGCGAAAAAAAACAATCCTATCCAATCCTAGTATATTCATCTGATTTATACAGTATCTATGTGTGTTGTTTAATCATATTTTAGTTAGTGACCACCTTTGATGATTCAAGAGAATATAAACATATATAAACCATCTCTCTTCATCTCTGACAAAGGTGCCGGTTTGCCAAAGGTGTTGGTCGCTGCACTTGACTCTCCTGGGCCTGGCTTAGCTGCCGATTGTCCAGTTGCCATCCTTGCCTGCATGCCCAGTTTCGAGGCAGCCGTGGCACATGTTCGGACCCGAAATGGATGAAGTGTCTCACTGTGTGATGTAATAAGATGCAATAAGATCCCCGTTTCCACAATTCTTGCATGACAGGAACATCGATGAAAGTCCATTCCTACCGTCGCTGAGTTGAGTTTCTGTGCTTTAAGTTGCACAGTATATAGATTGTATATAGTAAATTGGTATGCTGCCTTGGGTTGTTTTAGGGATTGAGTTGCACAATAATTATCTCAACTATCGACGCTCTCAAAAAGACCTAAATCATCCTAAATCCATTTAAAACCGCTCATTGGATTGCAAATTGAATATGATTGAATATGCGTATTGGATGGTATTGGATCGTATTGGATCCATTGGATCCATGGGGTCCATGCTGCTCCTGGTCAGGCGCCCAAACCTGGGATGTCGTCTGGGAGGAGCCGCTGGATCCTCCGCTGCATGATCCTTCCAGGCGCTTCCAGGCTGGGGCAGTTGTGTTTCCAGCGTAGTAGGTGCGATTCGGATCGATTCGGTTCCTATGATTTCCAAAGTGTTTAGACTTAAGGGTTCCAAATGGTTCCAAATTTCCAAGAAAATCTTAGACATCACCGCATGGTTCCAAGGTTCCCAAGTTCTTTCCGAAAGGTTGCACGGTTTGAAGGATCGATTCCACAATTCCAAGGGTTTTGATACGCTTCAGATTTCAGGTGTGCTTCACATTACTGAACGAGGTCCAGGGTTGTGAGACTCCTCAGGGATTGAAGCTGGTTCCAAATTATAATTGGAGGGAAAAACTGAATCAACAAGCGCCCGCCTGTAACTCGCCAGTTTTTGCCACAATGATCAAAATCCAAAAACCAACAAATCAAAACCCAAAGCCAACACATATCGTTCAATATCTTGTGATGGTCAAGCAATAGGTTGGCCTAAAATCTAACAGAAAGTCGACAGGAAACCATAGATATTTTCAATGGATTGGTTAATGGGAATTTTTACAGGAAACCATGGATTTTCCCATCAAATATAGGGGTTTCCGGTTAAAATTTTCCCTTAAACCAATCTAGTGATATTTTCCCGATGAAATATGGGGATCTCAACCAGTTCTCGCCTCAAGGATGGCCCTCAGCTGCGTAGGTCCAGCGCCAGGAGGCACCTCCAATCCCAAGTCGCGAATGCGGCGGATCAGCCCCGCCTTGGAGACGCCAAGTGAGGAACGTTGGGTTGAAAAAGCTGCTGGATATGATGATAATAACACTTACAACAATTGAACTACCTATCTATCTACCTATCTATCTATCTACCTATCTATCTATCTATCTATCTAACATTATCTATCTATCTATTAGACCTTCATGAGATTTTCATGAGTCACAGTATGATCAAAGTGATGGGGCGGTTCCTCCTCGCTGCTTCTGCCTACTGGGTTCCCAAGCGGTCGAATTGGCCCCGAGGCCACCGAGGCTCCGCGTCCGACTGGGCGGAAAACGTGGTGAGCTGACAAGGCTGATAAGCCTTTTCTTCGATTTGGCTTAAAAAAGCCAAATGCGATCATCTTCCACGAAGGATGCTCAATCTTTGGCGTGCAAGTGCTTTACACATCTTTACACTGTGAAAGTTTGGGTACAAAAACGTGCAACGAAAACTGGTGCCGGGCCATGCCCAGTGATCCCAACCTGGTCGAACTTGGTGGCAGCATGGCAGGAGGTGCATACTGTATGCTGCAGTATGCTGCTTACAGTGGATCGGTCTTACAGATGACCTCAGGGATTCGTCAGGCATTGCAGGATATGATCATCCAGAGTCTTTAAAGAGATGCGATTGGGATGTGCCATTGTTCTTGGCGTTCCACCTTTTTAACGGAAAGAAACATCCAAATGTCTTGCAATGCTGTCACGTGAATAAGTCACGTGTTGTTTCTGCGGGTTCTCCAGTGAGCTGGCTGGTAGGTCTGACTATCAGAATGTGTTGCTGCTGATGCCTTGTACGGTTGGACCACTCAGTTCCTTAGCGTGTCCAATGCCACGGCTGCCATGTGTCAGGTGGGCCAACAGCTGCGCCGGCGGCATATGGATCCGTCATCGTTCCTTCGGTCAACTGTCAAGAAAAATCAACAAAACATATTCTGCCCGCCGTCCTGCAACTATGACTGTTCAAGAAACCCAGAACTGACATTGGAAATGGATGGAAGTTGGGTGACAATAGCGGGTCGCACCCGGCATCATCAATGGCATCACCTGATGCGATGGGGTCACTGGCAATCCCGATGACTTCGCAGGGACCCCTTAGAACCTTGATGCTATTGCGATGATATGCAGGATTTACACCATTGTGAAGGGCACATATATTTACATTATATTTACCTATATGTGTGCCTGTCCATCCCCATATATCCCATATGCTCCACATTGCTAGGTCAATTTCACGACGGACCAGGTAACTGATGCAACTGTGGCTCCCAAACCCCTGGAGGAAGACCAGGAAGGATGATGGGTGCCATGGGAGCTGTGGGCCTGGGTGTTTGAAGTCAAGGATGGTGAAGGCAGGGCCTGATCCACAGACTATCCGATTAAATGTGGATGTACAAACTATATTAATGATAGACACTGGCTGTTTACAACAAAACATCTCCTGAAAAAAATCAGCAACCTGGCACGACCTTGGAACCATGGATGCTTCAGAGAATATGTTAGCACATTTTCCTAAACCAACTTGGAGCAGGTGGCGAAGCAGGTGCAAAGTTACAGGGTAGAGGACAAGAATCGCCATTGCTGGTAGACATTGGGGCAATGTGTGCCTACACCAAGTCGGTGGGTCAACATGATGTCAACACAATAATAATACACAATGGTGCTTGACACATCTGGCTGAGCATTGGGATGTGATGACTTGGGTGACCACAAAACAATGTTGCATTGCATGTTGGAAAATGGTGTACCCATCTTTGGTTTTTTGGTGGCATTGGCAAAGCATTGGTGCGATGGTTTGCTAAAAAGTAGCCGTACCTTGCCTTGCCCGTCTTAAGCCAAACAAACCCACCAACTTAGGCAAAGAAGAGCGCTCCATAGCGCTCCTGATTTTCTTTCAAGAACGGTGTGACATGCGAGTCTGTCCGGACTTCGGTGGAAAACGGGCGATGCCTTTCTTCTGTGGCGTGTGCACTCAGCGTCGTTACTTCTTCCTGGCCTTTTGGTTCTTAGCATTGCTTTGCTCCTTCTCCTGCTTCTCCCTCCACGCCACAGCAACTTTGAAGGAGCGCTCCAGCTCCGCCTCCGAGTGGTCCTTGGGCTTCACCCTGAAATGACAACTGCGATGCCTTGCATGCCACTGCTGCTCTCCCTGGCTCCAATGCACCCCTCGGTATGGCACCTTGGGGTGGAACACCGGCAATCCGGCGTATCTGTTCGCCAGGGTGGCCACGGGCTTCACTTGGCGCTGCAAGCCGTCCTTCTCCAGAAGCTCCAGGGCCTTGGCCTCTGCCGCCGCCTTTTCTGTGAAGTAGCCGCCATGAATCCTCTTCTGCAAACCTTTTTTTGTGGTCTCCACCCGCCACTTCTTCATCTCCTTGTTCCACTTCACCCCCGGCACTTCGCTGGTGAAGTTGGGATCCCTGGGCTTTGGCTCGCTGAGGATGCCCTTCTCCACCAGCTCTGCACGGAAGGCCTTGGCGGCCTCGAGAGCTGCTGCGTCCGCCTGGGCCTCGGAGATGCCTGTGCCCATGAACTTTTTCACCGGAAAGAGCTTGCCCTTCCTGCTAATCTGTTTTTGTTGGAGATCATATTCGTAGTATTGGACATGCCAGCCCTGCAAATGGTTCTTCCAGCCTATATTCTGCACCCCACTTTGCTTCGCCACGTTCTCTCTGTGGCACCGCATTGGCTTCTGCTCCGCGGCAAGCGGGGGAGGATGCTCTTTTGCAGCCACTGCCATTCGTGGTTCTTTGATCTCTTTGTCCATGTGTATCACCTCCTCTGCAGCTGCTCCCACGGACTCGAACACTTCCACGCCTTGCATGGCATGGCTTCCGCCTGCGGATGACAGCCGCCGGAGCCCGTTCTCATCAAATGCCCAACCACGACCAGCCCAGATAGACGTGGGCAGACCCCTCATCCACGGCCACCTCTTCATGCCATCCGTGTCGCGGACCTTGTAGTCCTGGCATTGGCAATGAAGAAAGCAATCGTGGCAGTGAATCAGAATTTGTCAAACAGTAGTGGATTCCAGCAAAATTTAAAGGGAGGCTGGCTCGTGTGCACAGAAAGGCCTCCTGTCACTCGGCTATCTATGGTTGGATGCAGGCTAGTGAGAAGCTACAGCGGCTAGGATCGGCTAGAGAAGTTAGTGTGCTCATGTGTGCTCTGAATATCAGCTGATCCTCAGCTGATCTGCAATAACATCGATGGTCATCGATGGCCACGTCAGTCCTGCAAATTGCCACGGACTCCACGGACTGCTGGATCTGGCTTCGCTGGTGACGGCTGAGGCGCCTCTGCCTTCGCTGAAGGGTCAACGGAACGGCATCAACTCTTTGTGTCGCCCTCTCTCTCTCTATCTCCCTATGACCAATGTAAGCATTACAGCATCACTTGTATAACAGGTCTCCTTCAAAATTAACCAGAGCATGCTAACCGCACAAACACAAACCGTAGAAGGTACAGCTAAAATCTTTGATCAGGCGGCCTCAATCTCGAACGCTGCAAAGCTGTGCTTCTGGTGGAATCGCTGCAAGCATCTCAAGCCATGTCCAGTGAGACGCAGCACACATGCTGGCGCATCTGTCGATGGCGGAGATGGTGTTCCGATCGCCGAGCCCAAGAAGAGGTTCGCAGGGCAGCAGGGCCTTCGGCATTTGAGTGTGACACAGTACTCATGACATTTCATGAGCTGTTCTTCAATCCATGGTGCCAACACATAGCTGATGCTGACAGTCAATCCCTGAAGTAGGACATGACAATCTTGACGTTCCTCAAAATAAGTCTTTCTATGTCTTTCTTGAAGCGTCTGAATCGCATGTGGCAATGGAAAAAGAATGAAAAAGATGTGATGATGTGCAGTTGCATGAGCAAAATGCTGGTGCGAAGCCTCAGGTCACCAGACTCCTCTGCCTTGGAGTTTCCAATCGTTCTACTGAATTTGCGGTTTAAAATTTTTAAAAAGCAGAACTTTGTGGGACTTTAGACCATCAAATGGGGGACAAATGGACAGAGGTCTAAGTCAAGCAGTAATATCGTTGCCTGGTGGGGCTCCAAGTTTTGGAACTTCGAAAAGCCAAGCACTGCGTCGCCCAGGTCGCTGCTAGTGAAGCGAATGAGTCAGCCGAGTCAGTCAGGTCCTGCGAAGTAAGCAGCTCTACGTAGTACACCAAGGATCAACGAACATTAACAAGTGAAAATCTAGATCATTCGTATTCAAATCCCATTGGGAATTGTCCACACTACACAACGACCAAAAAAAGGGTCTTGTGGTGAGTGGCTTCTATCTGCAATCCTGCCGACAGGCATTGGTACAGCAAATTCTCCGTTGGTCCGAATTAGTTTTTTTCCCCATTCTTCTGCGAAGTGATTGCACCAGAAAGACCCGACAAAATCTGACAACTCCTGTCCTTGTGATTCACAGTTTCCTGCATGTCACATGCATAGTGTTCCTTGGTGACCTTCACACCATCAGCAAGTTCTTTCTCCTCTGAGCTTGGACATCTTGGACCCCCTGTCTTCATGATCTTTGGCGTCTCTCCCCCGGTCAGGCGTCGCCGCTTGGCAACCTGCAAGCTTGAGCAAGTTTGAGTGCCCTTGGCATCCACTTCAACTTCCTCTTTCATAATGACTCCCTGCGTCAGGATGTGACTCTCGAAATTTGTTGACATCATGTCTTTTGCCATCTCCTCCTTGATCTCTTTCTTCACCTGCAGCCAGAGTTCGTCCATCTCCATCTTCCCTCTCACTGGACTTTCACGCTTCATTTCGTGCTTGGCACTGGACTTCTTCGTTTTCATGGTCTTTGGCACGTCACTGGGCCAGTGAGGCAAAGGCGGCAGAAAGTGATATCTCAGGGTGACTCCATGGCTCCGGCAAGATTCAGGTTCCCGAGGCCGGCCGTTGCCGGGCCAGGGCTGCTCTTGGGAATGGAGAAATTCGCAACATGCGACATGAAAGGCCGCAAGTACACAGATTTTACGGCCGTTGCAGAAAAAATAGGTGGATCTAATCACGTCTTTCGTTTGTGAGACAGTCGACCCTCTCTGTCAGCAACATGAAATTGGTCTCAATGGGTAGCTGCAGTAGCTGAGGCAGGAGCGGCATGCTACCCACACCCGGCGTGTCTGCTACCTGGCAGCGCCAACGCCTCTGGATGAAGTTAATTTCACCACCAATCTCCTGTCAGATTTTGGTATTCTTATTCGGGCTGATTGCATTCCCCTAGATTTCTAGATTCCACTACTAGCAGCATGAGCTCCAGAACTTTTGGAGCTGGAACAGGGCAGCAGGATCTTGAAAAATCATAAAAAATCTGGGCGCGCCACTCCCCAGATCTTCTCCCGAACTGTTCTGGCACGCCTCAGTGCAGAAGTGTCCAGCAAAATGGTGGGCTCTGACTAGAACCGGACCTGTGTGACCTACGTGACCTGCAGTTTGCATGCGCAAATCTCTACGCTGAGCCCACTACTCTCGAACCTCCGGCTCGCTTCCCATGGGGGAGTCCTGCAAATCGCATGTCCGATGGGCTGGCTGATATCTGATGCATCTGGGAATCGCCTGACCCTCCATGAGATTCCGTGGGGATCGGCCTGCTCAAAAGCAAACCAGGCCTTTCACTTGATGAATCTTGATGAGCTTGGCATGGAATGCCAACTTGACCAAGGTGACACAGATGGAATGGAAACAATACGCACCAATGATCAAGTTGTGGCTCATGGTTAGCAACTGGCTATGCAATTCTATCCCAATGAGGGGGGTTTAGCCTAGCTGCTACCAATACTCCACATCCAAACTTCAAGCATCATCCGAGTGAAAGCGAGCCCACTTTCCGACCTCGACACAGCACTTTTCCCTCGGCACTTGGCAAATCGATCGCGACATTCTCCTTTGGCCGAATTCGAACCGGCACGTCTCTCACGTGTACCCTGAAGGGTGCACGAATCTCAAGTGGCCTTGCAACAGGGGTACGCGTGCAAATTACCATAAATATCCATCATAAAAGCAACTGCAGCCTTTGGTTGCAATCAGGACTTGACATAGCCATGGATCCATCGAATCTATTGGCTATCCATGTTTCAAGTAGCGAAAACGCTAATGACACGCGTCTCCCAGCGCCTATGCAGCGTGGGCGTGGACCAAAAGTGGGACAAACGAAAGATGGAATGGTGGGACTCAGCCAGTCCGGAGGTCTCAAATTTGAACCCATACAGTTACCATAGAGTCACCCAATGTTACTTTTACTTACCAACCAATGAATAGTTTCATAATTAGATACATGCACATACGCACAAATATATAAATATAATAGGTATATATATATATATATGATCCGCACACGACCCCACTGCGCCATGTGGCTCCCAGTGCTGCACTCCGAGGTCAAGGACTCCACTTTGGGGTCGTCGGAGGCAACACCAAGGCACCAAGGCACCAGCACGTGCCAGCAGCAGCCTCCCTCGCAATGTAGAGTTCCATAGGATCCATAGGGTCCCGAAGGGTGTGAATGGAAAATGAATGGAAAATGATGTAAAGTTGGAATGAACATAAAATCTGATACAATGAACAGGAACAAAATCATGGAAAGGAGTGGGCAGGGAGTCCGCATGAATCAAATCTAAAAGCAAGCAGCAGAAGCCTGCGTTCTTCGTATTGAGCTGCACTTTTCACAGCAGAGCTAATAGGAGAAGCATTGAAGCATTCCAGAAACATTCCGGCCACCTAGTGCGGACCATATCTTTGACCTGGGCTTCTGCTGCGTGTTCTGAATGCATTTGCAAGAGCAATCAGGCAGATGGAGGGGGAACCATGAAGAGCCTATGGCAAGTCCATGATCTTCGTGCAATGACCAAGTCTCAGCACGCTTCACTGCGCAGCACCTCTCGGCACCTCGCGGCACCTCTCCACCCACGCCCTACTCTGACGACTGGCACTTTCCATCAGTGCCAGGTCAGTATCAGAGGCCGTGTGGCCATCATTGGCGTATTTCTTTTTCCTTGAACCCATCGAGCAGGAAATCAAGTAGTGAATGTGCTATCACGCAACAACCGCTAAACCCTTTAACAGGTGCGTGCGAAGTTTCACAGTATCCAAAGGTTTGGCTTGCTCAAATTTGGAGAAAAATTGTTCCTGTCGTGGGCCTCTCTTGCCTCAAACCTCATGAAGCTACGACCAGCCAGCATCTTATCAGCTCACATGGGCCGCACCATCATCGGCCTGGATCAAACAGGGAACCAGCGCGGAAATCGACATGTTCTCAAGCTGACAGCTAATCTCAAGTACGAGTACCATCCAATATCATTCAATACCAGACCAACAAACCAACACATACTAAGAGAGTACCTCACTGAAGACTTGAATGGTCCTGGTTACGGTAAAACAACAAAAAATTGATGAGAAAGCTTGTGTGGTCATGTATATAGTATATACCTTGTGATATATCTTGTCGAAGGCCCAGTTCCAAAGGATTCCGTGCCTCGGCACCGACATGGGTCTCATCTGCATGCCCGGCATTTGTCCCGGTTGCACGGGCTGCCCCGGTTGACCCCCGGGTCCCATGAAGCGCGGAGAGATCAAGGCAGTGAGCCCCGGCCGCATGGGCGCCTGAATCTGACATGATGTCAGAAGTTTAATTCACGAACACATCGCTAAATTCTATCTAGATTCCACATATGCAGTATCTACACGGGAAATCTTCCATAGCTTAGACATTTATCGGTGGGAAGCCGGAAACAGCGTAGCAAAATCAGCTCGGTGGTGAAGGAGCTGCGCCTGCATAGGCTGCATAGGCTGCATGGGCTGCATGGGCTGCATCGGCCTTGTCAGCACAGTGCGTCAGCATCCCAAGCGGTTTGCTCCAAAGAGGTCGTGGCAATACAGAACCATCATGTTCAAAGGAAGCTCATCTGCGAACCGTTTTTCGATACTCCACAAATCCTGGCCTCATTGGCATCATTGGCCTTGCAGCTACCGCAGGTACCGTCATGGACCCCACCGCAGGCTGCAGTGCTGGCTGTGTGGCTGGAGCCATGGCCATGGCGGGCTGCGTGGTCATTCCCAGCGCCATGGGACGTGGAGTTGGCACGGAACCAGGTGCCATGGTGGCGGCCTCACAGTTTTGGAGGGTCCCAACATCACTGTTGCTGGAAGATCAGAATTTACAAGTGGGGTGGCTCTTTGTAGATTCGTGCACTGGGGAAAATCCTTACACATCAAAGCCATCCCACATCAAGAATGACGGCGATAAGCATCATATCCAGCCTGTGGCACATAGCCGGCAGGGGGCAGCTGTGGCTGGCTTTGTGCCAAGGTCTGCCGTGCAATGCCGCCGATGCTGGCAGGTGGCGGCTCCTTACAGCGAAAGTTGTTGCAAACACCACAGACCCGTGGGGTGACGTCCCACACTGGTAAACTGCTTGATCTGAATCTCGCATGACCTGTTTTGCAGTTGAGGATCGGAAGGATCCTTCCGCAGCACCATGCTTGTGTCCATGACTTGCGAAGGGTCCTCGCCGTTCCAGGGCCAGGAAAACTGCTTGCCACATCATAACCAACAAAAGGTTCCGTGTCTGCTAAAGGGAGTACACCACCAAAGTCTTATTTGTTCCTCTCAGAAGGATTTCTAAATGACATGATCAGTGTCATGGATTCTGTGCCAATGGAAAGGTCCAGAAAACCTAATCTCCAAGGAATGTCATCTGAATATTTCTCACCAATTCATTGGACTAAATGGGTATCTTCCGGATTGACTTGCTTTGTTTGCCTTTTTCTCTAATGGCACAGGTCCCTGGAGGGGTAGATCCGGAAAACATGTGTCCAACTGTCAGATTTCACATTGACAAAACCCCCAGCCCCAACCGCAGTCTCCTCAGCCGCAGCTCCCTTAGTAAGACTGGTGGATGGGTTGTCCAGCCCCTGTGATTGACCACGTGGCACTGAGAGATCCTTCATGATGTTTCTACAATAGTGCTTCCTTCTGTTGAAGGCGGAGGGGATTGCACTGGTGTTTCAACCATTCATTATTGGATTGACTGCTGACAAGGTTGCGAGTCATGCAGGCACTGAGCAGGAACCTTTACCAATCATCTTTACCATTGAATTGAATTCCTACCCAAATGACACCCCTTGAAGATCCCAACTCACAGGCCAAGGAACAGTGGAGTGGAGCGATTGCATTGACTGGACCATCTGAACTGGCACCTGAAATCATCGATGATACTTGAACCATCTTTAACAAAGCCAACTGCTTAAGGAACTCCAAAAAAGGACAGGGAACACCAATTTGACATCTCTGCAAAGATCCTCAAACAAACTTGATCCTTGTCAATACTCCTACAATTTCACAGAGTAGAGTCGTAGAGGCTACCACAAGACCCGAACGTCTTCGTCACTACAGGGTGCTGCAGGCCTGTTGCGAGCCAGCTCGGCTGCTGGCAGTGCTCACCACTTTACTCATTGGAACCTGCCGGAACCGCTACAGCATGACACAGCTAGCCAGCTATCCCCTGTTACCTTTTTATCTCAGAAATGGGAGATGTCTCAAATCCATCCCAGCTGTTGTCATGTTACCCAGGCATATGGCCACGGAAACTCCTCGGTTTGGAGAAAACCTCTTCGTTTCCGAAACTGAACGCATCAACGACCGTGAGTAAATCATCTCGTGTCTGCCCTCGCCTCGCTCGTGCGATGCTGCTGAGCAGGTGAACCAGCCTGAGTTTGCCACTTCGAGTCGGGTCAGCCCATCTCTTAAGCCCAACCACTCGTACATCACCTGCACACTTCCACAACCCAAGCAGAGAGGGTTTGCCAAAGGGTTTTGAATCTATAACTGAACCATCGAAATGTCATGAAATGTCCACTCATTGCCGTCCCAGACTCCGTCACAGACACATTGCCATCCGAAGGTGGCGCCTGCGAGGAAGCAAACATCAAACAGTAGGATTACAGCAGGCAGACATGCTGCAATATTTTTGTTCGCATCCATTTCATCAGCATGTTTCATTCTGTTTCATTCCTTGTCCAAGTGGTTTACCATGGTTTGCCCTTCCTATTTTCCATATCTTAAACCCCGGTGCGACCAGGTTGAGCCACCTGATATCCATGGCCCCACCTGGTAGCTGCCCATTGAGGCGATGCTGGCCATGCTCTGCCGAGGTGAGACCATCTCTCCCTGGCGAAGTGGAAATAGACCAAAAATAAAATCTTTTCACAAATGAAAAATTGATGTGCGCAAATTGAAAATACCTCACAACTCCTTGCAGCGTCTTGGAGTGGATTTGAGTCCGCATATGGAGTGGGTTTGAGTCCGTATAACTAAGTAACAAATTCAAAGGTTAGGGGACACGACTCCAGGTCAGTCGTCGTGCAGCCTGTACATTTTGTAGAAAGTGCTACTGGCCTAGCATCTACACCATCATGTAGACCATAGAAAGTTTCAATGGAAATTGGCCAGCTGCAGCACCCGCCACTATTTCTCACCACCCAGTGACCGCCTGATACGGAGGGCGGGCCGAACCGTCCAAGATCACTTCCTCAGGATCCAGCACAGATGCCCCCCAATGCCATCCGCTGGATGTTGGGGGGGTTTTATGGATGCTTTATGGATGTTTGCATTCCAAGGGTCTGCTGGTGGGTTTGACATTTGAACCCTTCTTCTCGGTGATACATCACCCTGACATGCCACAGCCAGCTTCAACAGGCTCTAAACATTACCCTGTAGGTCTACCCAAACTTGAAAACATGGGAGATGGTCATTTGATTCTTGAAATTCTGTAACTGAACCTTTGCGTCACCCATGTGCAAGGGCAATTCTGGAGCAGGGTGGCGGAATCGAAACTGCCAGCTCTGCACGCCTCTTGCTGTCTGGGGGATATCTCCTAGCTGCAATTTCAGCAAGAAAAACATGTCCAAAAGTGCAATGACAGCTTCAGTATGCTTCGGGCATGTCACTCATGGTATTCATCTCATTCATCGCATGCATTTCATTCATTTCATTTACGCCAAATGGTGAATTGAACGCCGGTCAGTCTGACATCTCCAAATCATCCCATCCTGCAGGCTGGAAGTGCTCGCCAACTGCAGTCTTCGCGAAGGCGAGTCCAGCACCTGAACCCAAGTGTGCTGGATCCAGGTGCTAGGTGCTGGAATGGATCAATAAATGAAACGATGCAACACCTTTTCGAACATCAAACCCTTACAATACCCAGGCCTGCGCTGGTGCCGCATCCTCACATGTCATGAGGGCAAGCAGGAACTGTCCATCGACAGTAGAAATTGGTGCCACCAAGTTGCAGCCTGAAACCCTCCTGGAGAGCCTTCATATGCCTCACAAGACGCGGCATCCCAGAAGAGCATGAGTTCATATAAGTTCACGGTCAATCTATGATATCTCTGGCACCTACCTCTGATATCTGGACCTCTGGAAGTCGATTTGTGCTGTCTGAATGTTTAGTCAAATGCCCTGTGCTGCCCAGCAACCTGCGACACACCACCCGGGGGCTCCGCCTCAGAATTCTTCCATTTGTCAACTGATGTGTGCTTAGCGCCTCATTATGCCCATCCTGTTGCATCAGAGTGTAGTCTGACCATGTCTGACCCACCACCTGTTGAACTCCAAGTTGCTGAGGTAGAGGGCAACGGCGCCGTCATCATATGCATCAAACGTCTGGGAGACGCTGTGGCCTCAACTTGAACGGGAACGCCACCAAGGGCGGACTGACATGTTTCCACACATATCAAGAGTGTTCGATTGCTGGATTGTTGCAACACAATGAAACACGTGTCAATTCTCACCAAGGGACATTCTCGTTGCTCACCTGCAACAGCAGCATGGCAATTCCTTACTGATTAAGACCTACCCTCCCATGCAGTAGTTCGTATGATTCGTAAGCAGCATTCGAGCTTGTCCCAGAATTTGAGGTTTTGAAGCGTTTTGATGCGTTTTGGCTTGACATAGCTTGACCACTGGCTTCACCCTCTCTACTTGTGAACCCTTCCCGGGGCGCACCGGCATTGCAAACGCCACCATGCCGTTGGGCAAGAGCACACGCTGGCCCTGCTGAAGTCTCCTGAAGATGAGAAAATGGTTCCGGTAGAAGTGGCACTTGACTCATTTGACTGCAAATCTGACACAGCAAGGCAAAATCCGCTTCTTTCGCTTGACGAGCACCTGATAGGTGACGAATCCCCAGCAGGTGCAGCAGGCGCCGTTTGAGACGCTGGATCCTTGGTCAAACGTCGTTCAGCCAGCGGTGCATAGAGAGAAGCAAAGGTTACCCACGACGCTGGCCGAGTGGCTGGAATCCGCTTGGTTGTTGAACCAGGGCTCTCAGTCGGCCCACCCTGAGCAGGGAAAGTCAAACACTCACTGGTGGGTTAGCACCGTCACCACCCAGTGCGAAGTACTCTCTTCCCAACCCATTGTTGAACATCTGCTTCATGTCTAATTTTTGAATGTCACACGTGTTAGTTATCCTCAACCCCCTCGACTCATCTCAAATCTTTAGGATTTGGGGATGAGCCTTGCCAGTCTGGGCGAGCTTGGGGCCGTTCAGGGTAGTCACCTGCAGCAACTTCCCAACTGAGTGCGACCACAGATCTGCAAAAGCCGACAAGCCGAAAAAGATATGAGTGGGAGAAAACAGTGAAAAAGTCTATGATGTGGTTGTTGTGTTGGTTTGCGTTTGTTTCGCGCAAATTATCTACAACTACCTCAAAGTACACACAGGCAGCTGATCTGCTCTGAGCATGTCCAGTGCACTGCACCTCTGCCTGGCTGCTGATGCTGGAATCCACCTGATGATTCACAGACAATCTTAAACACATTTCACATTCCTCTATCAATAGGAGGGGCTTCAGTGTCAGTAGCACGTCCCACCAAGTTGTGATCATCCACATCCGCCATCATTCACCCACATCTTCACATCTACTGTATATCTCAGTTGATTCCAAGTTTGCAGCCAAGCAGCTCGCGACATGGCCGAGCTCATACGAGGCGGATAGGCACTGCTGCCACTGCCCACTGAGGAGGTGCGACGAATGCTGGGCGCGCTGCGCAAGTTCTGACGCACCTGGCAGTCGCTTCGATTGGTGATGCGCTGATTACGGTATGTTGTGGATCCATTTTGCTGGGTAGGGAATGGGAAAACAATAAGGCTAGCTCAGTAGCTCCAAGTTAAACTGCAAAGGTGGAGAATGATTGAGATATTGGACAGTCGGAGGCCTGAGCGGCCAAGTTGAAGTCGAAACCCAAAGATTTTGCCTGCGGAAGAGGCTGGAGGAGACTTGACCACCCAAATTGACCCAAATCATTCATCACATTTCAGCACAATGACATACCTGCCATCCACTTTGCCACAATGCAAGGCTTACACTGGCTTAAACGGACTCATCTCTTCAGGTAGGGACAGTTGGGTTCCATGGACAGTTCATGATAGCTTGCTTTTTTGGCTGCACTCGAAGCCCCAATCCTCTTCGCAAAGAGTGCCACCGCGTAGAGAAATAGCTTTTGCTTCCAATGCTTCCAATTCCTCGGATCCAACAATGCTCCAGGCGACAAGTCTGACCGGCGTTGAGGCTCTGGGGACACCTTCTGGCAACCATATCATCCGAGAATTGAATGTGTCCAGAAAATTGATGAACATCGACTAGGTTGATGTACCTAGTACAAATGCCAAGTATCATGGGCCACTGCCAGCTGACGGCTGTAGAGTTCTCCCTCAACCTGCGTTGGATTCACTAGCACATTACCCATCTACCGCAAATATCCACAGATGGGGACGCAGGAGTGGAGCAAATTCACCAAATGAACAATGGCACATCCTTTTCCCATAGACTATTTCTTTGACTTCATCTTACTCCCCCGCAGTTTCATCCAAAACTAGAACATCTTTAGGGGGATAGCAAATGGCTGCACACTGCAGGCCTCCAGCCGCATGGGGCCAAAGCTCTCCACCACACGTCGACGCACCTCATCCTGCGACTGCATTACCAGCTCCTTGCGGATCGGTGAGAATCTGAGGATTGTTGGGGGAGATTTG
Source organism: Symbiodinium sp. clade C Y103 (assembly GCA_003297045.1). Classification (NCBI taxonomy): domain Eukaryota; class Dinophyceae; order Suessiales; family Symbiodiniaceae; genus Cladocopium; species Cladocopium sp. clade C. The sequence continues at coordinate 102,779 of BGPT01001001.1, forward strand.
GAGAAATCCCCTGCTAAATTGTGATGAATAGTGATAAATGGTGGAAAGTATCCAGCAGTAAAGGATGAGATGTTACCATTTGACAAACCAAAGCGGCAACGATTCAATGGAAAGTCTCCATTGTGACTGGGTGAGAACTGTTTTCAAATAAGTGCCAATGGGGATTCTACAACCAGCAGGACATCGTTGCTTTTGAACTCTTTGGATTGCACTGGATTTTCACAGTGCGTGGCTTGCCCACATGTTCCACAACAAAACGATGGGCGGCGCAAGCATTCCTTTTCCAAACTATGTTTGCCTTCTGTCAGCTTTGCAAATCCACCGTGAGCCCGGGTTTAAACCGTATACTGCACAACGTAGCATGGATAAGCCTGCTCTCTGTCAAAGATCACGTATTCTTGATGAATCTGACGATGCCTGTGATGTCCTTTGATCATTCCAGGGTGTACTACGATGGAGTCGTGTGTGCCAGCTGCATTGTTTCTGACTGGCGGCCTCCTTTCTTCATACCTGGTTTCTGTAGCAAGAGAAGCATCACCGAGTGCCACACGGGCGATAATCAGTGTCCTCTCAACCTTACAACTACAGCCATTGTGATGCAACTGACAGGTATACTGATGGCTCTTACATGCAGCACATGCAAAGTATACCCCTCCACCATACATGGCACGCTGACTGGTGCGATTGTCAAAGCCATCCTGGACGATCGAGTCAGCATTTCCCCAGGAGGTGCCATGCAGGAGAATTTTCTCATCAAGATCAGCTGCAAGTGCCTCTCCGCAGTCGAAAATCGCTTGGGAGTTGGCCATGACTTGCCCGTTGCCAATGCCATCCAATTCAATTGCAGCGGGTGTCACCGAAACGTTGTTGATGGCATGATCCTGTCGCATTGCTGCCAGCCTGGCCTGGTATCTATGCCAAAGCCGAAAATTCTCGATGCGGTGCACCGACTGAATACGTGCCATGCTCATCCGACAACATGTCGTGGCAACATCCTTTGCATGGCCCGTAGTCTGTAGGACCTTCTCAATAGCAGCATGGATGTGCTCGTCATTCACCTCCACATAGAAAGCCTGCAAATCATTGCCCTGTTGAAGCAATGCCTCTGTCTTGGTGACCCATTGTGAAGGGACCCCTGGTAGAATGCGAATCCGACGCACCCTGTGCGTGGAGACATGTTTCTGTTGCATCAGCTCGAAATCGACAATACGAGCTACTCCACCAGAACTGATAGTGGCATGTCGACTGCCTGGTTTCTGTCGAATATATGCCAAATATGCCTCATGCATCTTGTCATTTCCTTCAGGGGGCAGCGCATGCCAAGTCCCATCCATTTCATATTGCCAGCAAGCACCGTGACTCAGAACAACACTGGAGATACCTTTTTGCATCTGCAAATCTGCCCTCAACTTTGCATTTTCCTGTGACACTTTGGTCAAGAGTTGCTGCCATTTTGTCCGCTCCTTCTCAGCCTTCTTACGGTGCTTGCGTTCGCTGGTCACTGCACGTAGGGCATTTTGCAATTTATCCTGCAAGGCTGCAATCCTGGCTTCTTGGAAAGAGATCTCCGGTTTCTCCGACGGTCGAGAAGCTTTCGAGGCAGCTATATCGGGTGACTTCGCTTGAGGATTGGAAGGATTGGAAGGATCTGAAGGAGTTGAGTCATTCTCAGGTTTGCTTCCACTCGACCCCCACCCGGATGCATCCGTCCAAGAATTCCAAGCCGATTGCTGGGATGCATCTGCCCAGTGCCCAAAGTCTCGTGAATCCCTGGAGTCTCGTGAGTCTCTGGAGTCCCTGGAATCTGCAGAATGCCTTGAGTCGTTGGATGTCGCTCTTTGGCGCCGCTTTTGTTTCCAAGGTCGAGGATCATGCCATGAGGACCAACCCCGCTTTGAGGTCAGGTCCATGATGGAACATGCTTGAGCACCTGCAAAATGGCCCTGCAGCGTGATCAAGTTGCATTGTTATGCATTGTAAACTGACTCGGACAGAAGGGCAAAGATTTCGAAAACATTGGTCCTGCACCCTAGTGCAAGTGACAGGCATCAATAACGCTCCTAGACATGGCTCTTCATGAGAAGTGAGTTTCATTGAAATCCACGTTTTAGATCATGCGGAGCAGATCACTTCAGACCAAATCTCCAATGTCAGTGTGCATCTACAGTATAATTGTTGTGCAAATCTGAAGTCTCAACTAATGAACGGAACATGTGCCAACCACCCTCTCTTCCAAGCTCCTCGACAATCATCTGTTGAGCGCTCTCCGGATCCTGCCCCTCAGCGACCATGTCCCGCACACGCCTCAGCCGCTGTGGCACTCAGGTCCGCAGGAGTCCCCAGAGGCAGCTGATGGCAGCTGTTCAAATCCAGTGCCGAGATGCTGCACCAGGTCCTTCTGCGATGCTGAACCGGAATCCGCATCTTGCAACATACTCACCACCTCAGTAATTCTAACCAAACTCTGCATGATGGTGCGTGAATGAGGCAGTTGAAGCATTGAGGTGGATTCTGAAGCTACCAAGTGCACCATCAATTACAGAAACAAAGTTTGCAAAATATCATGCCAGATACTAGTGTGAGACCTGAATGCCTGGTAGCCAATCGGCTGCGGGATCCGTCAGGATCAATCAAGTCAGGTTCAATGTGCTTCTGTTCAGCCGAGAGGGTTGAAGATCCAACCGCTAAATTCACTGCGTGTTCCCTGAAGCATCCAACATCTACGCTATGGTCTTGCAGATCTCCCAAGAAAGCTGAGGACCGTGTCTCTCTCTCTCTCTCTCTCTCAATCCGAGCCGATGACTGTACCTACTTCATGGCAGTTTTGAACCCAAAGCATGAATCAGGAAAACTCAGCGCCAGTCACCTGTCATTTTCCTATGGTTTCGTTTGCTTATGTGTCCTGCCAGGGATCCCCACCCGGCTGGTTTCTTCCCTCTGGATGCGCTCGTGCAACTCACTGTGCAGGACACGCAGCCGCTCCTTCAAGGGACCTGGCCATGCAAGGGAAACATCCAACCTTTTCTACAAAAGTACCATGAATCCAGCAGAGTTCACAGCTGCCTTTCTACTGTTCCAGCAGTGTTCAATATCTGTCAATGGCCTTCTTCGTGTGCCAGCGCTTGCAACTTGGCATAGGCCTGCTGTTGAGCCTCAGGAGATGGATGCGGGGCATGCTGGCATTGCCATCGCACTGTGCTAGCAGGTCAACTTTCCAACATCCAACCATCCAATAATATAATATAATATATATATATATTATATATAATCAGCATTACAAGTACTGTTCTATACCTTTGAGACTGATTCATTGGCAGCCACAAATTGCTGTGACAGCTGGACCTCCACCAAGTTCCGCAACTTCGTGGTGGCATACTCCACACCTTAGCCACGACAGGGGTGAGTTCCGGGAAGCCCTGCCCCTGGAAACCTGGAAGTCGACCGTGCCGATGCCGACGAGGAACTGTATCCTCCTACACTGGAGGCAGCATCATCCATCAAGGACGACGCCAATCCACGGGGCGACGAGCCTCCGAGGTAATTGAAGGCACCAAAACATCTCCATAGATCGCATGTGTTGAAAGGTTTCTGATCAATTCAAGCTTCACGGTGCAGACCAAAGAATTGAGCAGTTCAAAGGACCCCGAGGCAAAGTTTTCTCACTGGGAACGCTGCACGCTGCACCTGGCTGCCGTGGCGTGGTGGGCGATGAGCCCAGCTTCTTCACCTGAAACATCTTGGGATATCCAAGGTTTGATCACTGCTGCATGGATGAAGACATTCAAGAATAGTGAGCCATTGCTGTGGGTATGTTGACCTCAACTGGGCATGGGATCTGCAACAGCCCGATGCTGGCAAGCCACCAAGCAGGGTCGGAAGGTGCAGCGCCGCAACCTGAGCTGAGAAGAATCATTCCATGGCTGGTTGGATGGGTGGCCATCAGGACACTTGACGCAAAAAAGAAGAAATCTGACAGATTCATCGCTGACTCAAAGGTTTCATCCCATTACGCATTCTTTCTACAAGAAACCACGCTTCACAATGAAATTGTGGGTTCCTGGAATTGGAGACTGGAATTCCGGTGTGCTTGTACCATTTAAATCCCGTTTACTGCTGTCAGATTGATCGGGAATTCTGGCAGATTCATGCCAGGCTCATGGCAGGTCTAGACATGTCTTCATGGACGTTCAGCTACCATAAGCAAACAGAACTAAGTCAGATTCAAAAAACGTGTCGATGCAGGGGGCGCGTAAGTTTCATGAAGGTCTGGCACAGGTTTAATGCAGGTGTCATTTGGTTTTCATCGTTCACACCAGTTTCATGCAGGTGCCAAAGAAAGTACTCAATGAGCACTTGTGCTCTATTGCAAGTCTTATTGTCAAACAAAGTCAGTCAAGATCTTCAAGCTGAAAACTGAGGTTGTTGGTCTTATAAGGCTTACCTGGTTCTAGACTTCTGGACAAGTGAAACAGCTCCAACTGCCACAGAAGCACATGATGATCGTTGGCAGATCACAGCAAAATAGGCCATCGTTGCTGAACACCAGTGTGCTTAATTAGAACGTAGAAGATTCAAATACAAATCACTACTCACTCTGACCTAGAAGTTCAGGTTCATGCAGCTACTTTTTCCGCGATCTTTTGATTCCAGGGTTCACTCCTCACTTCACTCTCTTGGTGCTTGTCAAGCAGCTCATCCAACTCCCTCATCCTCTGCTCCTCCACACACCTGACACATTCTGACACTATTCCATCAGTAAAGAAAGGGATCGTCGATACGCCGATCGCCGTGTTTACCCCGATACGCCGATCGCTGTGTTTACGCCGATACGCCGATCGATACGCCGTTACGCCGATCGTGTTTACGGTGCCTTATAACCAACCCTGAATAAACCCTGAGCCAACCCTAAACAAACCCTACACCAACCCTAAACCAACCCTAAACAAATCCTAAACAAACCCTAAGCAAACCCCAAACCAAGCCTAAACCCTGAATAAACGGCATTCGGTGTATTGGTGTATCAGTGTATCGGCGTATCGGTGCGCGCACGGCAATCGGTGTATCAGTGTATCGGTGCAAAAAACGTTTAGCGGACCCCAATCCCGAACGCTATGCTTTTTTCAAATCTTAATGCTATGGCTCATTCCTTCAAGGGACTAAGGAATCCCCGTTCCGACTTTGCAAGTCCTTTCCTACCGTCCAGCTCAAACCCAAGCATGATCATGGAGGACCTCCCAAGTCGGCACATATCTTGCAAGTGGACTTCATTAAACTCTATTATGATATATTCTACCTCCTTACGCTTCTGACTTCAGAGATCATTCCTTCCACCTGGGGAATCGATATCCTTTATCCATCTTTATCCTTTTTTGGCCCCAAAATATTCGAGGAAATCCACTGGTCACATCTCGGCTGTCGCTGCTTTGCCTGGCTTGATGCTCTTGGCGCCGTCGCAGATTCTCCTCCTCGCGTTCCAAGTGGCCACGGCCATCCACGGGGCGTCCACGATAGTGGCGCCGGCGTTGCCTGAAAAACGAAGGGTACACACATCACATCTCAATGATTGAGGGAAATAACATATGCATCTATGTGTATGTGGATGTGTATCTATTGATTCATTCTTTGAATACATGCTTGCTTCAAATGGGGGCGGCACACAATTATCTGATGATTGATGTACCTACCCGTATTAACAATAGATGACGACTGATATTTGATTATCTCTGTGTGTGTGTTACTGTATGTTAATACTATATTGGATGGAAGGGGATAGGGCGGGGTCAGACCAATCCAGGGATGGTGAAATGTTTTTCCCCTGCCGGTCTGAAAGTTGGACAACCTGTGTGATCAACAGCAAGAAGACAAGGCGACACTGTTCCGACTCCGCATACGAACACAAAACGGGCCAGCATCCATCTGGCACGGCTGAGTAACTCCAGTATATTCCAGAACCAGTGGGACCTTGTGATTGCTTCTGAATATGTGAATCGAAATCGTGACGAATCAAGGCAACCTACAATAGCAGAGACAAAAATGCAAATGTTCGTAACACCATGCCACGAAACATCACATCCTATCTCAGAGAATTACTTCGAGTTTTATGCCTCTGACAGGACATCTTTATTTTAATAGGACGAGCCGCTTCATACCCTCCTGGCATTGAATCACACGAGTCTTGTGATCGTCTTCCTGAAGCAGTGCAGGACATCTTGCACCCGGAAGCTTTCAATCCCCAACTTGGCAAACCATTTTTAAAAGGTCGAGAGTTTGGAATCGGGCACTGCCACGTTGCTCAAAACATCAGCGTTTCCAGCAGTCCTCCATCTGCTTGACATAGGACTGCATGTCCCTTAGGCGCTGCTGTCTTGCAAACGCATCCTGGCGGCAAAGAATCTCTCTGGGCATGTAGACAACTTTCCACGTGTTACAGTCACCTGCTTTTGTACCATGTCTCCATGCCATGATTGGTGAGGGGCAAAAATGCTGGCAGCGTTTGGGTTCAGCTCCTTCCCCTCCGCACCTCATACAGGTCATGGTGACAACGCTCCCACGCCCGCTCGAAATCCTGCATCATTGGCAGCAACAATTCGATTTCAATTGAACTTCTAATGTCCCAAGTTATTCCGGAAAACATCCAGGCCATTGGCAACACATCATCCCCACAACTTCAGTCGTGACACATGACATCACCCCGGACATCGTGACGCCTTTTGCGGTGCAGGCCGTGGACTTACCCGGCGCCGCTCCCGCGGAGGGCTCTCGGAGCCCTTGAGGCGCTGGGAGTACTTGGGGACCTCAGCAGAAGCTGCAACCAGCAGGCCCTGGCGGGACATAGCAACATATAATATATTGATATATTATATGTCAATAGGCAATAAACATCACTAAGGAATCCCACAGCATCATCAACATTTGAAGATGTAAACAATTCCAAAAAGATAACAGAGGGAGGGAAAAGGAGCAGCGACTGAAAAACGAGCGAATGTTTTTCTGCAAAGCACATGCGAATGGTCTGTACTGGACACAGCGTCAGAAACTGAGCGATGCGTTTTAAGATCTGTGTCTTTTGCACTCACTTTCGCTGCTTCTTCACAGGCTTTGCCTTGGACTTCACGGCCCTCCCTTCCTTCTCCTTCTCCTTCTCCTGCTTCTTCTTCCATGCCACAGCGACTTGGAAGGAGCGCTCCAGCTCCGCCTCCGAGTGGTCCTTGGGCTTCACCCTGAAATTTCTGTTTGCTCCAAGACGTGCACGCCACTGCTGCTCTTCCCTGCTCCATGTCACCCCTGGGTAGGGCACCTTGGGGTGGAACACCGGCAGCTCCGACAGCGAGGCCACGGGCTTCACCCAGCGCTGCAGGCCGTCCTTCTCCTGGAGCCGCAGGGCCTTGGCCTCGGCCGCCGCCTTCTCGGTGAATAAGCCGCCTTGAATCCTCTTCTTGCCACCCTTGGAGCAGATCTCCACATGCCACTTTTGGTCCTTCTTCCTCCACTTCACCCCGGCACTTCGCTGGTGAAGTTGGGGTCCTTTGGCTTCGGCTCTCTGAGGAGGCCCTTCTCCACCAGCTCTGCGCGGAAGGCCTTGGCGGCCTCGAGAGCTGCTGCATCAGCCTGGGCCTCGGAGATGCCTGGGCCTACGAAGTTTTTTACCGGAAACTGCCGGCCTGTCCTCCTGGTCTTTTCGCCTTTGGCATTTCGTTCGTAATATTGAACGCACCAGGATTGCATGTTGTCCTTCCATACGAGATTCTGCACCCCACTTTGCTTCCCCACATTGGTTCTCCGGAATAGACTTGGTTTCTGCTCCCCGGAAGGTGGCGGGGGATGCACTGCAGCAGCCACAGCGATTGGGGTTTCTCTGAGCTCTTCGTCTGAAGGTTTCACCTCCTCCGCTGCAAGACCCACAGACTCGAAGACTTCCACACCTTGCATAGCATTGCTGCCGCCGGGAGATGAGAGTCGTCGCAGACCATTCTCATCAAAAGCCCAACCATGACCAGCCCAAACGGAAGTTGGCAAATCCCTCATCCACGGCCACATCTTCATGCAATCCAGGCCGCGGACCTTGTAGTCCTGACATTGGCAACTGGCCGGCAAGAATTAGCATTGACTGAGCAGCCTCAGGAACATCAACTGGAGTCGCAACTTGGAAAATGTGCTGACAAGCAACACACACGAGCCGGTTTGTTGATCGGTGACCCCAAAAAAAGTTTCCTTTTTCCATTAATCACATAACCACGAGCGCGAGTGAATCACATATTGCGGCCTACGTTCCAGGCAGGCCGGTCCTGCATTTGCAAGTCGCAATCTGAAGGTAGCTTTGGTGGCATTGTTTGCATACATGTCTGAGATGCTTCTGCCTGCAGGAAATGGTTGGGAAAGAGCGTGGTACGAACGAACATGTTTGAATCCTCTCCCTCTCAACCCCTACTGCTACAACGGGCACTCCTAAACCCTATGAGCACCATATGAATAGCACCCAAAATATGGATAAATACGGTGGAGAGGTCCAGGGACTCATTGGACAGGCGGCAAAACGAGGCCTCACTCTCGAACGGAGTTGTGCAGAGGCTGTGCTTGTCGTAAAATCGCTGCAGGCACCGTAAGCCATGTCCAGTGAGACGCAGCACACAAGCTGGCGCATCTGGTGGTGGAGGAGATGGCGTTCCGTTAGCCGAACCCAAGAAGAAGTTCGCAGGGCAACAGGGCCTGCATTTGGCTTCGGCACACAGGTAGGGCGAAATCTAGACATTGTCATGGTTTTTCCCTAGGAGAAAATCCACTGGTGGAAATGAACTTAAAGACTTGACCTAAAGGCATCAGCCCGTGTCTGTTGTTCATTCTTTGGAAACTGACTGCTGAATCAGCCTTAGTGGGTGGGAATGATTTTGAAAAGGACGTCACCACAGCGTCACCTGGTGGGGCTCCAAGTCTTGGAACTCCGAAAAGCCATGCACTGCTGCGCCCAGGTCGCCGCTAGTGAAGCGAATGCATCCAAAGAGCTCTCATCGGCAGCACAGTCCTCGGAAAAAGAAAGCGGGTTGCATCTCCAAAGTTGGATGCACTACCTACAAGCTACACAGGAAGAGAGAGGAATAAAGGCAAAACATAGCTGTTAAACCTCAACTGTACTGATTACTCCCATCGTCTGTCCTTGTGATCTTCGGACTTGGCAGCGTCTTCCGTGCCATTTGCGCTGCTTGGTCCCTGATGCTTCTGGTGAAATGTCTGCGCTTCAGTGGCGCAAGAATCTCTTTCTGATGGTTCCATGTCACATCCTGCGGCTTGGCTTGAAGCCGCAAACATCACACCAGACTGCTTGCGAATTTTCTCCCGGACTCGGAGCCACAAATCATCCGCCTCCATCCTCCCTTGCTGTGAGTCTTTGGGATGGACTTGTTGCTCAGCACGTCTCTCTGTTTTGACCTTCACACCATCAGGAAGCTCTTTCTTTGCTGAGCTCAGTCCCTCTGTCTGCAATGTCTTTTGCACATCGCGACGGGTCAAACGACGCCGCTTGGCCGGTTTGGATTCTGGCTCAGCTGCCGCTTGACTCCTTGCGGGTATTATGCTTTGCTCTGGTACCATCTCCTCAGTTGCAACTTCGTATCCGCAGCTCTTAGGATTTTGATGTTGCTCCTCCGCAATCTCATCTTTCACCCGGACGTCCTGAAGAGGGAGTTCACAATCAAAACTCAAAGACCGCATATCGTCTTCTNTTTGATGTTGCTCCTCCGCAATCTCATCTTTCACCCGGACGTCCTGAAGAGGGAGTTCACAATCAAAACTCAAAGACCGCATATCGTCTTCTATCTCCTCCTTGATCTCCTTCTTCACCCGCAGCTGAAAATCATTGATCTCCATCCTTCCCTTCTGTGGGCTTTCAAGATTGACTTGTTGCTCAGCACACNGGTACCATCTCCTCAGTTGCAACTTCGTATCCGCAGCTTTTAGGATTTTGATGTTGCTCCTCCGCAATCTCATCTTTCACCCGGACGTCCTGAAGAGGGGGTTCACAATCAAAACTCAAAGACCTCATATCGTCTTCAATCTCCTCCTTGATCTCCTTCTTCACCCGCAGCTGAAAATCATTGATCTCCATCCTTCCCTTCTGTGGGCTTTCAAGATTGACTTGTTGCTCAGCACACNATCTCCTCCTTGATCTCCTTCTTCACCCGCAGCTGAAAATCATTGATCTCCATCCTTCCCTTCTGTGGGCTTTCAAGATTGACTTGTTGCTCAGCACACCTCTCCGTTTTGACCTTCACACCATCAGGAAGCTTTTTCTTTGCTGAGATCAGTCCCTCTTCCTCTGTCTGCATTGTCTTTTGCACATCGCGACGGGTCAAACGACGCTGCTTGGCCGGTTTGGATTCTGGCTCAGCTGCCGCTTGACTCCTTGCGGGTATCATGCTCTGCTCTGGTACCATCTCCTCAGTTGCAACTTCGTATCCGCAGCTTTTAGGATTTTGATGTTGCTCCTCCGCAATCTCATCTTTCACCCGGACGTCCTGAAGAGGGNGGTACCATCTCCTCAGTTGCAACTTCGTATCCGCAGCTTTTAGGATTTTGATGTTGCTCCTCCGCAATCTCATCTTTCACCCGGACGTCCTGAAGAGGGAGTTCACAATCAAAACTCAAAGACCGCATATCGTCTTCTNTTTGATGTTGCTCCTCCGCAATCTCATCTTTCACCCGGACGTCCTGAAGAGGGAGTTCACAATCAAAACTCAAAGACCGCATATCGTCTTCTATCTCCTTCTTCACCCGTAGCAACAGATCATCCACCTCCATCCTTCCCTTCTGTTGGCTTTCCGGAAACACCTCTTGCTCAGAAGATCCCTCCGTTTCGTCCTTCACACCATCAGCAATTTCTCTTGTTGTTGAGCTTGGTCCCTTGGTTTGCGTAGTCGTTTTCACATCGCGACTCATCAAAGGCCACTGTTCGGCAGCACATGATGCCTGAAGTGATTCCATGGTTCCGGGTGTGGTTTGCTAGGATTCAAGTTCTCAGGCACACCTTTTTTGGTGCCACCCGGTCTGCTGTAGTTGTAGAGCCCAAATGGCAGCACGCATGGAACTTTGGATCCATTCCAGCAAACAGCTTCATGTGACAATCAAAGTCAAAGCAGTTTGGAGTGTTGAAGTACTTCTGAAGTGCTGAGTGCGACAACGGAGAGAGGGCAGCCCATAAGCCCCGTGGTTCGATCATTGTAGACCTTTCGAGGCCCAAGACAGCAAGACATGATTATGTGTCATCATTCTTTTGCTGGGGCTTCTAACGGTTTACCCTAGAGCCAGAAAGATGAGCATTAGGTGCCCAAAGAGTTGAATGTTTGGGTCAAAACTCACCAAATCCCACCAATATCTGGAGGTTTGAGGGGTTTTGAGAGGATCTGCTGTGTGGAGCTATACCAAGATGATCCACACTCGGCAGTCGACTGTGTAGCCATGAAGGGATCACTGCAACTTTTCCCGCTCTTTGCTCCCAGGAGTCAAGCCCCTGCAAGAAATTGCAGCTGCCTGGGACAATGGTTTCATAGTTTCCTCCATCGACGCCTTTTCCTTATCATCTGTGTCCTGTGCTCGCCAACTCTTGAGTTGGGCAGTTGGAGTTCCGGATGATGAGACAAGTTGTGGTTGATTGTGGGCCATCTACCGCACACTTTATGTTCAAGAAATATGGGATTGAAATCAGAACTGAAACTTTCAAATCATAATTGGATCATTCTTGGAAGTTCCACGTAGTTTCCATGTTTGCCGCCACTTGGATGTCACCAGCAGGCACCTCCGGAAGACTGCGCTTCTCTTCGGGCGAGGCTCGGAGACTGGCATTGCCTCGTGGGTGCGGGGATAGGACCAGGAGGTGCGAGCAAGAAAGGATGCATTAAATATCAATATGATATGTATACATATAGATAGTAGTATTGACAGTATTGATGTGTAACTTGTATTGAGTAGAGTGGCCAAAAGGACAAATAGCATCATATCGAGCATCTCTTGACACATGGAACATCTGCGCACCAGCCATTTCAGCATCGCTACGCCGCACGTAGCTTTGACGTGCATCGGCGGTCCAAGAGATGGACCAAACCAAACTTCATCCGTTCTACTCCCACGCCCACGATCGTCACAGCTCCTCAGTGGAAGATTCACACGTTAGTTCCTCAGTCTTGGCAGAGGCAGCATCCGGGCATGCAATGTGATTCCATGTGATCACTATTCAAGAGTATTCGAGTGCTTTCGAACAGCTGGCGGCGCCCATGCCTTCTGCTGGGTAAGTTGATATTATTCGCTTGCCTCCGCCTACATCATTCCAAGGAGTGCCAAAACTGCAAACAACCACTAAAGGCCCCCGTAGATTCGGCATGATTCTAGAAACTTTTCTGCCGAACCAACTATCAATAAAACTTCCAGCCTCACCCCTACCAGTGGTCAATGAGGTATCGGTATGGGCCCTAGATGAGCTGACTGCGCACCGGGCGTCTCGCTTTTTGTAGGCCACGAAGCCCTTGGTGATCTCGTCCGCTGTGAGTTCGGCGCCGAGAGGATGGACGTACCACAAGCGCGTGTGAGGATGCAGGTGATAACCGACGCAGTCCTCGGAGTCCAAAACAACGATAACAAAATCAATACAAAATCTACTGCAGGGATTCCAAAGATCCACTGTTGACACTGAACTGACTTTACTATATTCATCTATATTCTACAAGAACGGCGTCTCCGCAGACCACCCTTCGCTCCCTTGCCAGCCTGGTGAACGTCACAAAAGCGTTTGGCCTCATCCTCCGTAGGAAACTTCAACCAAACCTGTGCCACGGGAACCATTGAAGGAGTGCTGTCACAGAAACCAACCGCATCACAACTGTTGACCGTTGGATGTTCTTTTCATCTATGTCTTCCAGTTTGTTCTTTACACAAAACATGCCGGAGGAGCCGTGAGCCCTGAGAAGGCCTGGCACATAGGATGAGAGTTTCCAAGGAGCTACGGGTTGACATCATATTCAACCATTCAACATGAGTTTACATCCCAATCACGTTCCACTCATGGTACTGACGTTTATGTGAATGTGGTATATACCATCCCAAAAAAAGAACCGTTGAGCCAAGCCTTGTCCTTGATCCGCCGGTACTGACAGCGTACGCCGCTGTCCTCAAAGGCTTCCTCCGCGGCTGTCGTCAGAAGGAAGAGACCCAGCAGCCAGGCAGGTGCCACCAGTGCCATGGCAAAGCTCCACCGCTGGTGCGCGAGGGTCGGTGAGTTGGTAAAAGGTAGGTGCAATTGGTTGTAGTATTGTAGTTTGTTTGTGACCATAGTTGATTACAGTTGGTGAGTGTATGTTGTTTCCATTGGGACCATTCAATCTGTGTTTTCCACGAGCGATTATGGTATCTCGGTCGGAATCTCTTGGAACAACTGAATACATTCGTTGCAAAATAGTGAGACACGCGCCAATCCATTTGCAACATGCTAACGTGTAGCACACCCACACACACCCTACATTTGAAAATTGCGGGTTCGCTGCTTCAAGTATTGTATACGTATGTACTAAGTGTTCTTGTTACAGCCTCAGGTTCACACTTCCACGGCCGCAATTGCTGAATAGCTTGTGACTTTGACTGTCGCAGAGTATTGAGCTGATCCAAAGATTCTTGTAGCTGTGGCCCCCGGCTGATCAAGTTTGCCACCGCAGCCTGGCTTGAAATGTGGGTCTTTCACTTCCAGGTCCCAAGTCCACTCGTTCTGTGAGGGAGTCATTTCTGTTGTTCTTTCTTATGATTTTTGATCACACCAAGTTTAATCTGCCACTGAGTGGTAGCCACTTCCCCAAACTGAGTTGTCTGCCGCAATCGCTGGCGCCGGGGCAGACCCCACCTTGCCAGAGGCTGTGTGGCAGGGTACTGAAGCCCAGGAGGCTGGGAGACTGCTAACAACTGGTTTCCATGTTTCAACTGCATTCCAGTTTCAGCACAGGTTGGCTACATCCCAAAAGGCACCTCCAGTAACAAAAAAGGACCCTACTGTTTTCATTTTACATGATTTTACTGTCTGTTGTCAACATGATCAATTCTCCAACTCCAAAATCAGCTCGAAGCTGACCTGGACACCCCGTGGCCTGTCCCAACTGAAGTCCAGTCGCTCCAGGACGAGTCATGGCCATCATCTGCATGGTCGAAGGCGCTCAAGGCCAAGCCCACTGGAAATGCCATGATGTCTCAACTAGCGCCAAAGCATAGTGATAATGATATAATATAGTGAAAACAAATAAATAAAAACCATGATATATACTGTAATCCATGTGTTTTATGTACTGCTTTGTTGCACATGTCTAATCCCACCGTGCTGCAGCCAAGACAACATACTGCAACCACATTGAAGAAAACCATAGGCACCACGCAACGTTTTCCTCGTGCCACACGGCCTGCTGCAGCTGCGCAGCGCTCTGCACCGGCGTGATGCCGCGCAAAGGCGAGGCGCCGTGCGAGCGAGGCGCCACGAAGAGCGGCGATGCCTTCCACTGTATGGGACAAGGGAAAATGGTGGGAATCACCAGCTGTAGGGAATTCCTGATGATTCCTAAATTTTGAGGGATTCTTCCCCAATTGTGATTCCTGATGCTGGATACTGTAGTGGTCTTCCCACCTATCAAGAACGGATTTCCGATCCTGAAGGGTAGACCAACATAGACACAGCCAGGGCTGGATCTAACCAGGGATCCACACCGGCATCTGCGTCAGCGGGTGCATCACGGCCATCTCTGCAGGTCCCAAGGTGCCCAACCGCTGAGCCGTCGCAGTCACGTCAAATAAAAGCTGAACTGCACTGAAGGTGGACTATCGCTCTGTCCAACGAACCCAAAAATGCACCAATGTAGTTTGGGAATGTTTGGGAGTTCAGGAGGTATCGGTATAATCCGTTTAAGTTTTATTATGATTTATTATGTGCATACATCCGGCGTGCCCCAAAAAATCTGCCAGCCAACACAGTTCTGACCAACTGCGGGACACGTTAAACACCCGATAAACTTCTAATTGATGTCCTCTCCACGGCTTTGAGGCACACTGGCAATCTTATCCCCCCTGTTCAGCATGCCCCCGACAAAGCTGGTGTTCTCACCGAACCCAGCTAATAGAAATAGGCGGTCCCTCATTTCCTCCGCGAAGCATGCCTCATGCGAATTGTTGTGTCATGGGTGCTGGAAATGAGCCATGTGCTACACGAGCCGTGCATTTCATGATCCATAGCTTTTGCACTCAGTCTCGCTGCTTCTTCCCAAGCTTTGCCTTGGGCTTTACAGCCTTCCCTTCCTTCTCCTGCTTCTTCCTCCACGCCACGGCAACTTGGAAGGAGCGCTCCAGCTCCGCCTCCGAGTGGTCCTTGGGCCTCACCCTGAGATGTCGAGTGGAACCCCCAACATCGCATTTTGCATGCCACTGCTGCTCTGCCTGGTTCCAATTCACCCGTGGGTATGGAACCTTGGGGTGGAACACCGCCAGCTCTGACAGTGTGGCCACTGGCTTCAGCCGGCGCTGCAGGCCCGCCTTCTCCATGAGCCACAGGGCCTTGGCCTCGGCCGCCGCCTTCTCGGTGAAGCATCCGCCTTGAATATCTTGAATCACTTTCTGGCCGCCCTTGGAGCGAACACGGACCCGCCATTTTCCACTGGTTTTGTCCCACGCCACCCCCGGCACTTCGCTGGTGAAGTTGGGGTCCCGCAGCTTCGGCTCGCTGAGGAGACCCTTCTCGACCAGCTCTGCACGGAAGGCCTTGGCAGCCTCGAGAGCTGCTGCATCGGCCTGGGCCTCGGAGATGCCTGGGCCCATGAAGTTTCTCACTGAAAACTTTCGATTCGTCCTGCCGTTCCGCATTCCTCTTGAATCGACTTTGGGGAAGTTGACCTCCCAGGCACACAGGATGTTCCAGCGGATATTTGGAATTCCACTTTGCTTCGCAATGTTGCTTCTCATGAACCGAGCTGGTTCCTGCTCCCCAGAAGATGGTGAGGGGTGCTCTGCAGCTGCAACTGCATGAGGCGCTTCGTCTGAAGGTTTCACCTCCGCTGCAGCTGCTCCCACGGACTCAAAGACTTCCACACCTTGCATGGCATGGGTTCCGCCTGCAGATGACAGCCGCCGGAGACCGTTCTCATCAAGAGCCCAACCACGTCCAGCCCAAACTGAAGTGGGCAAATCTCTCATCCACGGCCACCTCTTCATGCCATCCAGGCCACAGACCTTGTAGTCCTGGTGTTGGAACCAAAGGAATCAAATCTGGCAGTGAATGAGAATTCTGAACACAGGAAGGCTCAAGCTGTCCCTATGGGTGGCTGAAGCGTTGCGCAACACCATGCAAACGGGAGGTTCCATCTGACTTTCTGTTTCATGGGCTAGATCCGATGGTCGGAAAAATGATGACAAAAGACACTAGTCACTAGTCAATGCTCGTTGGACCTGACATCACCATATACATCACAAATGTATGCAACCCGATGACCAATCCATGCAGCCATCCGGATCGGTCCTGCATTTGCAAGTGGCAATCCGATAGAGGCTTTGGTGGCACTGTCTGCGGACATGTCTGAGATGCCTCTACCTTGGCTCGGGGAAAAAGGGTCGTAGGAACACACCGGCTCCTCTGTCACAATTGCAGCAGCCACAAGTGAAAGTCATGCCCAAAAAAACATGTGGGCCTGAAAGAAAAATCATAAATGACCGACGAAAAGTTGGCTTATAGTGTCATGCGACCTGGCTCTGGAGCACCATGCTATGCAGGCTCTGCTTGTTGTAAAATCGCTGCAGGCACCGCAAGCCATGTCCAGTGAGACGCAGCACACAAGCTGGCGCATCTGGTTGTGGAGGAGATGGCGTTCCGCTAGCCGAACTCAGGAAGACGTTCGCCGGACAACAGGGCCTGCATTCGGGGGGTTTAGCCGCAACGAGATTTGTTGCTATACCTTCTAGATGAGACAGTATCTAAAGTGCAGCTGACTGAACAGGCCTCCTGACACCAGAACAGCTGTCCCTCGCAAGCCTAGATTACGTCAAATGACAGGAGGCTTAGTGGAAACGGAATAGGTGATGTTTTTTGTTCTCGCATTCCCAGCCCTGTTCCAGTAGCTTCTGTTGGATTGCTCAAGGCTTGCTCTCAACATCAGTATGAACAGGGTCAGAATGCTGGGCTGAACATGGACTGTGTCACGACCGCGGACAACCGCGCCTGTTTGGGCTCCAAGTCTTGGAACTGCGAAACGCCAAGCACTGCTTCGCCCAGGCCGCTGCTTGTGAAGCAAAGGCATCCAAAGAGCTCTCATCGGCATCAATCAAGTCCTGCCAACCAAAGCGTATGTTTTTTTCCAATGCCAAAGTTGGATTTGCTGCGTTCAAGATGCAAAATGAAAAGGAACGAAACGAAACGCAGTCGCTCTGGCTTTGTGTTTGATCCTTTCCGTGCTGCTAGACTTGCGACCAGCTCCAGGCATTTGTCATTCTCTGAAACGGGGAATGTTAATCGTTTTTTCAGAAGCAATCGTGAATTTGACTGTCTCTCCCGACAAAGGTTCTCCTGACACTCTGACTTCGCAGAATCCCCCAGCTCCGACATGTCACGTGCACTTCTCTCCAAGCTCTCCTTTTTGACCTTCACACCATCAGCCAGCTCCTTCTTCACTGAGCTTGGACATCTTAGACCCTCTGTCTTTGAGATCTTCTGCATGTCTTCACCGGTCAGGCGCCGGCGCTTGGCAACCTGCAATGGTTGGCCTGTCCTCTCCTCGATCAGATCTGTGGACTGGTCAGGCTGGCTCTGCAAGCTGCCCTCAACATCCATTTCAACCTCCTCTTTCATCATGACTCCCTGCATCAGGATGTCACTCTCGAAATTTGTTGACGTCATGTCTTTTGCCATCTCCTCCTTGATCTCCTTCTTCACCTGCAGCCAGAGTTCGTCTATCTCCATCCTCCCTCTCACTGGACTTTCACGCTTCATTTCCTGCTTCGCACCTGAATCCTTCTTGGCACTCACGCCATCAGCAGTTTCCAGACTTGGACCTTCCTTTTGCGGATCTTTCCGCACGTTCCGGCAGGTCAGCTGGCAACGAGTCCATGATGCCCGCGGTGATTCCATAGTCTAGCTGCGGCGCGGTAAGATTCAAATTCCCAGCCCAACAGCTTGTGTGTCGCCTGGGGTGCTGGGGTTGTAGAGCCCAAAATGCCCAAAATGCCCACATTGCAAGATCCCAACTTCTGGCGCACCCAAAATCGGTGCAACAGCTAGGGGTGCTTCTTCATTCACCAAATGCAACATGGAGACATTTTGGGATCAATGGCGATTCTGTGTAGAACCTCCAGGGGCAATATCATTAAGACAGATATAGACAGATTGAAACCACATGCACGTACAGTATCTATCATCTCAATAATCTGCCTAGCTCAGCATCCTGGTACCAGCAAGGTAAGGACCCGAAACACTCCTCCAGCATTCCTGCCAGAAACTGGGCATGTTGCAGAGCCAAGCCCAACCTCCGCAAGCTCACTGGTTCAGTTGTAAAAAATAACCGACGCGATCACAAACCACCATAAAACCACCATCCAACCACCATCCAACCACCAATCACAGTAGCGCATACCGCATACATAGTTTTGATACATATTGCATCATTTTGCCGTCATTTTGCTGTCATTTCAATTTCAATGTCCCAACAGTTGTTCCAATAAATGGTGAAGAACGACTTGCGTCCCGCGCTGGGCATTCTCTCCCAGGAGGGCTCTGGCCACCTGCAGAGGAATGGCAAGGATGTTGTCCAGGATCCCCATCCAGGGATGGCATGACCATGGCAAGGGAAAGGGAACGCCAGTGGCCCATGGAGTTAGCACATGGAGGCATGGGTTTTGAGCGCTGCCAAGCGTCATCTGGAGCTCTCAACGTCAAACGTTGCATCTCACCCAGAACATGCAGCACCTGATTCAGCTGAATGTGAAGGAGCAGCTGCTCCGACTTAGGATAATCATGGGTTATCCATTTTTGCGGCAACTTTTGGCATACATTTCTTCAATCCCATCCATTCTGGCAACAAATGAATTCCGATGAATTCCGGCAGGCCGATAGGGACTGACCATCCGTGCCCCCCTCGGTGCGCAGGGCCTGTGCAGGCGTCAAGGTCTCCATGAGACGCGCCACTTCTGCACGTTGAGCCTCTTCCGCTTGTGCCATCTTGGCTTTCTCTGCGGCCTGACAGGATCAAACCAGATGACCCTATGACAAAGTTGAGGACGTGTAGGATCTATTGCTTCAACCCAGTTCAGCCATGTTCACCCTGCATACCGGACTCTCATACAAGGCTATAGACTTTCGACTAGAGATTTGATTGGATCATGCATATGTATGGATATGTAGTTTTTGCAACCACTCCGTCAGAGTCGTTGTCATGGTACCTGCATTGGCAATTCTGATGGGATTCATATTGCAAGCAAATCAGAGCAATCAACAGTTGATGGCCATTCTTAGAATTCTGAGACATGGCAGCTGCATTAGCTCCTGCCCGTTCCCGTGGCTCCCGCCTCTTGCTCCTTTTTTCGTTGCAGTTTGTCAGCGATGGTGTCCACCTTCGGCAAGCTGCTAGGATCGATGGTGAGGCCTGCAGCAAAGCAGCTCACGTGGCTTCAGAAACTCGAACACCAACAACATGACAACTTAGAAAGATTATCCAATTTGCCAATCTCAATCTAGCCATTCACAAACTCCGAAGGTTAAGTCCTTCATTCTTCTCAGGAGTTCTTGGGGCGCCTGCTCCAATTGGATTCTATTCGATTGTCACCAATAGCATGTATGCTCAGTAGCACTTAGTTTTTTTCGCATGGATTGTGCAACGGAACTTGGTGAAACAAGGTGAAACCTGTTGGATGTGGTGAGAAGATCCACAGAAAGATGTCATTTACTTGGAGCTCTTGGTCGCTCAGCCAGCGGTGACATGAGGTCGACATAACTTTGGTACCTTAGCTGCGACCAATCAGCTCCACCCTTTTCATGCAGTTTGGGCAGGATTCCACACATGTTTCCTGGGGAAAACTTGGTGTTGCTGAAGCCAAACAACTCTACAACGGGATCTAAATGAAGACCCATGATTTTTCAGTGCTGGCGACTAGTGACAAGTACTGCCAGGTTGCTTGAAGAACTCCCAGTTGCTATCCGGGGAGGACACGAAACACTCCTTAGAATCAAGCCATGAAAGGGATAAGGAGGAAGCACACTTATCAACCGCTGCTATGAGGTGACAATACTTAGTACAAAAAAACATGTCAGTCATGATCAATCAACATCACTCAGAAGGTCCTTGTAGTGCTGCAGCAGTTCCTCCACTTGCGAGTCCGACACCTCCGCATGCATGTACGTCCTGAGAAAATGGGTAATGCGGGTAAGGATGGATGGCCAAGGATAGCCGTCCATATCCGTCTATAAAATCACTCCCCAGCCTCAGTGCTTCCCGGAGGTCGTGGACGCGAATCATGCCGTCTGGCGCATTTCGGGCAAAGGCTTTGAAGGCCGCGGTGACATCCTCCGGCTCATAGTCGATCCTGGTCACTGGAGCCCATCATCTCAAACCCCATCTCACGTGGGCTCACGTCAATTCTCAGGTGCTTTGAAGTCACATCATCATCACCAGTATCAGTGATTATCATCATCATCATCCTCATCATCATCATCATCATCATCATCATCACCACCACCAGCATCATCATCAATCATCAAATCAAGTCAAATCAGTTCGATTAAATTAGACTAAATCCAATCCAATCAAATCGAACCAATCATTGTCATCGAGGTTCAGCACTGCAGCACCCAACAGCCAACTCGCCATCCGAGGCACTGCATCCGTCGCGCCATGGAGTTGCAGAATTCCGTGAAGTCGATCTCCCCGTTGCCGTCCATGTCGATCTCTCCAATCATGGCGTCCTCAGAGGCGAGACGGGATGGTCATCATATGGTCCGAGCAGTGGCGAATGCATGTGTTCGACAGGCAGAGGCTCATCATCATTATGAATTATGATTGAAGTATATTGAACTACCATTCGTCAGAGGACCATCCAGAGGAATCTGTTCCAGGACGTTTAACTTTGATGAAACTAGTGGCACAGCCAACAAAATTGGAAGACTCCCCACTGGATGAACCTGCTGCTTGAACGAGGCTCCATCTGCAAAGGGCTCAGTTTCAACCCCACTGCCTCCAGAAGCGTCTCCAGATCGTCTGCGCCTAGGGATGTGTTATTTTTTCATGTTATTCTTTCCAGGGATGTCATGAGGAATGCCAACCCATGTGGGGTTCTCGAATGTGTCAAGGCGTGGAACGTTTCAATCCCTACTGTTGCACCTACCCTGTGCCAGGCCCTGTGCCCCATGCCGCCCACAAGACAAGTGGCCAATTGTGCCCGTCTCGTTCCACTCCGCAAGGGAAACGTTACTATCCGAGCCGGCAGCAGAACGAGCCTGGCCGGGTCTCGGACCATGGCAACCTCCCTCAACATCACAAGGTTGACGATAGCTAAGCTCAAGAATTGTCAGAAGTGTCATCTGTGGTTTTGGCTATTCATTCCCTTCACACTCCTTTCACCAGTGTCAACTGCCTCACCCCAACTGAACAGTAAAGCAATCAACGCACTGAAACGTTGCCTGGCTAAGCTGCTTGAAGAGGCAAAAGATTTGCCCTCAGCCGTGAATTGGCAAGGTTCCTAAATGCCCCCCACACAAACAGAATGGACCCTGGCAATATATGCATTCATTGATCACAGAACAAAAGGCCGAACAACCTTTTCCTCATCTGCCCGTCTCTGCCCTGTCCATCGGTTTCAGGCATGTAGCTGAATTCCTCTTTGTCTTCTTCCGTGATGCCACGTTTTTTGGTGACTTTTTCCTCTTGCATTGCCTGCGGTGCACAAGCCCAGACACTCGCCAGCTTTCTTATGCCTCACTTCTGAGCCAGTAGTGGATCTTTTTTCATTTGTATATTCCCACGTTCTTGCCTAGTTGTACCAGTTGTACCCCCTTTGTATTGTAGATAAATACCTAATTCTTTTCGATGAAGCCCCCACTTTGGCTGGCTGTCCATCCACTCACCGTAACGGTTTTCGGCTCCTGCCGTTCCTTCTTGGACGGCAGCTTCTCAGCCGCCCGCATCGCGCGGTCGAACTCTTTGACACTGACCTCACCGCCTCCGTCTTTGTCCTGGGTCGAGCTCCAGTTGGAGTTGGGATTCCCATCATGTCATACTGTCATACCTGGAATCATTCAGGGCAACAAACAATCCACAACTACACGAAAAATTGCCTTAAGGTGGTAATTTGGGGAAATTTGAAGTTTGATCATCATTGTTTGCAACATCAAACGGAAACTATGCTTTTTCACTCGAAGGCTGTCTGTGCAAGTAGAGTGAAAAGGAGGGTGTAAGTGGAGAGAACTCAGGACATGCCAAGGCACCTTCGGTCACCTTTTTCATTTGCCCCCTACCTTGCCATCTACCCACCACCCATCATCTCCGGCACCCCGCGTCCCAGGTGCAATGACCGCCATGATGGACGTGAGATCTGCATCCGTCAGCTTGAAGCCCAGGTCGTGCAAACCCATCCGCAGCTCCTCTCCGGTGACATTGCCTCAGGCATCAAACAGCGCGGATTATTGAGGCCCGGGTGAAGGAAGTTTGTGCCGTTTCAACTGGGGTTTCTGAGTTGAGAGCAGATTTGAGCTGTTGCCTTTACTGGGTATTTTCCACCATTCCTTAATCATCCTTAATCCATTACAGTAACTTTCTGCCAATGTTCTTTATATTTCATGGCGCTCCATGTTCGGTCCATCAATATCTCACAGGATGCCATGGAACCATCGCCACTGGCGTCAATCTTCTTGAAGAGGTCACTAGCACGCAGCCTGCCAGTGAGGATCCCCTGGGCACCAAGCTGGGGAAACTGGGGAATGATCTGGAAAAATTATATAATAGTAATATAGAGACAAGACAATGCAGCTACAATGGAGTATTGATTATGACCTTATTAAATTGGATTGGAATCCATGCGTTTGACCTTGAAGTTCATGATCATGAGATAGATATGCGTGCTGATATTTTTTCTGAAGGGAAACAGCCAGCCACCTCTTTCATGCACCAGTCATGCACCTCTTCTTCTTCAGAAGTTCTGCGACGCTTTTCATTAGCTCCTTGTTGATAGAGATCACTGAAGAACTTCCAATCTCAAACTGCCTTGAAACTGGTGAGGCCAACTGCGATCGACTCTAGACTTATGATAGAAACCCATTCTACATTCAACCAAGTGACCAGGTGTATTCCCTTAATTCCCTCAATCTCCCACCATCAATGTATTTATCATTGAGACATGACCAGGGTCCTCTGCGTGGCTGGTGAAGTGGGGCACCGTTTCCACCACCTTTGGCGGCGGCGCATCGGAGATCCCCATGGCCGCCAGCGCCGCTTTGTCCCCCATGGCCTGCCACAAGCAGCACATCAAAATGCAACGGGTGCATCAGATCTTGTTGTGACTCTTTTCACTCTATCCGTGAGAAAAACAGGAATGAACGCACGGAAACAGGAATGCCGTGAAATGCCTCTGTGTATCTCCATGTTCAAAGATTCAACTTGATTTAACAGTTAACACAAATCTTAGTGAAATTTTCCAAGGAAGTCCAGCCGTTCTACTTCCAGCCCAGTTGCCGCGGCTACAGCTGCTCTCCAGGCATGGGGGCACAGTGTCGCTGAGCCAGTGGCAATGGACGGACATGTGGGACATGCACCCCCACCAAGCCGAGGTCCTTTGGTTTAACCCCCAACCGTCCGAAAAAAATCAGTTTTGAAAAGAGAAGCATCTGCCAATTCAAGTGGCAAAAAAGAAGGAACTGCTGATTTTCAGACATTCGTGACATTCATTTTCATACAATCCCTTTCCGCGCGGCTTCACACGCCTTTGCCACCACCTTTGCCCTTGCTAAGGCCTGGCCCATCCTGTTCAGCTGATTCAGCTGATGAGCATTTCTCATGACCTCAGTCCCTTTCTCGACAAAAAAAATTGAAGGTGAATCTGGAATCTATGAGATCTTAAGTCTGGGGAATCCTTTCAGAAATCCCAAAGGCCAATCGACTCCCGAACTTTTTGGCCCAAAACCACTAGTCCTCCCTGAAAGGATTGTGCAGCTCACGTTCGGCTGCCTTAGTCACAGGGCACCCGCACACAGATCAAAACAAAGCTATAGAGTTGACCATTGGGATGCTCTCAGAAACATTCTTATTTTGTCGGTCTTAAGGTGGCAAATCTCCTTTCTATGCTGCTCCCATGCAACAACTCTCCTCTCAACTTGGCCACCCGACGTCTATCCTCAGCTTGCGACCTCGATGGAGTGGGCGAAGCTGGGGAAAACATCCCATCTCAAAACTTCGGTTATTCATACATGGAAATTTGGCTATGTTTGGCTCTGTTTAGCTATGTTGGTTTGAATGCTCCACAGGAGTGGCCAGAAAAGTGGATGGCCTGAACATTCTTTTGCTCATTACTCATCCCTTTAGAATGACGATGAGCTGGAACTTGGGACGTCCAAGTTCCATAGCAGGTGCTCATGATCATCGCCATAGCATTTCAGGACTTGGATGTGTCTGAAAATGTCATGTATCCCGTTTTACCCCTCACATTGCTAAGTTCAATGGGATACATTCTGATTAAACATTGGATTTTGGCTCCCGAAATTGTGGGAACAAACCGATTTTCACCGCGGCACCGTTGTACTCCACGTGGTTCAACTTTTCCACCGCCGCCTGCACGGAGGCGGGGTCCGCGAAGTCAGCAAAGGCGTAGCCTTTGGGCGTCTTGGTGTCCTATGGGACCGGAGAAACGCAAGGACCGATGCGGTGTTAGGCCAGAATGTCCATCAGTTAGATCAAAGGATGTGAAAGTGAAAATCATTGAACATGAATCTTTAAAAAAACCTGGCTTCTGAGCCAAAATAAAAGGGTCCGAAAATCACCAGTGACTCTGCAGGCAATCTGCAGAAAAACTGCATGCATGTGTTGGACGGGTCCGCAGGTCCTTGTCCAAAACCAGGCGCACCGATGTGACGTTGCCCACTTTGCCAAAGAGCTCTTTTAGCTCATCTTCTTGGGCCTCAGCTGACGAACGACATGGAGCCGTAGGTTGCCTGGTTTCGTAATGGTAGCAGTTTCTGATGGTTTTGGCGATTTTTACCATGGTATGCCTTCTTTTTTCATGGTAAAATCATGTTGAAACCTCAAGGCCTTTGCACTTTTCATGAGAACTCTCTGAGATGAGGGCATCGTATGGCACATTGCCGACGAAGATGGAGCAGCTTGCACCTCAGCTACAGTATAATACAGGATACACCATTCTTCTTCGGTGGTGGTTTGAAGTAGACTGGCATCTTGCCAATTCTCCAAAATTCTGCACCCTATCCCCGCTGGGGCCCCCGAGCTCATCGACGCCGGCACGCGACTCAGCGCCATGTCGATAGGACATCGCAGCAAATCTTCCAGCTGCGAACTACGCTGTGAGCCCACGGAACATCATGGAAATGCTGGATTTACAGGTTGAAGCTCCTAAAACCTGAATGACAGAGCAGCTTCGCCATCGAGCCGCAATTGTTGGGCCGTATGCATCATAGTCATGTGCAGCGTATATATCTGTGCCTATGTGCATATACTGTATTCATCATATACCATGTGAAATCCCAACGCAACTGCGGTGCACAATTATCAGGTCTTCAGCGTACCTTCAAGGCTGTGTTACTGTGTTAAGCATCCAAGACCTCGAATCGAGGAAAGCGGGGCAAACCTCTGGCTGCCCAATCCATGAAACAATCGGGCGAAACTGCGAAACTGCACTAAGATCACTAAGTGTGGCCACTTTGTCATCTTTTCCTCGCTATGCGATGAGATGAAGCGGTTGCAGGTGAGGCATCAATAGAACCATGTCGTGATTGCCTCGCAGAGCTCGCTGGCAAGACCAAGGGACTATAAAGGCATCCAAGGCTTCTTCTGCAAAACTTGCTGCGTCAGTCTGGGCCATGTAGGCTCCGATCGATTTCTTACTTCAAAAGAAAGTGATTCCAAATTATTTGGATTTGGACAGGGAATATCTGGGTTTCTCAAACCTCAAACTGCAAGCTTTTGCAAGCACGTGTGTCTGTGTGTCCAGCAGTCTCCTCCCGACTCATGCTGCCCAAGTGGCCAGTCGCTCAGCATGCGCTGGGAGAACCTGACACTGTGCTGAAGGTTGTGAGGCTGAGCTGAAGTGCAGCAGTGCACCAGCTCATCATGCAAAAACAATCAGTTGGTCGGAAATAATATGCAAAAACATGCAAAACAGAATCTTCCGGTGTGATTGGGAAGAAAATCGCTCTTGATTTTTTCTACTCATCATGTGAAAAGAGATTTGTCTGTGCGGGACGCAGCGTCAGAAACTGAGCCATGTCTTAGCATCCGTGGCTTTTGCGCCGCTTCTTTCCAGGCTTCACCTTAGGCTTCACGGCCTTCCCTTCCTTCTCCCTCTCCTTCTCCTGCTTCTTCTTCCACGCCACGGAAACTTGGAAGGAGCGCTCCAGCTCCGCCTCCGAGTGGTCCTTGGGCTTCACCCTGAAATCTCGAGTTGCGCCTCCAACCATGCATTTTGCACGCCACTGCTGCTCAGCCTGGCTCCATGTCACCCCTGGGTAGGGCATCTTGGGGTGGAACACCGGCAGCTCCGCCAGGGTGGCCACGGGCTTCACCCAGCGCTGCAGGCCGTCCTTCTCCTGGAGCCGCATGGCCTGGGCCTCGGCCGCCGCCTTCTCGGTGAAGTAGCCGCTGTGAATCCTCTTCTTGCCGTCCTTTGGGGTGATCTGCACCTGCCACTTTTGTGCCCTCTTTTTCCACGACACCCCCGGCACTTCGCTGGTGAAGTTGGGATCCCTTGGTTTCGGCTCGCTGAGGATGCCCTTCTCCACCAGCTCTGCGCGGAAGGCCTTGGCGGCATCGAGAGCTGCTGCATCAGCCTGGGACTCTGAGATGCCTGCGCCCATGAACTTTTTGACTGCAAAGGCCCGATTGGTCCTGCGGACTTGTGTTCTTGTGGAATTCATTGTCTTTTTTCCTTTCGAATCAACCACCGGAAAGTTGACCGCCCATGCACAAAGGCAGCTGTTCCACTTGACATTGGGAATCCCGCTTTGCTTCGCCAAATTGTTTCTCATGAAATGATACGGCTTCTGCCCCTCGGCAGGTGGGGGAGGATGCTCCGCAGCTGCAACAGCGACTGGAGCTTCTTGTATCTCTTTGTCCGTGGGTTTCACCTCCGCTGCAAGACCCACAGACTCGAAGACTTCCACGTCTTGCATAGCATTGCTGCCGCCGGGAGATGAGAGCCGTCGGAGACCATTCTCATCGAAAGCCCAACCATGACCAGCCCAAACAGAAGTGGGCAAATCCCTCATCCAAGGCCACATCTTCATGCAATCCAGGCCGCAGACATTTTCAGTGGAGACAGAAGCTTTGTCTGATGGTTTCATGGCATATCCCGCAAACATAACACCAGACTGCTTGTGAATTTCCTCCTGGACTCGGAGCCACAAGTCATCCGTGTTCATCCTCTCCTTCTGTGGGCTTTCAAGATTGACTTGTTGCTCAGCACATCTCTCCGTTTTGACCTTCACACCATCAGCAGGCTCTTTCTTTGCTGAGATCAGTCCCTCTGTCTGCAATGTCTTTTGCACGTCGCGGCCGGTCAAACGGCGCCGCTTAGCCGGTTTGGATTCTGGCTCAGCTGCCGTTTGATTCTTTGCAGCTTTCGTGCTCTGCACTGGTACCATCTCCTCAGTCGCAACTTCGTATCCGCAGCTTGTAAGATTTTGAGGTTGCTCATCCGCAGTCTCGTCTTTCACGCGGGCATCCTGAAGAGGGGGATCATAAGCAAAACTCGGGAACATCCTTCCCTCCTGTGGGCTCTCAGGAAACACCGCTTGCTCAGAAGATCTCTCTGTTTTGTCCGTCACACAATCAGCAAGTTCTCTTGTTGTTGAGCTTGGCCCCTCTATTTGCTTAGTCGTTTTCACATTGCGGCTCATCAAAGGCCGCCTTTCGGAAGCACATGATGCCTGAAATGATTCCATGGTTCCAAATGTGGTTTGCTAGGATTCAAGTTCTCAGGCACACCTTTGTGGTGCCACCCGGTCTGGTTTGCTTTGGTCATAGGGCCCAAAATGGCAGCACGCATGGAACTTTGAATCCATTCCGGCAAACAAGTTCATCTGAGAATCAAAGTGAAAGCCCCTTCCCAAAAAAACAAACAGAGTGTTTTCAAATGCTCCCTGGCCTCGTGTTCCAGCCATTCGCTGCTGAACAGCACCAGCCGATCTTCCAACGGTTCCACATCGAAGTGATAAACCTCCGATCCGAATCTCACCGAAGATTAGGACTAGTCCATTGTCAATATCCAAGGTGGGGATAAAGTAAAACTATTGAATGCCATCTCCTGGGGTGCAAGTGGCAGTATGCCTAGCCTCACCCGACCTGAAGCAACCTCAACCAACCACAGGTCCAATCTCCAAGTTCATTCTTTTAAGCACACATCCTTCGGTCTAGATATGTTCACTTCAACTTCACAATCAGCTCCAATGACTCCAACGGTTCCAGGATGTTCCGGATGTTCTGCGCTCCTTTTTCGTTCCAACCCGTCATGCGCCACGCAGGCGCGGTGCCAAGGGCTCGCGGAAACGCTTCGTTGCATCGGCCACCAGAGGAGCAGAACCGACATCAAGGGCGTCACTGCCGTCACTGCCATCACTGGATGGCATGGGGCAAGTGCCTTAGCACGACAGAAATCAGACCTATCAAGAATCTGCCGTCTCCTGAGAAACTGGAAACGAGAGCACGCCAGTCATGCCTCCACCATCTTGTCCCTTGTCTTTGGCATGGTACAGTTGGACTCTAAATGTGCACCTTCGATAGTCCAAGCAGCGTGGGCATTTCTGCAGAACCAGCAGCGCCGAGCTTCTCGCCCGCGGCCTCATCGCGAACTCCGATCCTGGCCGGTTGGAGTCTGCCGAAATGGCCATCACGGTTCGGCAGAATCAGTAGCTCATGACTCGGTCGTGACTCATGACTGGGTCATATCATGCCAGATCCCAAACACAAAGCACATATCAGCACCCGTGAATCCATCTTCGTCTGACAGTTGCCAGATCTTCACCTCTTGAGCTCCATTGCAGTCTACTACTACTCTATTGACAGCGACACCAACCGCAAGGATCATCCCTTTGCATACGCGACCTCCAGCAGTCCGCGGAGTACTCCGTCTTTTGACGGAGAAGGTGCAGCGGCTGGCAGCCAAAGGGTAGAGCTCTACCAACCTGCTCGATATAGGCTGGAGATGGCTGGAGAATGTTGAACTATTGGGAATTATCCAACTTTTCTTCAACCTTCAGGGATTGCGACATATTGGGACACAATCTTCACGTATTGAGATCATCCCCCTGCGCTGCCTTTGTGGCGACAGCTCTCGAACATCTTCTGCTGGGGCATCTTCGTGATTTCTGAAGAACTCATGGACCACTCGCCTCCACCGAGGACACCCGAGGACACACAATGAGTGGCCACAGGCCAATCTGAGGAGCATTTAGCCTCTGGTAGACAGACACAGGAAAGAAAAAACACATCAGGATTGAAGGGGAACCCATCTGGAAATTGATATATTCTATGATGCCTGATTTTTCATCGCCGTGGTTGCCAAAGAATAAAAACATATTAAAAACATATCATACAATCATACCATGACATCATGTGAAACCCTCCGATGTCATCCTGGCCTCTCAGGCGGGCTGAACGTGAGCACGGCACACCTGCCCCCCATCTTCAGAAGGTTCATGGCACCAACTAAGCCTTCCAGCAGTGAGGGACATCAACAGGGGCATCGCCAATGGTGCAAATAGTGGCACAGATGCCATGAGTTCTGCACTGCAATGCTATGAGTCTTTTCGTCGGCAGTGAAACCTGCACTTGGCAAGTTGACATCCACCATGGATAGCATTCTCCTTACAAACCTCGTACTGAGGGCCCTCAAGCAACTGCCGAATAAGATTTAAAAGTCCATCATTTGGGAAGTTCCGTGATCACACCAAAAACATTGGCATACTGCCCCATGTTCTCCGCTGCCTTCCTCCAACTGTTGCAGCTCTCCTTGAGGGGAAGGGTGAGAAGGACTGCATCTGAAGAGGATGATATGATGCCGTTCCAAACCCATATAATAACCAGTGAACCCCCCGTCAACTTGGACAGCATCGGATCTTGGGAAGTTTCACGCTGCTTTCATGCTGCAGATAGCAGTTCAACCCATGAAGAGTCTGACGGCTCTGACGAGCCGCTGTTGAGGAAGACGCGGATGCCATTGAGTGTCTTCTTCGCTGGATTCACCTGGCAACATGACAGCACTGGCCAACGAACAAAACAACACGATCCAACCATGCAAGGGGTAGTACGTCTGGCCCATCCTCGCCATCCTCGCCTGATTCATGTACTTCCCAGGCCTAGGCCCATCCAAAGGGAAGCTCCAGCGCTTGACAGATTTGATTACCTGCCAGGCAATGATCTCCACTGGGAAATCGATTCTAAATGCATCCACCTTGTTTTCAAACTTGTCATCCTGACACATAGTTAGGATATCTGTCAGGTTTACATGGACTTGAGTCTTAAAGGTGGGTGAACGAAAGCTAGTTGCCATGGGAATTGTGGTGCCCGTTTTGGTGCCCATTTTGGTGCCTTCTTTGGTGCCCATTTTGGTCCCTGCCTATTTTGGTGCCCCTCTTGGTGCCCATTTTGGTGCCCGTTTTGGTATCCATTTTGGTGCCCGTCTTCGTGCCCGTTTTGATGCCCGATTTGGTTTCCCTTTTCGTGCCCCTCTTGGTGCCCCTTTTGGTACTTTTTTGGTGCCCCTTTTGGCCTTTTGGTGCCCCTTTTGGTGTCCGTTTTGGTGCCTGCCTCTTTTGGTGCCCCTTTTGGTGCACCTTTTGGTGCCCCTTTTGGTGCTCCTTTTGGTGCCCCTTTTGGTGCTCCTTTTGGTGCCCCTTTTGGTGCCCCTTTTGGTGCCCCTTTTGGTCCCTGTTCTTTTTTGTGCCTTTTTGGTGCCCCTTTTGGTGCCCTTTTTGGTGCCCCTTTCAGTGCCCCTTTTGGTGACCCTGTTAGTCCCCCTTTTGGTGCCCCTTTGGTACCTCCTTTTGGTGGCCCTGTTAATGACCCTTTTGCCCCTTCTGTTAGTGCCCCGTTTGGTGCCCCTTTTGGTGCCCCTTTTGGTGCCCCTTTCGGTGCCCCTTTTGGTGCCCCTTTTAGTGACCTGTTAATGCCCCTGTTGGTGCCCGTTTCGGTGCCCATTTCGGTGCCCCTTTTGGTGCCCCTTTTGGTGCTCCTTTTGGTGCCCCTTTTGGTGCTCCTTTTGGTGCCCCTTTTGGTGCCCCTTTTGGTGCCCC
Source organism: Symbiodinium sp. clade C Y103 (assembly GCA_003297045.1). NCBI lineage: Eukaryota > Dinophyceae > Suessiales > Symbiodiniaceae > Cladocopium > Cladocopium sp. clade C. The sequence continues at coordinate 134,268 of BGPT01001001.1, forward strand.
TTTTGGTCCCTGTTGCCCCTTTTGGAGACCCTGTTAGTGCCCCTTTTGGTACCCTTTTTGGTGCCCCTGTTAGCGCCTCTTTTGATGCTCCTTTTGGTGGCCCTGTTAATGCCCCGTTTGCCTCTTGTGGTGACCCTGTTAGTGCCCCTGTTGGTGCCCCTTTTGGTGCCCTTTTTGGTGCCGTTTTCGGTGCCCCTTTCGGTGCCCCTTTTGGTGCCCCTTTTAGTGACCTGTTAATGCCCCTGTTGGTGCCCCTTTTGGTGCCCCTTTTAGTGTCCCTTTCGGTGCCCCTGTTGGTGCCGCTTTTGGTGCCCGTTTTGGTAGCCCTTTTGGTGTCCCTTTTGGTGCGCCCGTTTTGGTGCCCCTTTCAGTGCCCCTTTTGGTGACCCTGTTAGTGCCTCTTTTATTACCCCTTTGGGTGCCCTTTTTGGTGCCCCTTTTACCGCCCCTTTTGGTGCTCCTTTTGGTGGCCCTGTTAGTGCCCCTTTTGGTGCCCTTTTTGGTGACCCTGTTACTGTAGTGCCCCTTTTGGTGCCCCTTTTTTGGTGCCCCTTTCGGTGCCCCTTTCGGTGCCCCTTTCAGTGCCCCTTTTGGTGCCCGTTTTGGTGGCGCTTTTGGTGTCCCTTTTGGTGTCCCTTTCGGTGCCCGTTTCAATGCGCCCCTTTTGGTGAACGTTTTGGTGCCCCTTTTAGTGCTCATTTTTTCCCCCTTTGGTGCCCCTGTTAGTGCCTTTTTTGGTGCCCCTTTTAATGCTTCTTTTAAGAACCTGTTAATGCCCCTTTTAATGCCCGTTTCGGTGCCCATTTTGGTGCCCCTTTTGGTGCCCTTTTTGGTGACTCTGTTAGTGCCCCTTTCGGTGCCCTTTTCGGTGCCCCTTTTGGTGCCACTTTTGGTGCCCGTTTTGGTGGCCATTTTGGTGTCCCTTTCGATGCCCCTTTCGGCGCCCGTTTTGGTGCCCGTTTTGGTGGCGCTTTTGGTGCCCCTTTTGATGCCCCTTTTAGTGCCCGTTTTGGTGCCCGTTGCGGTGCCCGTTTTGGTGCTCGTTTCGGTGCCCGTTTTGGTGCCCGTTTTGGTGCCTCTTTTAGTGCCCCTTTTGGTGCCCCTTTTGGTGCCTGGTTCGATGCCTCTTTCAGTGCCCTTTTTGGCGCCCTTTTGGTGACTCTGTTAGTGCCCCTTTTGGTGCCCCTGTTGGTGCCCCTTTTGGTGCCCTTTTGGTGCCCCTTTTGGTGCCCCTTTCGGTGCCCCTGTTGGTGCCGCTTTTGGTGCCCGTTTTGGTAGCCCTTTTGGTGTCCCTTTTGGTGCCCCTTTCGGTGCCCCTGTTGGTGCCGCTTTTGGTGCCCGTTTTGGTAGCCCTTTTGGTGTCCCTTTTGGTGCCCCTTTTTGTGCCTTTTTTGGTGCTCCTTTTAACGCCCCTTTTTGTGCCCCTTTGGCTGGCCCTGTTAGTACCTCTTTTCGTGCTTCTTTTAGTGGCCCTGTTAATGCCCCTTTTGGTGCCCCTTTTGGTGCCCCTTTCGGTGCCCCTGTTGGTGCCGCTTTTGGTGCCCGTTTTGGTAGCCCTTTTGGTGTCCCTTTTGGTGCCCCTTTCGGTGCCCCTGTTGGTGCCGCTTTTGGTGCCCGTTTTGGTAGCCCTTTTGGTGTCCCTTTTGGTGCCCCTTTCGGCGCCTGTTCTGGTGCCCGTTTTGGTGCCCGTCTTGGTCGGTGCCTCTTTTAGTGCCCGTTTTGGTGCCCGTTTTGGTACCCCTTTTGGTGCCCGTTTTGGTGCCCGTTTTGGTCTCCGTTTTGGTGCCGGTTTTGGTGCCCGTTTCGGTGCCCGTTTTGGTGCCTCTTTCGTTGCCCCTTTTGGTACCTCTTTTGGTGCCGCTTTCGGTGCCCGTTTTGGTGCCTCCTTTGGTGCCTGTTTTGGTGCCCCTTTTGGTGTCCCTTTTCGTGCGCCTTTTGGTGACCCTCTTGGTGCCTCTTTTGATGCCTTTTTTGGTGCCCCTTTTGGTGCCTTTTCCAGTGCCCCTTTTGGCGTTCTTTTGGTGACTCTGTTAGTGCCCCTTTTGCTGCCTTTTTCGGTGCCCCTTTTGGTACCTCTTTTGGTGCCGCTTTCGGTGCCCGTTTTGGTGCCTCTTTTGGTGCCCCTTTTGGTGCCCTTTTGGTGCCCGTTTTAGTGCCCCTTTTGGTGCCCCTTTTGGTGACCCTGTTAGTGCCGCTTTTGGTGCCCGTTTCGGTGCCCGTTTTGGTTCCCTTTTTGGTGCCCGTTTTGGTGCCCGTCTTGGTCGGTGCCTCTTTTGGTGCCCGTTTTGGTGCCCGTTTTGGTGCCCCTTTTGGTGCCCGTTTTGGTGCCCGTTTTGGTCTCCGTTTTGGTGCCGGTTTTGGTGCCCGTTTCGGTGCCCGTTTTGGTGCCTCTTTCGTTGCCCTTTTGGTGCCCGTTTTGGTGATCGTTTCGGTGCCCGTTTTCCTGCCCCTTTTGCTGCCCTTTTGGTGTCCGTTCTCGTGCCCGTTGTGGTGCCCCTTTTGGTGCCCCTTTTGGTGCCGTTTTCGGTGCCCCTTTTGGTGCCCCTTTTGTACCCCTTTTGGTGCCCCTTTCAGTGCCCCTTTTGGTGCCCCTTTTGGTGACCCTGTTAATGCCCCTTTTGGTGCCTCTTTTGGTGCCCGTTTTGGTTGCCCGTTTTGGTGCCTCTTTTGGTGCCCTTTTGGCGCCCCTGTTAGTGCCCATTTTGGTGCCCGTTTCGGTGCCCCTTGTGGTGCCCGTTTTGCTGCCCCTGTTGGTGCCCCTTTTGGTGCCCGGTGTTCATTATGGTGCCCCTTTTAATGCCCCTTTTGGTGCCCCTTTTGGCGCCCTTTTCGGTGCCCCTTTTGGTGACCATGTTAATGCCCCTTTTGGTGCCCCTTTTGGTGCCCCTTTTGGTGCCCCTTTCGGTGCCCCTTTCGGTGCCCTTTTGGTGCCCGTTTTGGTGGCGCTTTTGGTGTCCCTTTTGGTGTCCCTTTCGGTGCCCGTTTTAATGCGCCCCTTTTGGTGACCGTTTTGGTGCCCCTTTTCTTTTAGTGCCCCTTTTGGTGCCCCTTTTTGGTGCCCCTTTTGGTGCCCCTTTCGGTGCCCCTTTTAGTGCCCCTTTTGGTGACCCTGTTAGTGTCTCTTTTGGTGCCCGTTTCGGTGCGCATTTTGGTGCCCCTTGTGGTGCCCGTTTTGTTACCTCTGTTGGTGCCCCTTTTTTGGTGTTCATTATGGCCCGTTTTGGTGACCATCTTAGTGCCTCTTTTGATGACCCTTTTGGTGCCCCTTTTGGTGCCCCCTTTTTTGTGACCCTGTTGGTGCCCCTTTTGGTGCCCTTTTCGGTGCCCGTTTTGGTTGTTTTTTGCTGCCCTTTTGGCGCCCGTTTTGGTGCTTGTTTTGGTGCCCTTTGTGGGGCCCCTTTTGGTGCCCGTTTTGGTAGCCCTTTTGGTGCCCATTTTGGTGCCCCTTTTGGTGCCCGTTTTGGTGCCCGTTTTGGTGCCGCTTTTGGTGCCCGTTTTGGTTTCCGTTTTGGTGCCCGTTTTGGTGCCCGTTGCGGTGCACGTTTTGGCGCTCGTTTCGGTGCCCGTTTTGGTGCCCGTTTTGGTGCCCGTTTTAGTGCCCCTTTTGGTGCCCCTTTTGGTGCCCGTTTCGATGCCGCTTTCAGTGCCCCTTTTGGCGCCCTTTTGGTGACCCTGTTACTGTTAGTGCCCCTTTTGGTGCCCCTGTTGGTGCCCCTTTTGGTGCCCCTTTCGGTGCCCCTTTTGGTGCCTCTTTTGGTGCCCCTTTTGGTGCCCGTTTCGATGCCGCTTTCAGTGCCCCTTTTGGCGCCCTTTTGGTGACCCTGTTAGTGCCCCTTTTGGTGTCCATGTCCCTTTCGGTGCCCCTTTCGGCGCCCGTTTTGGTGCCCCTTTTGGTGCCCTTTTGGTGCCCCTTTTGGTGCCCCTTTTAGTGTCACTTTTGGTGCCCCTTTTGGTGACCCTCTTAGTGCCCGTTTTGTTGCCCCTGTTGGTGTCCTTTTGGTGCCCGGTGTTCATTATGGTGCCCGTTTTGGTGCCCCTTTTGGTGCCCGTTTTGGTGCCCCTTTTGGTGCTCATTTTGGTGCCTTTTTTGGTGCTATTTTAGTGTCCATTTTAGTGCCCTCAATGTACATGGAAAACCTGTATGTAACCGATGTGCCAAGACTTCTGCTTTTTTTCTCTAACGTGAAATAACATACTCTACTGCAGTAGATCTTATGCATCACACTTTGCTAATCACCGACCCTACTTTTTTTGTTTGTCTGATTACCATTTGATGCCGGCCACCGAACCTATTTGCAGCTGCTGTCACACTTTCTGCCACTGTCCCAAAACATGTCTGCAAATTGCAAACAGCTGGGAAAGGCAGAGAGGGCAAAGAAAAAGGAACGAGAAAAAAGGACAAAGGGAGGGACGTGTAGGAGAGGAGAAGAAGGGTAGAAGCGGAGGGGGTGAATGGAGAGAGACGAGTGGGAGGGAACGGAGGGGGGCATAGGAGGGAGGGGGAGGGAGGGGGAAAGGGGGAGGGGGGGGGGGTTTGCGTGAAAAATCACGCGTTTGGCATTTGGTCCGCCCCATCCCTTGCTAAAGCAAGAAGAAACTCCAGCTAGCTACCGCTAGCTTTNGGTTTGCGTGAAAAATCACGCGTTTGGCATTTGGTCCGCCCCATCCCTTGCTAAAGCAAGAAGAAACTCCAGCTAGCTACCGCTAGCTTTCGTGATTATCCTAGACCCAGTCCCTCATGCCTGAGATATCTTCAGGATACCGTGGTATGAAAACAGATACCCATGATACACCACAGTACACCACCATTAATGTGGTAAACCCATCCCAGAAACCAACCACTTTCGGTGTCATTGCATACTATCCCATAGAAGGATCAGGATATACCAGTTATATCCAGTTATATCCAATAACAGACCATAACAATCCAACATTGGGAATGGTTTTGTATCTTAGGTCCATGTCCACACACATCCATCCAGGCCAAGTGGATCCCATTGCACTGTGGCCTCGGCCAACTCCCCGGTGCTTCGATAGGATCGCCCTCTTTGGCGCTGCTGCCGCAGCACGCGCTCAGCGATTCGGTCGGAGATCACCGGATCGTCCTGACGTGGCAGTCACCTGAGCTTTGGATCTCTTTAGACACCACACATCTGAGATCGGTATGGACCATTCCCAACCACGATAAACCTATCCTATAATCAATGAATGAAGAAGTGAATCAAAATCGTTCTGGGAGCCAGCAGTCTTTGCTTTAAGAGTCATGTATCATTCAACGATACTTCACCAGCACTCTCCATCTGCATTTGTAACACCACCAGTGGGTCCTCGCCATAGGTGTAGATCACCCAAGCCAATTCCTGCCACGAAAGCACCGGGGAAATTCTCACAGACTTGGCAGACACTCAGCCGGAGCTCCTCCACTGAAACTTCTTGCAGCCAATTAGCAGCTGGCACTCCATGAGAAGGATTCAAACCTGATATGGGGGCTTCAAGTTGAACAGCTACTTAACAACCACACACTTAGACATGTAACTTATGTGCGTGCTAAAGGATAATATGACAAAGGCAACTATTCCTGGGGTGATCAACACACAAAAATACTTTGATCAGCAATAAAAACATCTCTATCGCAGAAATTCGCAGAAGAAAGATCGGCTGTCCAGAGTGCCAACAGCTTTGAAGGTGGGTGATCTGTCTGCCAAGCCACGCAAGTCCAAGGGTGTGTCATCCGAAATCCGCAAGTCATCTTCCGCCTTTCCGCGGATCTTTGGTGAGACGCTTCATCTTTCTTGGGGGTTGGATCAGGGTGGATGGATCTCAGTCCATACATCTCCACTTGGAATCAGCTTCAGCATCCCCCCCTGCCTGGTTGTTGGAGACGCCCAGATCCATGAGCACCCCATCCACCTCCTCGCCCTGAAGCGCTTCTTCCATCTCACCAAAGGGTCGATGGAAGATCTTGAAACCTGAAGGCATCAAGAGCGGCCCAGAAAAAATATGGGCTGTGATTTGTGCCGAAAAACATGAAACCAATGGATATAGCCTGAAGCACCAGAGGATAAGACTGTAAGATCAACCACCCAGTTGCCAAATACTCAACCTGGATATGCCAAAAGAACGTCTTTTCTCCAAAATCATTTAGTGCGACAGTGCACTCTGTACGTAGGTGAAACGAAGCAGCAACTACAGTACAGGCATGTGTGCATCATAGACCCATATAGACCCAACTTGTCATGTCATTCCACTAAAATCCACTTATTCAGTCCTTTTTTGAGGTCGAACCCTTGGCCCCTTGCCGCTACATAAAATCGCAATGTGTTGCTGACAAAATCTAATGTTTTGTTGAGTGAAAAATCACCATTTGAGTTGCATTTGAGTTGGGGAAGTTCCCGGCGGCTTTTGCCTGAAGCCAGGGAATGCGCCTGCGCCTCTTTAATTCAATGGTTCAGGAATGCTTTACGATCATCTTCCCCATGAAAATTGCCATAACTTGAGGGCATTGAAGTTGATATGGTACAATAAATATACCTCAATATTGTTGGTCGAAGTTGTTGCATCTTATGTCATTATTTAGAACTGCGAGCTGTTGTGTGTGTGAGCTCGTGTTATCCATATTTGGGGTGGACCAACTGCTGCCAAAAGGACGCGGATCCTCCTCCTCCAGCGCTCGCGCTACCTCGATGGCTCGTGGGTCCACGTCGAAGGCCCTCAGGCGACCCGTGGGCGCCAGCCGCGCCTCAGATGGTGCGCCATGCGCCGAATGGTTGGAAGCTAATAGGTGATTTCTATCTTTGCATTTATGCACCTGCCGGTCAGAATATACATGTATATATGTGTATATATAGCTCTATCTCTCTCTCTCTCTCTCTGCATATGTAGCGATACAAATATGCTCAATGACCTTACCAGAATTTCAGAAAGGGGTCTGGTTGAGGTTTCTTGAAGCCTTCCACTTTTTTTGCCGGGCAGTTCTGCAACTCTCTTGGGGCGCCAACCAGCACTGAGCGAGAATGGCCACCACGGCCGAAGGTGCCATCGACGTAAAGCCCCTCTGCCAATGTCCCCATCATTGTCCCCAGCACAGCATCCACAGATTCTGACTCCTGCCAACATTGACCAAATGCAGATGCAAAAAGGCAATTGACCCGGAATGTGGGAGTCCTGGTCCTTGCCGCTGTGAATCTATCAATGCAAACGTCTCCAAACCGAAAACCAATCCAATTTTGGGGCGATATTGGATTATATAACTTGGAGGGATCCCATACAATCAATGGACAATTTCATGGGCCCAACATTGAAATACACCAATCATGGGGAACCTTGAGTCACCCTTTGGCAGCTGGTACGGGACATGATTTTCTTCTATTTCCGGCTGCAAAGCTACCCTCTAGCCATCGTATTCAACAAGTCAACCTTGCATTTTTGATGGTTTGCCCGGCTAGCGTGTGTTAGTTTTATGGTATGTTATTCCCATGTCGAAATCCACGCGTTTTTCTGCTCAATTCCCATGTCTGATGGCCGACTCCCCAAATTTAACATCCTTTCCCAAAAACATGTACTGTAAATTGATACACAGTCATTTTTCCATTGAAAGGCAATTTTAGGGTAATGCAGCATTTCTGGACAAACTCACCCCATCAACTTCGATGCCCAAAACCGCACACTGCCCCGGTGCCTGCACTGGCACATGTCCAACCTCCGCGGCATGACTCCGGCGTCTCAGGTCCTCCTTGCGCATGGCCTGCACGGCCTGCGATAGTGGGCCAACCAAAGTGCCATGTTCATTCTTACGTATCAAAAAGCATCTGATCTTTAGAGATTTGGCGTGATTTGGAAGGATGGGTTCAGTAAGGTTTCATGATGGTTCCTATTGAATTCTATTCAATCCCGCCGATATTCTTTTGCCGAATCGTTGCCTTTCTCGCCAGCCCCAAGTTTTCAGCCTGCAAGGGATCAGATTCATCCAAACTGCCATCCAAATCACCTGCGGCAGAAGGCCTATGTTGACCCACCATGGCGACGGTGGGGTCCAAACAAAATCCACCAAAATGTTGCATCAGGTCAAACCATGTATGTCTTGCTCTGGTAGAATATTTTCCGTGGGTTCCAGCCCATGGGCCAGATAAGAAAAGCAGCATGGCATAAACAGCTCTTCGTCAAGCTAAATGTGCCATGATGTCTTTTTTTCGGTTTCAAGTTTCAAGTAGTCAGTTCGATTGGGTAAGGTGACCTCTTTTGCTGGAGATGTCAACCCTCTTCATCTGACTCCCTCTGTCCAAGTGCCCTGGCCCTGCCTGAAAACTCGTCCCAATCAGCATTCATCTCAACTCTCCTGCCCAGTGTGCAGTGTCCAATTCCATATCAGAAACAGTATGACAGCAGTTGGGCATCACTTCTGAAAAAAAGATACTCGGAGCCATATAGGGCCCCAGTCTGTTGTTTCTGTTGACCAGCAAGAAATGCCGGTTGTCATTCCCAAGATTCCCCGCCTGCATGGAAACCGCCCCAGCCGAGGCCCAACGAATGCCTGCAGCTGTGTGAGCTCCATTCCATGGTCTGGTGAAACCTGCACATTTACCTGGGGTGATAACGGTTCTGAATTCGGGTTTTAATAACCTTTGATTGGTGTGGGTTGAAGATGTGGTTTTCTGATGATATGCTGGAATATAAGGATTTTACATGCTACCCCCCACCCCCAACAAAAAGAACATAAATGAATATTCATGGGATGTGATAGGTCCACATACTACTTGCATTACAAAAAGGCTGTCCCAGGAATGCTTCTAAGGTTCCTGAAGGCTGAGCCCCACAGCGAGACTCAAGTGGCTCAAACGCCATGCCATGGCACACGGTCGGGCACGGGCACCCATCTCATATGTCTTGGAGCTGGAGGTGGTCTCAGATCTGAAGTTCACACAATTCCCCGACTCGTTGTGGGAAGACTTGGATTGCAGGCACATTGTATTGCTGCCATGTTCGTGTACATTCATAATTAATATGCTTCGATATGCTCATTTCAACTGGAAGCTGCATGTGCCTGTCAGCATTCAGCTGCCATATCAGAATCTGGTCATCTGTTGATGCATGCTGTTTGGCAATCTCTGAACCCATGTTGAGGCCAAGCTTTTCACTTCCAACTGATGGCTTCAACGCACTTCAGCACATCACCATCTTGGCAGGTCCCAACCTGTTGGGTGCCCTCGGTGGTGTCGAACTCCTCCTTGCTCTTCCGCGCATTGGGCATATTGGAGCCCACTGCAGCTGGCAGATGGGCCCGGAGGCAGCCGCTGTGCTGGCACAGCAGCCAAACACATCTCTGCCAATGATTTCCACACACCAGAAAATGGAAACTATCAAAGACTATCAACATCTAGTCGTACACCAACTACAAACATATCTGTTGCATCAGTGAGGCACCTCCGCAGTCCAGCCATGGTTCAAGTAGTACACCGCTGTCAAACGCCGCCGCCCAGCTGCGCCTTTCTCGGCCGTGGGCAACGCGTCGCGATGGCGCGCATAGCGGGCACCGCCTCCAGGGTACCGCGCCAGCATGCAGCTGAGGCGACGGCTCCCGAAGCCAAGGGCCTGAAGTCATGAAACCGTATGTATTCAATACATCTGTATACTGTGTATATATATATATATATATCGTGTGTGTGTGTGTGTATTCTGAAATGTGATATGTGTGTGTGTGTGTGCCTGTGCGCCGGTTGACATTGATATATGATATAACTGTATAACATGATATAACATCTGTCAACAATTATCAACATATTGACATACATGTGCCATCACTATCAACAACATCCATGGTGTGTGAAAAAGATGATTAAGATTGATTAAGCAATCCTGAAAACTTTACAGTGAACTGTACCATGCCCAAGCCGGAAAGAGCTAAAGGTTTGCGGAGAAAACCATTGCAGCGGATCAAGATACATTTGGACCTCATCGAGTTCACTGCGCAGCGCTGCAACCATGGCCAGCAGCACATCTAAGTCCTTCGAAATCACGGACTGGGCAACAGTTGGTCGCACCGCGGCAACTTCACTGTCCAACACTTCCCAGGTGCCTTCTTTTCTTCTGAATGCCGTAAGCGAATGGTCTGTGCAGAAATAGTGATTCAAGGGTTGCCATGCATTTAAGGACCTGTGTCTTTTGCACTCACTTTCTCTGCTTCTTCCCAGGCTTCGCCTTGGACTTCACGGCCTTGCCTTCCTTCTCCTTTTCCTTCTCCTGCTTCTTCTTCCACGCCACGGCAACTTGGAACGAGCGCTCCAGCTCCGCCTCGGAGTGGTCCTTGGGCCTGATGTAGAAATCTCGCTGAGCACCACCAACATCACAACGTGCACGCCACTGCTGTGATCTCTGCTCCCAACTGACCCCGGAGTAGGGCACCTTGGGGTGGAACACCCGCAGCTCCGACAACGTGGCCACGGGCTTCACCTGGCGCTGCAGGCCGTCCTTCTCCATGAGCCACAGGGCCTTCGCCTCGGCCGCCGCCTTCTCGGTGANAGCTCCGACAACGTGGCCACGGGCTTCACCTGGCGCTGCAGGCCGTCCTTCTCCATGAGCCACAGGGCCTTCGCCTCGGCCGCCGCCTTCTCGGTGAAGTAGCCGCCATGAATGAACTTTCTTTTTTTCTCAGTGCCCTTCACCGTGATCTCCACCCGCCACTTTTGCCGATTCTTTTCCCACCTCACCCCCAGCACTTCGCTGGTGAAGTTGGGGTCCCGCAGCTTCGGCTCGCTGAGGATGCCCTTCTCCACCAGCTCTGCATGGAAGGCCTTGGCAGCCTCGAGAGCTGCTGCGTCGGCCTGGGCCTCGGAGATGCCTGGGCCCATGAAGTTTTTCACTGAAAACTTTCGATTCGTCCTGCCGTTCCGCATTCCTCTTGAATCGACTTTGGGGAAGTTGACCTCCCAAGCACACAGGATGTTCCAGCGGATATTTGGAATTCCACTTTGCTTCGCAATGTTGCTTCTCAGGAATCGACTTGGTTTCTGCTGAATGGCATGTGGCAGGGAATTCTCTGCAGCAGCCACTGCAACAGGGGCTTCTTCGCTATTTTTGTCCATGGATTTGACCTCCTCCGCAGCTTCTCCCACAGACTCGAAGACTTCCACGCCTTGCATGGCATTGCTGCCACCGGGGGACGAGAGCCGCCGGAGACCGTTCTCATCAAAAGCCCAACCATGACCAGCCCAAACGGAAGTTGGCAAATCTCTCATCCACGGCCACATCTTCATGCAATCCAGGCCGCGGACTTTGTAGTCCTGACATTGGCAACGGCAGGTTTGCCAGGAACATCGGGGGTCTCCATCTGGCTGCGAGACATGCGATGATAACAGACGCAAATGAGTCAGCTTTTCAATTAATGCCAATGACATGAACATAACGAATATACATTACTCACCACGAAGTGCATGCAACTGCCTCACAGTCCATACTGGAGTCTATCCAGACAGGTCTGTCCTGCATTTGCAAGTCGCAATCCGACGGTGGCTTTGGTGGCATCGTTTGCAGATATGTGCCAGATGCCTCCACCTGCAGCAAATGGTTGCGAAAGAGTGTGGTGCGAAAGAGTCCTCTGCCTCTCGACCCATACAAGTACTGCTACAAGGGGCACTCCTAAACCCGCAGACTTGAGGGACACATTGGACAGGCGGCAAAACCCGGCCTCATTCTCGAACGGAGTTGTGCACAGGCTGTGTTTGTCGTAGAATCGCTGCAGGCACCGTAAGCCATGTCCAGTGAGACGCAGCACACAAGCCGGCGCATGTGCTGGTGGAGGAGATGGCGTTCCATTAGCCGAACCCAAGAAGAAGTTTGCAGGGCAACAGGGCCTGCATTTGCGGGCCGGCAACATGTTACAACGCTGGAAACTCTGCGCGTGTGTGCGCGCGCGCCTTTATGTCACATCTATGCGAGCACATTCTTTCTGAGTGCAACAAATATCAACAAATGCGTTTACGAGCCACCAGTGACCTATGACATAGAAGCATTGACTTGAATCTCTTGTCCGTAAGTTCTTTGGCAACCAAACTGCTCAGGGATTGCTCTCGCTATCAACGAAAGAGTTTGTTGATGTCACGAAATTCGACCTGGTGGGGCTCCAAGTCTTGGAACTCCGAAAAGCCACGCACTGCTTCGCCCAGGTCGCTGCTAGCGAAGGGAAAGCGTCCAAAGAGATCTCCTCTTCAGCAAAGTCCTTCAATTCGGTTGCGTTTGTGATCATCTCCACAGCATTGTCTTCATATGAATGGGGGACAAAATTACCTATTCATTCTGATGCCATGCACAAATTAAGGTCTTCCCCTATCCATAGTGAGGATTTCTGTGCTCACAGATTTTCAGGCGATTCATGCAAAACAAGAGTATCGGTATAGGGTCGTCCCCTACCGGTTATGAAGGTTTTGCACACCCCTCAGCAAGACCAAGCCAAAGCAAGACTAAGTTACAATATTTCTGTTGGTTACTCATGGTTACTCATATGTTCATAAACAAGGTTTCTGCTAGCTCTAGCCCCGCAGTCGTTTCTCCCAGCATCTCTCCTCATGACCTATGACCTTGGCCGTGTCTTCCGTGCAGGTTTCGCTCGGTTCCTGCTTCTGGTAAGATGCATGCGCTTCGCTGGCGCCAGAATCGTCCTCTGATGGTTGCATGGCATTTCCTGCAGCCTGGCTTGAAGCTGCAAACATCAAACCAGACTGCTTGCGGATTTCCTCCCGGACTCGGAGCCACAAATCATCCATCTCCATTTTCCCCTTCTGTGGACTTTCAAGATTGACTTGTTGCTCAGCACATCTCTCGGCTTTGACCTTCACACCATCAGCAAGCTCTTGCTTTGCTGAGCTCAGTCTATCTGTTCGCAATGTCTTTTGCACATCGCGACGGGTCAAACGGCGCCGCTTGGCCGCCGGTTTGGATTCTGGCTCAGCGGCCGTTTGATTCTTTGCAGCTTTCACGCTCTGGTCTGGTACCATCTCCTCAGTTGCAACTTCGTATCCGCAGCTTGCAAGACTTTCATGTTGCTCCTCTGCATTCTCATCTTTCACCTGAGCATCCTGCCCAGGGGGGTCACAATCAAAACTCAAAGACGTCATATCGTCTTCTATCTCCTCCTTGATCTCTGTCTTCACAAATGGGCAAAGATTATCCTTCTCCATCCTTGCCTTCTGTGGGCTTTCAATATTGACTTGTGGCTCAGCACATCTCTCGGTTTTGACCTTCACACCATCAGCAAGCTCTTGCTTTGCTGAGCTCAGTCCATATGTTCGCAATGTCTTTTGCACATCGCGATTCTTTGCAGCTTTCGCGCTCTGCTCTGGTACCATCTCCTCAGTTGCAACTTCATATCCGCAGCTTGCAAGACTTTCATGTTGCTCCTCTGCATTCTCATCTTTCACCCGAACATCCTGCCCAGACCTCACATGCACATCATCCTCCAACTCCTCCTTGATCTCTGTCTTCACCTGCCAGAGATCATCTGTTGCCTTCCCTCCCTCCTTTGGGCTTTCAAGATTGGCTTGTTGTTCAGTCCCTGTTTTGTCCTTCACATCATCCGCACCTTCTTTTGTTGTTGGGCTTGGTTTCTCTATCTCTGCAGGCATTTTCACATCGCCACTCTTGAAAGGCTGCAGTTCAGCAGCGCATGATGCGTGAAGTGATTCCATCGTTCCGGGTGTGGTACGCTAGGATTCAAGTTCTCAGGCACACCGTTTTGGTGTCGCCCGGTCTGCCTCCATTGCAGAGCCCAAAACGGCAATGTGCAACGTAGACAATCAAAGATTACCACTTGGCTCACGTATTCAGAAGGATTGAAGATTCCACACAGTCAACTTTCACGACCTCAATCTACTTGCCGGGCTGGGCAGACTTGGCATCATCTTGAACTTGCCCTGGCCTCGCCATTGGCAGCTGGTGGCATCACCTCCACCAAGCAGCCAGCTAGCTCTTGCTACAAGAACTGACTATGACAATCAAAGAAATATCGGTGTGTCTTTTCAGGTTGCTGCGGTAGTGAGCACTCCTTCAATACCAAAAAGATCCAAACAGGTCATATCTTCGACCCTCAGAGCCTCGCAGGCTCGCTGCAGAGCTTTCACCCCACACTGGAAGCCTGGCGGCGAGTCTTAAAACGGACACAGATCAGTTGACGGTGTCATTTAGCATTCGACCTGGTCACAGTTGACGGCCGAGGGCCTAAGAACAAAACGGAAAGAAATCTCAAACAACCAGATGAGCACCAGCGGCTCCATCCACCCTAGCTGAAGAAAACCCGAAAAGAAAAATGTGAAACAGCAATGCAAAAAGGCAAGTACCCAACATCATCTAATGTACATTTCCTGGTGCAGTCTGAGAAATTTCTGATGAACCCTTCTCCCCTCTTCACCTCCTGCCATGTCCGGCACGTTCAGCCACGTCATCTCATCGCCACCTGAAAGGCGGCAGCCCGCACATCCCCACTGTATGGGGAACGAGATGTTGTTCCTACCATTGACACATGCAAAAGAGTATGATGCAGTGTGGAGACACTGTTCAACCATGGGACCAATAATCCAGAACATGTAGATCTACAGCCTGATGCCCCAAAATGTCAGGACGCCGCAAATCCTCCAAAACTCACCAAATGCCCACAAAAATCCACAGGTGGTTTGTGGAGAGGAACATTTTCCAAGATCCAGCCACTTCCGCGCCACGTCCAGCTATGTTCACCAAGCCACGCACTTTTTGGCTGCGCCACACTCCTTCCCCACCTCCGAGCCCAGCAGGCCGAAGGGGCATGCACTGCGCCGCACGACGCACCAGGCGTGTTGCCTCACCGCTCGAAGGACCAATGGTGCAGGGCTATTGCCAAGAAATGGTAAGGACTTGACCAACACAGGAATGTATACAACTCAATTCACACTGGTTTCTACATATGGCACAACAGACAGAAATGTATATACAGTAAATGGTTGACATTGTTTGACCTGTGGCTGGTGATCCTCTAAATGTTTGTTGCATGCAAACTGTCGCTGATCGGTGTTGCCTCCGCAGGATCAACTTCATCCGCAAAAGGGCCATAGCATCTGGGCGGAAGAGTATCTCCATGAAACAGGGACACGCTTCAAGCCAGCATCAAGGCAGCACCACCCAACAAATATCAGAAATTTAGATCCCCCACTTGAGAATTATGAATCTTGACAATCATAATCGTCATAATAACCCATGATAACCCCCGTGTTTCTGACTAGCGACCTGTCACGAAGGAAGGCATCGATGATGCAGATGCCACAAGAGTTCAGCTGTTCCACCTGCGGTGCAATACTGCAGCCGTGCCAACTGTCCTGGAGCTTACTTAGCATGAATCTACCAAGTCAGTCTTGTGTGGCTGCAAGCATCAGCATACCACCCAAACTGAAATTCCAGACCTTCACCCGTCCCTGAGGTTGTGCTTAGTGTATCTTAGTGTTGGGTCATCGTCACAGCACTGACATCCCACGACTCGAACCATCGCCTCTTGGGGTTGCAACAGCCTCAACTCCCTGGTGGGCGCCGACAGCAGCCGTGGCGGTGTGGAGGACAGGGGGGTCAGCAGCACCGTGGGAGCACCAGCTGCTGTGTCCTGCAGAGTCTGGTGGATTTTTATCACCAGCACGGCACCACCGTTTTCGCTGGAGAAACGCCAAACATCACCAAACAAACATCCAAGATGATGGGTCGAATGATGGGTCCTTCCCCAACATCGCTTGGATCGTCGAAGCGATGTTGTTTGGCAGGCCTTGCGGATACGGACCTCGTGACATGCACAGCCAAATAACAGTCATACCCGGGTCATCTTGCCATACGGCAAGACACTGCAACTGAGGTCAGCAAAACATCATAAACTGGCTGCTCGCTCGGTACTGGAAGAAAGTGAAAGCCAATATTCCAAGCAGCCTTCACTGCGTCATCTCTAGATGTTCAATTTTTTGGCATCATTTTCCGCCCAGCGTTTCTTTGAATCTGTCTCCAAGATCATTGTTCCACTTGGTTGGGAAATCTCTTACCACAAATTCGATGCATGATCTCACTAGGAATCTTGCAAACAAGAAGTGTCCAGGAATGCTCAGGTTCAGGCTTTTGGATGGTTGTGATGGTGTAGCCGCGGCCTGATCAACTGGATGCTGACGCGATTCCCCAAAGCCCTGCTGAACAGCCACCCAGATTCTTGAATAAGATCCTTCATGTGGGAAAATCATAGAAAACATCATCTCCATACGCCACTGAAACTCCACTTTTGATCTCCAGCTTATTGCATTGTGCATTGCAAAGCATCCATCGTGGTCGTCGTGGTCTCACCAACTTTGGGTGTTTCCAACCGCCGTTCCAAGCTGTCGAGCACCGCAAAGGTCACGGCATCCACCAGGGCATCGGCGTGCAGAGCCGACGTCTCGAAATAGCTGAGGCCTACGAGGCCACGCGACCCCTGACTTGGAGATGATGTTCCACGGTAATACAGTGTTTAATAATGTTTAATACCGGTTCATAGGGTAATTCATCACATTGACAAGCCTATTGTAGTTCTCATGACATCAAAACTGTCAAATGGTAGGTATGGATTCTAGTGGTAGAGGTATCCTGTAGCCTCAAAATGTCTCAGCAATGTCTTACATCTGAAGACTCGTGTTGGAAGCCAGGAGCTGTTGGGCCTTCTGCATCAGCCAATTGCTGAGCCTCCCAGGCTGAGACTTGTCGCTGATCTTTGAGGTCCACCTGCAAGGCTTCAGCATACTTTGGCTCTGCTCAGCAACGTTTGTTCCGACTGAGTCTCGTTCATTCTCTTTCTGTAAATGAAAATGGCTTTCTTGCGCATCACCAGTATTAGCAGGGCCAATAAATCTCAGTTGACGAAGGAAGTTGATCCACCCAGCCTTGTTCCCGATCAGAAGCTTTGTGCGGGCTTTGTTGTTTTTCGCCATGTTCAAGAACTCCGGAAGTTTCTGGAATGAGTTCCTGTCTGACAGGTCGAACACGATGAAAAGAGCTTGCTTCTTGCGAAACTGAATCACCTGATCCCAGAGATACCTCAGGCAGAGAAATTGGAAATCGAAATCGTTTTGCCCACAAACTCAGCGCAAAACACAGAGATGAATCAAAAGATCAAAGGATGATGTGTCTTGCATTGCAGCGCCATGCCGTACAGCTTCTCGATGACTTAGAAGATGGACCAACAGTGGGTCTTCAGTTCAGAAATGAGGGGCTTCCAACACCAACATCTGCTTATTGCCAAGTGTCAACCTCACCAGCGCCTCCTCAACTCTCAGGTGCACTCGCATAAACGGGAGACCCATGGCGTTTGATTCTTTCATGGCATACCTGAGGTCCAACACCGAACCATGGATCTACATAAAATCATCATCTGAGTGATCCTGCGTGCCTTTTCTCACTTAGGAATTTGGCATCACGTTTAGTTGATGATAATCTCCCATTTGCCAAATTCTCAAGTGAGGAAATTGTTTACGAATCCCAATTGTTTCTCACTGCTGGGTTTACCGCAATCCAACAGCCTCCTCGCCGAGGCACGATCTAAGCAGGCGGGATTTGCCAGAGCCACTGGGGCCACAAAAGGCAAAGGACATGCCCAGAGGTGAAATCTCATCGTCCATCCTGGGAGCATCATCTGGTTCTCAAAATGAATGACCCCACCAGCCACTGGTTTCCTCATTCAAAGTTCAGCAAATGTTGGATAAATTGTCGGATGATTTTGGAGAAGTTTGATATGTCACCGGGTTCAAATCCATGATTGAACCCAGATGGCTGGTTGAATAAGTTGCCAACATCATGTACCCCCTTATATATCATTAATTAATATTATATATTAATTATATTTAATTATATCATATCCCATCATGCTGTATCTCATTGGTGCATCCCCATTCAACCTCCATGAAATCCCCACGTCTACCGAGCAGCTCCAGATAATCCTCGATGCGCTCCACCGAGCGCGTGTGGCACAGCAGCTGCAGCTCCACTTTGCGTGGACTTGCTGAGACCAATTCTGAGAGCACCTGCAGCAATTTCACACGGGAAAAAAGGAATGGGATCCCGTTGAAAATGGGGATGGGCCTAGGATGTTCCAATGGAAATCGTTTTTTTTGTTGATGGTCTTCAGACTTGCAAATGAAACTTCCACGTTTATAGATAATTTTCCCCTGTGAAAACATCGGTTGTTCAGTTGCCGTGTTTGATTACAACAAGGTTGGTCGAACGCTTTGTACATTTCACCCTAACCAGTATCAACCAACAGCAACCTCCAACCAACTCCCGTGATATCCTGCCTCTTGGCTTTGAAGCAATCGGTCATTCAATAGCAGGGAACGCTTCACCCACATGCCATGGGCTTCGGACTTTTCGTTCTCTTGGATACCCAGGCGTTGGAAAATCTCGGCCACCAGGGCAGAACCAGGCATCTGGATATCCTACGGGCGCACTGGAGTACACTGGCAATTACAGTTGTAAGTACTGCATCCAAATTATACCTACTTCATAGATGCCTTTTAAAAAGATTGAACATCACAGCAATGTCCTGTACTTCGCCTGAAAGCAACTGGACCTGCACAGCGTAGTCCATGGCCATGCGCCGTTTGCTGAGCAGTTTTTGCTGAGATAAGAGACAGCTGGGATCAGCTGGGAGTTTGCTCAGCGAGACTTGAGATTCAAATGGCTCAAGGCTCGGTCAGCAAAGGTGTTGCAGAATGGCGCTTGAGGCTTCCAGTAGATTGCACAACTTTGGCACCAGGAACCTCATGCCGAAAACCCATGACAAACACGACAAACCCAAATGAGAAACAACATTCCCTCGCCAGAAAATGGCACAAACCCCACTATCTGCGGGTGCCTCGTCCATGAAGTCGCCGGGATCCATTCCGCCGCGCAATGCACGCGCCTGGCCAGGCTCGTGATTGCTCCAGGTAGGACCGTCAAATTCTTTCTATCTGCTGGCATGTAGTCAAGCATTTTGTAGAATGTCATGTCAACTGTGTCAATCCCTGGTCAAGATTACGCAAGAATGGTGCCTATCCTGCCAAAAAAAAAACAGTACTAATTCTCGTTCATGATCCTCAGTATCAATCAACCAGGGATTCTTTCATACAGTGCATATAGCAACCTCACTGGTAACAACACCAAGCAAATTTAGCTTCCAACACTCAGCCAAGGTACAGACAACTTTCGCTTCTCAAAGCTGATCCCTGCGAATTCTTCATAATCGCGGAGGCTTCGTGCAGCTGGAGGCTCGTGGCTACTCTGGCCATCTGGGCAGCCAATGCAGATATGGCATTGTGTCTCTCTCTCTCTCTCTGTCTCTCCATGGCCTCGTGTGTGGCTAGCAAATTCATCCCGGAAATGCAAAAAACCTAGAGCATCCTAGAGCTATTGTCAAATGTTGACACCCAGGTAGTGAGCAACAATGGTGGCACACCACAACTATGCCATAGCACACCTCCACCAGTGAGCTGCATTGTAACACGCTTCTGAGAAGCTGCTTGGCGTTGGCGCTGCTCCTACTGCGAGTTTCCAGAAACACCGAGCAGTTTCAGGACAAACACTGCAGTTGATTTGAATCTCCCCAATTCCACCATGGCAAGAATTCAATGGCAATGCCATCCATCCCATCATGCGAATCCTCACGGTGGGTATGTTCAATCCCTATGTAATGGATTCATGACCATCCCCCAATGTGGGGGCAATTTATATTTTTGTTTTGACCATGACCATGGCACATATGTGCCCAGAGATCTCCAGGGAGAGCGTCCTGTGAGTCGTGTTCCCTGAAGACTGGGCGATGCTTCCGAGTCCACAGGTGGTAGCCCATCACCTTCGCAAGGAAACTGTGGTGTCAACCCAATGCAGTTTTGGATTCCCTGCAGTTTTGGATTCCCGACAGAGACTTGACAAATACACCCACATTTATCCGCACAGCCAATGTCATCCGTGCAACCCATTACAACCACCTACTTCTGATACTGAATGCAAAACCGTACATGAAGATCATGAAGCGACCAGGCCCGCCCTTGAGCGCTTCCCCTTCAAGAAATCATCAAACAGCACCACAATGCACCACAGCGTTTCTTCGTTGAACACGCCTTGGTTGGGGCGAAGAAGTCCCAGCCGGAGGTCCACAAACGAACCGCCATACTTGACTCCTGGCAGCTCCACATGGGCCACCGACCAGGGCTGATTGGAGGTTTGCAGTCAGGTGCAAAAACTTTTACCATGCGCAACACGGTCCCAATTTCCCAGTTCAGGCACTTTATGGCAACAGAAAAATCTCAAAACCCGCACTTTTTGGCATCTCATATCTCAGCAGTCAGATGGTGCGTCGTCAAGGAGGATCAGACTGGCGACTGCAAAAGGTAGTCAGTGTCCTCCGCCTTCTTTCTGGCGAGACTTGAAACAATTCTCATGCCGACAAAGTAGAGGATGCATGCAATGACATCAACGACCACCGCCCAGGCTAAAACTGGCATGCCCCAGAAGTAGTCCATGTCTTCAACATCTGCCAGTTGTTTGTGTTCTTTCGACCATCTGGACACGTAGTTTGGCTGAGAACTGTGGGACGACGCTTCCACCAGTGCCACTAATTTTGGTGCCTTTGGAGCCTTGGTTTGCTTCGGCACGTGACTCGCCGTCACCGATTTTGGCTCCGCTTTCAAGGCAGAGCAGCTGCAGAACAGCACCAGGAGAGCGCACAGCACCGGTTGGATCCTCATTGCGGGTGGGCGGAGCCGCCCCGTCACGAAGGGCGCATCACAGGGATGTGACCCTCGGGACTGTCCAGCGACACCTTTGGTGCGGCCAGAACTTGAGCCAAAGCAAAAAAAATCGTGATACTTGTTCTGTTTCAACAGCACAACCGAGGGCATAAGCAAGCTGGCGCTAGGAACTCCAATGATTTTGATGTTTTGTTGATAGTTGGCCATGGAACAACAAAGTTCACAGGCCCCTGGCACCTCGCCAAAGAAAAGGTCTTCCAAGCGTATGTCCTCAGGAGCCAAAGAAATGGAAAACTAAAGAAGAAATGAAAGCATGGGAAGTAGCTGTACAGCGAAAAAATGCAGTACACGCCACCGGGGAGTTGCAACATGTTGTCTTGTGCAATACCCAGTGCTTGCCAGGTTTCGTAGGGAACCTCCTTGACCACTTGGCCAGAGGAGAATGCAAAGCCCGCAGCCCAGAACAGCCCCGTTCTGGGTGATGAAAAGGTCTTGCCTGAGCAGTTGCTTATAGTTGCTTGCTGCAAGTGCGACGACCAAGGATAGGATTGATATTTAGTTCAAATCATAGATGTCATAGCTGATTTACAAGTATTGATGGCAAATTCAAGGAACGTGCGCAAAGATACAAACGTGACGTCGCCCATGCGCGACATAGCTGCAAATGAAAGTAGGGCAAGCCGCTCACTCAGCTGCCAAGGTGACTTGCGATTCATCGATTTATCGATTTGATGAGGTTTAACCATCTCAACAAGAACGGGAGATATGGCAAAACACGAACCCCATCCAGGTTTGCTTCCAAGGTGCACTTCTTTCCAGTGATCCGGAGGAAACCATCAGGCCCAAACCTCATGCGAACTTGCTGGCACCTTCCGCATTCGAACTGCCTTTCAACTCAGCAAAGTTGAAAAAACAATCGCAAAGATCCATGGTCTCCATGGTCCCAGATTGAACCAATGTCATCCCAGCAACTCTCTCGCACACAGCGCAATGGGCTCAATGGACTTGGGCAGCTCGGCCGCATCGGGCATCCCTGGTCGATAGTCCTGAACCGCGGTCGGATTCAGTGGAATGACCAGGACTATCATCTGCATAGCACATCCACCCCATGTTTCATGCGTCGCTGCTCACTCCTCCGGCAAAGTATAGCTTGACGGGTAGGTGCCTCGGTTGATCTCGGTTGTCAGCAATGGTCAGTCACCAAGCAGGTTCTCCACAATGGTTTCAACGATTGCAGTGTTATGTAAGTCAGCGCTTGTTCCAAACAGGGGAGATTGGGTGTTTCCATCGAGCACGCGTGTCAACGATTTAAATCACACCATCCGGAGGAAAGGGTGGAAGCGAACTATGAGCATGAATTTCTTCTGACTCACTCACCTAGCCGTATTAAAGCTGAGCCCTCCTTTCCTGCAGCAAAAACTCCCCAACAAAAAGAAAGTCCTTCTGAAGCCAAGTCCGTGTGACTCAAAATGGGCTTCTTGCTCTCACACATCCCCAGCTGATGGATCAACTCTTCATCCCATTTGGGGATCATACCTCGAAGGATGGCAGTCATGGCAGTGGCTGACAGGGCTCAGAAATTCCCCAATGTTTTGCTGCAGCCAAGGGGGCGGAAGTGACTGTCCAGTTGGAAGTAGAAATCCTCTCCCTTTGCAGGTTGGAAGGAAACATCCTTTTGAATCGAGGCCTGTTCAAAATGACCCCAACCACCCCGGAGGGGGAAAAAAACTGAAGTCACATTGATTCGGCCACCTGAAAGAGCTCTTGTTGGATACGTGCCCTTGCATAGCAAGGGCCTCGAGCTTCTGAATGATGCAGAAACAGTGTGCGGACTTGCCCGGCATAGGAACCTTGGTCACGTACATCAATGCCATGTAGCGACGAGCTCCAAGGGAAGTGAATAAGACTGAAAAAAAGAGAAACCGTTGAAAGTCTTGATACATCTTGATCTTTTAGCAAGCTCCCATTGCTAAGGAATAGGCTGGGTGGTTGCAACAAGAAGCAGTCTGCATCTTCTTCCCGGTCAACCTGACACAATCACCACCCCACACCGACATCAATGATCTACACAAAAGGTCTCAAGTCTGCGGTGCAGATCATCACCTGCGACTTGTACAGCTGTTCAGGCCGTCCTGCCAGCAAACTCCGATGAAGACTCTACTGGGCTTTGCAGCTTTCTCAAAAAGGTCGATGATTGTGTACCTTGGCTGTGCTTGCAATGGGGTTTCCACTCTCAAACCATGTCAACGGCATGTATGTACCTAGGCATGGGATCATACACAGTCTTTAGTTTTCAAGATCACTACCTGACTACCAAGCCATGTTTTCCATGGAAATGGTGCATTTGGTTTCAATGCCACGTTGCTGGCACTCAGGATCACGATAGGCTGGGATGGACACGAAGATACTGGAATCTGCCGCCATTTGCGCTAGCCACTTCTCAAGTGCAGTAGACAGAGGCGCAAATTCGCATGGTGTGAAAGTGCCTGGGTCAATCTAAAAACGTCATGGGAAGGAGCACTGAAGCGCTTTCCTGACTACATCTCTGCATCTCTCTACACTATTCCGGGATGGAAAGTGAATAACGATTGCAAGCAATAGATCAACGAAGTGGAGTCCTAATGGCGGTTCCTTGGCTTCAAGTCTTGCACTCCCGCTCTACAATGTTTCACAACCATTGATTTCTGATCCACGATTCTGAGCGTGATGTACTGTAATGTAAATTTGCCAAACCCTGAGGCAGTTTGAGTGGCTGGAGTGGTTTGATCATTTTTCTAGCTCTGATATGTCACTTGATGTTCAAAAGCCCTTTCAAGAACGGCTTGACTTTGAAGCGGCGGGCGCAGCAAACACAAAGCCTGACGCCTTACCAATAGGTGTGATTGTGCATCTCTTACCTAACGTTCTGCAAGCAATCAACCATCGATAGCAAAAAAATAACGGTTCACCAGCTACTTATGAAAAGCGTTCATCAGAAACAAGAGCAAAGGGTGGAGGACCCAGAGTGGCCGCTTTTTCATCGGAGAGCCTTCTTTGCTCTCAACAATGATGGTCCCGTGCAAGCCAGCGGGTGACGCTGGACGTTCAGGAGCTGTCACCTAGCGGTCTCAGTTCTCAAGCAGCTTCTGTTTCGACCTTTCCCCTCTCCCATGTTCCATGGTTATCTCCTGTTATCATGATCTAGTTCGATCATGTTCCACCATGTTCAACCATAACCCCCCTCCTTCCTATCTTCCCCACCTCGATGGTGAGGCGGCACTTGGAGCTGATGCCATGGTCTTCCAATTTGGCCTTCAACTCGGGAAGCAAACAAACGCCTCCAGAATAAACCTCCTCCAGTAGCAGGTGCTCACGCAGGCGCTCCACCATGTCCTGCTCAAGTTGAAAGGAGAGGCCAGGAGCTAGCACCAGATATGGTCCAGATATTTGGCAACCACTAACTTTGGACCTACCATGTGACTGAACGAATTGCGTGATATCTTTGAGACAACCGCCATCGACACGCCCATGTCCCGATCTTCATCTTCAGGCAGCACGGCAAAGCTGAAAGCACTGGCACCTACTGGGCAGTTCCGGGCCAAGGCCGACCTGAGGGAAACCACCAGAGAAACAATTGGAAAGTCTCTGCAGACGATGGCAACCTACGGCCACATGTTGAGACATGAAAAGTGCCAACTCTGAGGATCCATGCCCACCACCGGGGCGGATGCGCACGCTGATCTCTTGATGGGACTCCTGGAAAAAATCTAACTCGTCATTGACAATTCAGAAAACAGAAAACGCAACGAAGTTGATGCATCCATGAGGACAGCACTGATCAATGACACCTGTTGACTGTGAAAAATTCTGCTTCCAACTGTCCAAAATGGCCACGGAATGGTGCTACGACTGTCCACCTGTGTGCCACGGCTGCTACGACTCAGGTTGCTGGTGGTGCTCGTCCGACGCTTCCGCATATGGACGCCCAGCGCAGCCGTCAGCGCACTGCTGAGGGCTCGCCGGAGGCAGCCCGCCAAGCTGGCACAAAAAACAAAGTGATACGGTGCCGACACGGCATCTGCAACATTCTGAAACTAAACTGGGTCTGCAAATGGTTCCGACACCTTACGTTTCTTTCAAGGGAAGTTACATCTGATACTGTCGTTCTCATACCTTATCACCAGCTCAAACATAAGTGATCGTTCAAGAGACGGAAAGTCAACTGGGACTGTTCTTCGTAGGTTGCCTCGCCTGGGCACGGCCAGCTTCACATTCTCCACCAGCACCACGCCGCTGAGACCCAGGGCCAAAGCCTTGGCCTAACCAGTTTTGACATGTTTTGACCCATTTAGGCACGGGTAGCGTCACGACTTCACGTAAATCACAAAGCAGAACAGCCCTGTCACAACTGTCACAACCCAGGTCCTGAAGTTGCCTGTGGAACGAATGGTGCTCAGATGTGCTCAGGCATTCCCAGCCTCGAAAGCTGCCTCTGCTGTGGCGTCAATAGCGGCTTCCTGGAGAGACTGCTATCGCGTCAGCATTTATGGAAGCCACTGCCAGCTCACCCAGGACCGCAGTGAATGCAAGATGTTTAAAGATAGTCGCGTGATGCAAACTCTCCCACAATGAACAGGCCTCCCATCCCACATTGCCAGTGTCTGAATTCCAGGCCATCGCTTTGCGGCGGCCAAGGTGCAACAGACGCCGAAGGTCCTCCGTGTAAACGATGTCTGTTTCACTTGCTGCCTCTTACCTATAATGGCTGGCAAATCTCTGATTATGCACACACACGTGTATTCGTATGTGCATATATACAATACATACTGTACACATATTCTCTCCCCATCGCTGTATCTAGTTATTTTCACACTTGCTTTTGTGACCAATCCTCCGCAATCTGCAAGCCAAAACGGCTACGTGCTGCTCGAATCGCACTTGCTGTCTCTCGGGACCTTGCACTAAGTTCCAGTGACGAGGAGGCGGGACTGCAAGTCCTGATGATCATCCAACCACCTTTTTGCGCGCTCATGCCAGCGATGCCAAGCGCTTTGCAGCCTGCCGGGTGGCATCCCCAATCATAGTGGGATTTCATTTCCAAAAGGGATATCCGGCCATCCATGGCGCCATCAATGGCCTCCTCTAGAGTAGCATCCGTCTTGGCCTTGGCAGCTCAGTGTCTTGGGATCTCCCGTTTCCATATCTTTCCACAGTGCATTGCTGCCAAGGCACGAAACAAAAGCGCGCAAAACGGGTGCGAATGTTCTCAGCAGAGCCTGCGCCTTATGCCGAGAAAACAAGCTGGACCCCAAGCTTCGTCACAGTGCCTTTGGGACTGTTGAAAGTGATTGTTCATATCGTGTCCATATGGTGTCCAATTTTCTTACGTTAAACTGCAATAAAATTAAGTCTTCACACCTGTCTGAAGCCATTTTTCCATCATGCCAGTGTATGCTCACATCCTTCTTCGGCTCGCGGCCGAAGAATGGGCTCACCGGAAGGCTGACGATGCCGATTTCCGCTGCAAGGGCTCGGCAGCAGGTCCAATCCTTGGCTTCATCGGGCCTTAGTTGAAACAGGTTGAAACCAGTGCATCTGCACACCTCGAGGCAATCACCACATGCCTCGAGGCATCTCGAGGCCGTACCGGGCCCGGGCCTCAAGGATGCCTCCCAGCTCTCATGTAGGGGACCTTCTGGACCTCAGGGGCTGACCCGGCTCACATTTTTTACATTCTATGAACATCTGCCATATATATCCAAGAACTGTCAACCAGTTGGTGGTGGCAAAAGTGACCAAGTGCCAAACCACATAATCCACTGATGTCTCCGAGCAAGAAAAAACCTCCTTGTGACCTGCAGCCGTGGTCAGGACATAGGAATATAGAGTAAGCATCGCAGTTTCGCTTGGAACCCACCGGTGGTCGTGCCACACCTGGCGGTTTTGATGCCACCGGCCTGGTCGGAACCACTGTTATAACAATTATAGCCTTATAGCATATCATAGCTATGAAATTTCATGACATCTCGCAGCGCAGCCCATGACTCACAGCGTAGGCCTCCAGTGCGGCCACCATGATGTCACGCCGCCGAGCATAGTCCTGGATGCTTTTCTAATGCCAAACGGAAGACCGAGAAATGAAAGTAAAGAGTGAAAACATGTAAAAACGGCGCGCTGAAGCGAGTCATAACAATTTAGATCGGCCACCACGAAAATCCCAGCACCTGTCGCAGCCATTCATAGTAGCTCTCCGCACCATGAAAGGGCTGGCAGAGTTGTCACGTACCAAAAACAGCACAGAAAAGGTTGGAACTGCCATGACATGACTCGCTTCACTCCCTAACCGCGATGTGGCGTTCGAGGAAATTGGTTGTTGCTTATTCCCCTTGATTTCATGTTGGAATTAAATTTGCATCTATTCAAACATCCTCCAAACCAGATCAACCTACCATACTATAATATATAGATTATAATATCAACGCATATAGAAACATTGAGAGAAATGTAGAAATCATATAGAATATCATAGAATCATATAGTTCAACTGTATTTGATGTATCATTCTACAATATCAATTGCGTTCGCATCAACAGCTGCAAGACTTTCTAAAATCTTGGCGCCTCTGCGGCCTCGCGCAGCACGCGGCACAAGGCACGCTGCGTGAGCGTGGGGGCACAGAACCTGAAGCGAGACCCCGTGCGGCCAAAACTTCGTGAAATTCTGGAAAACCCCTTAGGTAACACTTTAAATCTACACTTTATATCACTTTATATCATTTTAGATCGTAACGTGAGTAGCAGGTTGAAGAAGGATGTCATCAATGCAACTCCGTGATGCTGCCGTGGCCAAGGTTTCGGCTGCAAGTTCGGCATGAAGCGCTGGATAGGCTCCATCCACTCGCTTGGACCGATCAGCCAACCTGACCCCCAGCATGCTGAGCATGTCGGTCATCCAACATGTTTTGGAAAACTGGGAATCCAAAATTTGCTGTTCCAGAAGATTCCAGAAGCACATCTTTCAGAGAATGTGGAAACATCGTTGGGTTTGATGTTGATCGGCTTCAGGGGGACGGCCATCTCTCTCTCCCCCTCTCTCTGGCCTATCTGCCATCCGGTGATGCCGAAGGTCTTCCCGGCAGAGCTCACCTCAAGGACTGCAATGGTCAACGGCGTCAACGGTCTCTTGAGTTTCCTGCCGCAACATGTCGCAACGAGAATCCGCACAAGTCAGGACCAGGACACCGTGAGGGTCTTCTCCCACATGCCCGGCAGCTTTGCAAAGTGGATGTGACCTGCTGGTGAATCCTGGCAACTTCTAGCAGGTTGGTGGCACTTGCTCACTGCTTGCTCGGGAATCTAATCAGAATAGAACCACATTGGAACTTTGTCTCGGAATTTTCCTTTGGCATTTGATATCACTCTCCATAACGTCCAATTTTGACTATGCTCTGCTGCACAATCCGTTCCTTCTGGTTGGCAAGACCGCCACTGGGAGGATCGAAGATCATGTACTTGTAAACCTGGTGGCGGCACAAGGAAAATCTGTACCTAGCAGATCCTAGCAGGTCTTCCCATGTCGACCTACTCCGCACCATTTGTGGTCCTTGCAATTCTTACCTACGTACAGTGCAATCCCGCATGGAGAAGAAACAAGACTCGTGATGATCCATGGCGAAGTAGGCTGAAGAAATGGACCCTTCAACATACTTGCCATGGATCATCTTGATGCACATCAGGAAGGACCAGAGCCAAAACTTGCCTCGTCACTGATCACCAGTAGATTTGGATGCTGCTGGGCCAGCTTCGCAATAGCCTGGCACCGCCATCTCGACATATCTTGACATCACACGCGGTATGCGATATCCCCACAGAGCTGTAGGCCTTCAGCTCCCACTCTTCAAATGCCTTGCCCGTGGGGTTGTGCCTCAGATCAGCGAATAAGGGCACTGTGTAAGAGCACTGTGGAAAAAAGTCGGAATCCCCCCAATGAATCCCAATGTCCGAAAATGTCCTGAACCTCATGGAACCTCTCTGGGCGACCCCCGCGGCGTGTTGACGATCAACGCGGCCGTCTGCGGCCCCAAGGCCTCCGCCAAGGCGTCCACGTCCAGCTCGAAGCATCGCTTCGCCTCGTCGAAACGCAGCGCCACGCTGCGGAACTCCGCGTTCAAACCGCGCGCCTCCGAGCCACACGAGCCACGCAGCGCAGAGGATCCATGGAGATCTGTGGGGATCTGTGAGACACATCTGTCATAATTCTAATTTCTGTCATAATCTGTCATTCTCTGTCATATCTGTGGCAGGTGTGCAGAGTGTCGCAGCCTGTGACCGATAAAGTTCGAAAAATGGCTCCAGCGCCACAATCTGCCGGCCAGCTCCAGGGCGAGCCAAGGCAGCCTCAGAAACTTTGAATGACTACTAGGCATCCACGTCATCCACGTCGTCCAGGAATATGCACAACATGTATATATATATATATATATATGTATGTATGTATGTATGTATGTATGCATGTATGTATGTATGTATGTACGTACGTATGTATGTATGTGTATGTGTATGTGTATGTGTATGTGTATGTGTATGTGTATGTGTATGTATATGTATATGTATATGTATATGTATATGTATATATAGTTATATATATATATAACTGTATCAGAATGTGTCGGAACGGGCCTGCATGGCCAGGAACAAGGCATTGGTGGCGCCGACCGTCACAGCCACCTGGTGCCCAGCACGTGACACGGCAGGGCACGTGGTGCACTTCATCCCGTGGACACATGACTGTCGTGGCTGTCGTGGCATGACCCAGGGACCTCCTTCATCGCATCCAAGGACCGACCCAGGTGGCGGCTGTAGCGCTCGGCCAGCGCCTTGCAAGTCACAAAAGGGCGTCCGTGTGCAGCATATGCAAAATGTTCAACATACTTCCTGATCTGGTATCTCACCTTGGAAGTCATTCCTGTGACTTATCCAGAACATAGAATTTGCGTGCAACCTCGGGGTTATGTATATAACTATCTTCCTGTATCTTCCTGGACCAAGTGAGCCAATCGAATCTAATCGAGCTAACCTGGCCCCGAACCTCAACCAGGGTCACATGTCCTGCTGTCCTGGCCGGTGAACTGGAAAAATCTGGCATCACATGTGCTGTTGAATCTCTTGTGCGATAGTTTCTTCATGTTTCTTCAATCTTTCTGACTGCTGGTTTCAAGGTTGAAATTTTCAGAAATGACAATGTGTTTTTTCTGCGACATCACGCTGCTTTTCTGTGCCTGGTGTACTGGTGCCTAGTGCGCACTGCACCAGGCACGGTACCATCCAGCTCATCACGCAAGGCCTGAGAAGAACTTCTGCCACAGCTTCTCCAAAGAAAAGTTGGTGACAAACGTCTGCCAAAGTGATCCAACAATCCCCACCAGTCACGAATAGTGACTTCTAGCAAAGATGACCTTTCCAGAATCACTGGACCATACCGCGAAAGATGATGGTGTGACTTCTCGTGAGTTGTACTAACCTGTGCCACTTACCTATACCAACTTGTAGTGAGCGGCTACTATACCAGTAAGCTATAATTAGATATGTATATATATATGGCTTATATATATATATAATTAGTATCTTCAGAAATGATTTCACTGATTGCTGTACCACTTTACCATGTCATCATTTGGGGGCTCCAGCCTTCACCACAAATTCGGGCGGATCGAAGTTGGGAAAGCCTTGGCCCAAATCCACACAGGAGTCGCCCAGCATCCTGGAGTTCAGGGATGAAATGGATGAAATGGGTCATGTTCACCCGGCTTCCTGATGAATATCTGAAAAATGGATTGAATACGTTTTCTGCGAAGATGATTGTTTACCCGTTTTTGACGCATTGAGGATGGACAAGGATTGTCTTCGGAACATGCTGACTGCAGCACATGGGACAATACACGTACATGGCAGCAAACAACCTGTAGACGCCCGAGATGGTGATATACACATTTCGGACCAACTAACCACGGCCCGTGATTTGAAGTTGCTAAACAAACTAACGAAGTTTGCTTTGCCTGCCCCTCTGTGAAAGTTGAGTTGCAACTTTCCTCTCCCGACCAAGGCCTTGCAAGCCCACTGAACTCGCCAAAGACGCTCTTGGTGGGTGCCCCACGTGGAACTGCCAGTAACGCCATCATCTCAAGAGATCTATACTGCTAAGAAGGGTCCAAGCATTCAAAGCGCATAGAGTCTGGGATGTATGCTGGTCTTGTAGGGTTTTTTGGTATCTGTCTGGTGTGATTCGCCCTTATTCATACACATGACTTATCATTTGTAGTGAGTGCTTTGCCCCAGGCACCTGCAGGATCATCTTGAACAGGATCCGGCGATTCCATGGGTTCATCATCTTCGGCCAAGCCGGATTCTGGCATGCCGACCTTGCAGTGGACTTGGCTCAAATATGCTCAGATCGTGTTGCATCCATGGCCAGCTAAGGATCAAACAAGCACATCAACTGAAACATGGATCCAAAACATGTCTTATTTTGGGAAGCAACGATAGCAACAAACAAAACACATTATGTAGTGGACCCTTTGTAAATCCAATCATTAAGCGTCACACAAAGTTGGGTTTATTTGGAGGTAAAACATCAATATATACATCTATATATCTATTAAAATTATATTACTATATATATATTTATTTAGTTATTTATTTATTTATTTTTATATTTAAATTCATTCGTAGTATCCCCTTTATTTGGGATGGAACATCCCCTGCTCCGAGGTCGCGGCCAACCGTGTGGCGATCCGCCGCAGCTCTTGCGCACCGCGGTCGATGTCGCCCTCGACGCTCAGAATGGTGGAGTCCCACTGGATGGAGCCATACTCCTCGTGCGTCACAATTCGGGAGATGCAAAAAGTTTTGGGTTTTAGATTCAAGATGGTTTGAGATGGTTTTCGATGTGGTATGACGTTTTGTGATGCTTTGGGATGTTTTGGGAAACAAATCTCGGATGAACGAAATCAAAATGAATCGGTTCTCTCCTTCATCTCTTTTCGAGCCGTGGCCAGTCGTCTTTGGATACCGGCCTCGTCGTCCACACCTGGGAGCCAGTTGTGGAACACCCGAATTCGACATCAACAGACTGTCCGGTGTCATCCGGACTCCCTCCCGTCTTCCATCAAATCTTAGGTACTTCGACAGCTGTGCATCTGCCAAAATGGCCCACTTTAGAGCTTGGAAAATCTGGAAAACCACCTTGTTACAATTGTTCAATGCCAGAAGTAGAAACAGCCACACTCCGGCGCCTCTAGAGCGCAATCGTGCCTCCAACGTTGCGATGCCGCCCTCAGGCAGCACTTCCACGAAATACGAATGCTGCATCTCCTGGCCAGGTCCAAAGTAACCGTGGATCATATCATGGACTATAGCATGGATCGTTGACGATTCAATTGATGATTTTTATTATTGTTGTGGACCTGGTGTGCAAGGGCCCCCGTCAAATCCTCGCCTCCTTCGCAATGTAAGCCTTGAGACTCTTCACACCCTCTACGTCGATGTCAAGAACGCAATGCTGGCCAGCAGAGCAAATGTCCTGCAAAGACTTGGAAAAACATTGAGTTGCCCAAAAGTTTTCCCTTTGGCGAACATGACTTTGCGCCGCCATTGGTCCTGGATAGCCGCGAACGAAGTGCCGTAGAGGTTTCCATGCACATCCGCATGTTCCAGGAATTTGCCTGGCCAGGAATATAGAGTTTCCCCTTGCAGCGGAGACCAAACACCTCTGAACGCTACTAGCCGCTACATGGAAGGCACACCATCAGCAATCATTTCTTCCATCACGTGTCTGCTGACAAAATGGTAGTCCACCCCGTCCTTAGCCAATAGCTTCATCCATGAGACGAACACTGAAGCGGCTGGAGTTGGGCACTGGTTCCCCCAATCCGTGAAAGGAACGCGCAAACAACTACAAGTAACTACG